>OZ024818.1:36706390-37243390 GCA_964017055.1 Chloromyia formosa
TAGATTGCACCACCGGCCGGCGCCGCAACGCACGAGCACAAAGTGGATTCATCTGAGAATAATTCGCCTCCATGCATTAATTAGAAGCATCCCAAAGAAACGCCACGATGATGTGCTGAAAATCTGGTTTCGTGACTGCTGTACCAGCATGCAGAACTACGAGTAGTTAACGCAAAAGGAACGTGATGGAAATCTCAAGATTCCTATAACGAATTCATGTTCGCCTCTCCCTGGTTAAATATTTATTGTACACATGTTAACATCGATTTTTATTCTTATTACTGCTTCAACCTCCTGAGGTGTTTGGGTTGGGACAGGCTCAATATCATTATCAGGTTGCATCTTCTTATTCTAGATATAGAGTCTTACACCCGGATCTGCAATCCAATAGAATTTTGTGAATTAATTATCCATTATTTGATATCAGTGAGAGCTGTTGGAATCATACAATTTTCAAGTACTACATACCTAGATTTAATGCGTCAATAAAGTGCAATAAACGCTAATGGAAGCCGGCTAAAGAAACAAGTTTTGGGGGATTTTCCAAAGTGTGAATTTATGCGATTGATATACATATGTATATTATGGCCGTGTCTCTATGTGACCAAACCAGAATAGAAGCAAAGAAACGATACAAAGCAGAACAGCGAAAGAATTAAGGCGAAAATAAAAATGGATAGCGGGCCGAAAAAATGAAGACCTGAACTCTAGATTCAAGCACCGTAGAGACCGAGACCGAGACCTCGTGGCTACTATCTTTTTACTATCGTGGATGGATGGATTTTTACTATACTAGACAGTTGCGGATCCAGAGGGGCCTCTTTCCAAAGTGATTGGTCTATAGAATTTTCTTGGATATTCGAGAAAATACTCGAAAATTATTTATAAAAATTATAGGGAATACAAAAGATACGGTTGGTTTTTACGCAATGCGGTCCACTTCAATTTTACTTAATAAATCTCATGGTTCCCCTCTGTCCACACTTGTCTGGGAGCATCGGATAGCCCGCAAGATGGAGTGGTCCCTCCCTAACTCTGGAACTTAGTTGTCAATAGACTGTTTTGAATCCTGATAGTGTTGGGCTGCAAGGTGTGCGCTATGTAAATGACATCGCTATATCTGGTAAATTTCCTGATGTTGCTAGTGAGGTATTGGAGATTAACCTTTCACAACAAACCATTTGGGCTGATAACTATGGGATAAAGGTTAATCCGAACAAAACAGAGCTTGTTCTCTTCACAAGTGTAGGATACTTCTTGTGATGCATGCGACGAGCCTAGTTTTTTTTTATAAATAAGACGAAATTTCTACGTAGCTGTTTTAAACGTGCCATACACACACCGATCGATCGGCCGATCCGTCGCCCGATATCGATATCGGCTGACGGATCGGCCTGTGTATGTGGAAATCGCACCGATCGGTCGATCAATATTTTGATCTGCCGATATTTTAGTGCGATTTTCGTGCGATCCATCGGTGACGATCGATTGGATGGTGTATGTGATTATCGCAAGTGAATGTCGAATTGCCAAATTACTAAATGATGAAATTTGAAAGATTCTAATGATTTAAGTGGCACTGCAATTGAAATATCAAATATGCGGTATACGAAAATACCACACACATCCAAATAGTTAACAAAAATTAATTTAGGTTGGATTGGGAGTGAATTATAATCTATTTTTTTGAATTGTCATTCGCTATCGCATCGCACGATAATCGTACAGTGTGTGTGCAGTAGAGATCGGCAGATATTTTGTGGCGATCCATCGGCCGATCGATCGGACGACGGATCGGATAATGTATGGCGGTTATTATGCATGTTTGGGGTAGTTTTATGATGGACTGCTTCGAGTACAGAGGGTGATCGTAAGTGCTGACAAAGATGAATAGCTCGCCAGACAGGGTTCAACAAGTGATGCTGCCCAAACTTGTCGGAACATTTAGATGCCTGCCTCCAAACTATTGTAGCTTTAAAGTTTAAAATTATTAGCAGAACAAACTCTAGATGGATAAAGAAAGAGTGAAACAAACTTTGTAACAGAGCTTTGGATTTTAGTCGCAACGCAACATTATTGTTGCTGGAAAGGTGGCACATCAGAGCTGCTGTGGAAGTCATCATTGGTGGTCATTGTATATTTGGGAGCAAACCATGCGGATTCGCGTCCACTGTACGTCCCCTGTCCCCTAATTACGTAGAGGATAAAGATAACTGTATTTTTATCTGCCCTGCACCTGTCTCGCTCTGGAAAGAACTGCACTGAATGTCCTGTTTTCCTGCCCAATGAACTCAAACTGCCTTCAATAGTAGTGTAGTGCATTCCTCTCAACTGCGCCAGTCCTATGATACCCATCTTGTCCAGATATCACTTCCTTGCAAAGAATAACGTTTTTTTCCAGACCGAAGGACTCGAAATGCTTCAAACAGTAGTTTAGCGCATTCGCCTCAATAGCCCTAGTCTGGCTTGGATATCACTTCATTACCAAAAAGACAGTGGCGGATCTAGAAATAAAATTTCTGGAGGGGGGGGGGGGGGGGGAGACTTGAATTGAGAGCTACATGATACCTATCTTGCCTAGATATCACTTTCATGCCAAGAATGTTGTTGGTTCCAGACACCATCCTTTTATTTTTATTGGAAGATCTATCCGATTCAATGATTAATCCTAAAAAGATAAAGACAATATTGGAAGTTGCATTGGAAATAACCATACGTCTCTGACAACTTTTTGAGCTTTTTTATACCCTAGACTTATAGTATAGGGTATATTGTTTTTGTTACGACGAAAATATGTAACACCTTAAAGGAGGCTCCAGGGGTATAGCGATGTAAATATATAAAGGATCGGGGTCACCTCCTGATTCGATTTCGCCATGTCTGTCTGTCTGTCCGTTCGCACGATAACTTTCGATAGAATGAAGCTAGAGCCTTGAAATTTTGGCCAAATGTTGGTAGTCTCATCTAGTTGGTTGGTATTGAAAATGGGCATGTTCTGGCCAAGAGAACGCCTACCTCCCCTACATATGTAGTATAATTAAATGTATCTATAGCTCGCGATTAAATAAACGTGAAAAACTCTAGCTTTGGTAGATGGCTCTAAAAGGTAAGCTTATATTCTTCTGGGAAAATAGAATCGATCAGTTGGAAACTAACGCTACTTTTCTTACAAAGAGCCCCGCGCTACCCTACTTTTCACGTTTTTTGTCTATAACTCTTGAACCAATTGATTCAGACACCTGATTTTTGGCATATAGCCTTCAAATGAGAAGTTACTTCAGTTTTAGTAAGATGGGCATAATCAGACGAAAGAAACGCCTACCTGCCCTACAAATTTCAAAAAATGAAATATTCCTTGAACTACAATAACTTTTGATATAATGAAGTTAGAGACTTGAAATTTTGGTCAAATGTTTCTAGTAGAATCTAGTTGTTTGGTGTTGAAAATGGGCAAGATTCAACCCAAGGAACCCCTACCTCCTCTACAAATAAAACTTCAAATAAGCGAAAACTTTTGAGAGAAATGAAGCCAGTGACTTGAAATGTTGGTCAAATATTTGAATTAGGATTGAATTAATTGGTATTAAAGATGGGCCAGATCCGACTCAAGGAACCCCTACCTCCCCTACAAATGAAACTGAAATAAGCGATAACTTACGATAAAATAAAGCTAGCGCCTTGAAATTTTCGTCAAATATTTGTAGTAGGATTCAACTGGTTTATATTGGAAAAACGTAAAATCAGACCAATGAAACCCCTACTTCCCCTACAAATGAAACTTCACATAAGCGATAACTTCCGATAGAATGAAGCTAGAGACTTGAAAGTTTGTTTGAATGTTTTTAGCATGATCTAATTGGTTGGTGGCAATGATGGGCAAAATCCGACCCAAGGAACCCCTACCTCCCTACAAATAAAACTGCAAACAAGCGTTAACTTTCGATAAAATGAAGCTAGTGACTTGAAATTTTGGTCAAATGTTTGTACTAGGATCTAGTTGGTTGTTATTAAAAATGCGCAAGATTCGACAAAAGAAACCTCCATATCCCCTACAAGTGAGACTTCAAATGAGCAATAACTTTCGATAGAATGAAGCTAGCGACATGAAAAGTTCGACAAATATTTGTAGAATGGGTTAGTTAATTGATTTTTAGAATGGCCAAGATCCTCCTGAATGTGTGCCAATCTCCTCTATAAACTGGCCATATAGGAAACTCACTTTTAATGCATATGGTCGTTGCCAATTGGTATCACCACTATGTCTGTATAAGTCTAGGGTATATACGCTTCGGCCTGGTTTTTTTTTTAAATTGTTGCATAAAATGTGAAATAAAACTAGTTTTTCTTTCTGTATTCTGTCCAATTAATCATGAAAAACTCCCTCACGATAGAGCTGATTGCCGACTGAGTTGTCTGAGAAGAACAAGTAAGTACTTGCGTCAGATGTAAAAATAAAACGGTATGTTTTTTCTGCTGGCGTCTCTGCGACGTAGATTATATTTTTAGGGTTGAAATTGTTGGGTGATTAGGTGGTAACAGAACGAATTCCATTGCAGTCCATGTGTGCTGTGGCTTTGTTCATGGTGTCGTATGTGCCTGGTATTTTGTGGCGATCCATCGGCCGATCGATCGGACGACGGATCGGATAATGTATGGCGGTTATTATGCATGTTTGGGGTAGTTTTATGATGGACTGCTTCGAGTACAGAGGGTGATCGTAAGTGCTGACAAAGATGAATAGCTCGCCAGACAGGGTTCAACAAGTGATGCTGCCCAAACTTGTCGGAACATTTAGATGCCTGCCTCCAAACTATTGTAGCTTTAAAGTTTAAAATTATTAGCAGAACAAACTCTAGATGGATAAAGAAAGAGTGAAACAAACTTTGTAACAGAGCTTTGGATTTTAGTCGCAACGCAACATTATTGTTGCTGGAAAGGTGGCACATCAGAGCTGCTGTGGAAGTCATCATTGGTGGTCATTGTATATTTGGGAGCAAACCATGCGGATTCGCGTCCACTGTACGTCCCCTGTCCCCTAATTACGTAGAGGATAAAGATAACTGTATTTTTATCTGCCCTGCACCTGTCTCGCTCTGGAAAGAACTGCACTGAATGTCCTGTTTTCCTGCCCAATGAACTCAAACTGCCTTCAATAGTAGTGTAGTGCATTCCTCTCAACTGCGCCAGTCCTATGATACCCATCTTGTCCAGATATCACTTCCTTGCAAAGAATAACGTTTTTTTCCAGACCGAAGGACTCGAAATGCTTCAAACAGTAGTTTAGCGCATTCGCCTCAATAGCCCTAGTCTGGCTTGGATATCACTTCATTACCAAAAAGACAGTGGCGGATCTAGAAATAAAATTTCTGGAGGGGGGGGGGAGACTTGAATTGAGAGCTACATGATACCTATCTTGCCTAGATATCACTTTCATGCCAAGAATGTTGTTGGTTCCAGACACCATCCTTTTATTTTTATTGGAAGATCTATCCGATTCAATGATTAATCCTAAAAAGATAAAGACAATATTGGAAGTTGCATTGGAAATAACCATACGTCTCTGACAACTTTTTGAGCTTTTTTATACCCTAGACTTATAGTATAGGGTATATTGTTTTTGTTACGACGAAAATATGTAACACCTTAAAGGAGGCTCCAGGGGTATAGCGATGTAAATATATAAAGGATCGGGGTCACCTCCTGATTCGATTTCGCCATGTCTGTCTGTCTGTCCGTTCGCACGATAACTTTCGATAGAATGAAGCTAGAGCCTTGAAATTTTGGCCAAATGTTGGTAGTCTCATCTAGTTGGTTGGTATTGAAAATGGGCATGTTCTGGCCAAGAGAACGCCTACCTCCCCTACATATGTAGTATAATTAAATGTATCTATAGCTCGCGATTAAATAAACGTGAAAAACTCTAGCTTTGGTAGATGGCTCTAAAAGGTAAGCTTATATTCTTCTGGGAAAATAGAATCGATCAGTTGGAAACTAACGCTACTTTTCTTACAAAGAGCCCCGCGCTACCCTACTTTTCACGTTTTTTGTCTATAACTCTTGAACCAATTGATTCAGACACCTGATTTTTGGCATATAGCCTTCAAATGAGAAGTTACTTCAGTTTTAGTAAGATGGGCATAATCAGACGAAAGAAACGCCTACCTGCCCTACAAATTTCAAAAAATGAAATATTCCTTGAACTACAATAACTTTTGATATAATGAAGTTAGAGACTTGAAATTTTGGTCAAATGTTTCTAGTAGAATCTAGTTGTTTGGTGTTGAAAATGGGCAAGATTCAACCCAAGGAACCCCTACCTCCTCTACAAATAAAACTTCAAATAAGCGAAAACTTTTGAGAGAAATGAAGCCAGTGACTTGAAATGTTGGTCAAATATTTGAATTAGGATTGAATTAATTGGTATTAAAGATGGGCCAGATCCGACTCAAGGAACCCCTACCTCCCCTACAAATGAAACTGAAATAAGCGATAACTTACGATAAAATAAAGCTAGCGCCTTGAAATTTTCGTCAAATATTTGTAGTAGGATTCAACTGGTTTATATTGGAAAAACGTAAAATCAGACCAATGAAACCCCTACTTCCCCTACAAATGAAACTTCACATAAGCGATAACTTCCGATAGAATGAAGCTAGAGACTTGAAAGTTTGTTTGAATGTTTTTAGCATGATCTAATTGGTTGGTGGCAATGATGGGCAAAATCCGACCCAAGGAACCCCTACCTCCCTACAAATAAAACTGCAAACAAGCGTTAACTTTCGATAAAATGAAGCTAGTGACTTGAAATTTTGGTCAAATGTTTGTACTAGGATCTAGTTGGTTGTTATTAAAAATGCGCAAGATTCGACAAAAGAAACCTCCATATCCCCTACAAGTGAGACTTCAAATGAGCAATAACTTTCGATAGAATGAAGCTAGCGACATGAAAAGTTCGACAAATATTTGTAGAATGGGTTAGTTAATTGATTTTTAGAATGGCCAAGATCCTCCTGAATGTGTGCCAATCTCCTCTATAAACTGGCCATATAGGAAACTCACTTTTAATGCATATGGTCGTTGCCAATTGGTATCACCACTATGTCTGTATAAGTCTAGGGTATATACGCTTCGGCCTGGTTTTTTTTTAAATTGTTGCATAAAATGTGAAATAAAACTAGTTTTTCTTTCTGTATTCTGTCCAATTAATCATGAAAAACTCCCTCACGATAGAGCTGATTGCCGACTGAGTTGTCTGAGAAGAACAAGTAAGTACTTGCGTCAGATGTAAAAATAAAACGGTATGTTTTTTCTGCTGGCGTCTCTGCGACGTAGATTATATTTTTAGGGTTGAAATTGTTGGGTGATTAGGTGGTAACAGAACGAACTCCATTGCAGTCCATGTGTGCTGTGGCTTTGTTCATGGTGTCGTATGTGCCTCTTCATGTCTCTTGAGGACCGAATGTGAAATATTACTCTTAGCTCTCCATTCAATTCGAGCCCCCTTCGAATTATATTTCTAGATTTGCACTGGAACTAGACCCAATAGATTCAGACAAAAACGCACTTATAACCAAATTAGAATTTTTCGTTAATGTAGAAACTGACTTGAATGAATGTGTAGAGTTACTATTTGCCCTAATCCCTAGTGGGGCATAGCCCATCAACTATTTCTAAGAGGCTTAGTTGACGATGCGTAACGATATAATTACTTTCGGACGATGCATCCTTTTACACCCTTCACGAATGTGTGCAAGGCACAGAAAAAAAAAAAGAACTATATATTCTTGGTCAGTATGATGAGATGAGTCGGTTAAGCGTTGTTTGTCTGTCTGTCCGTCTGTTTCAATGCAAACTAGTCTCTCAGTTATCGAGCTGAAACTGAAACTCGACACAGCCTTTCTTCGATTGCATGTTTTATATGTATATGTCGGAACCAACGTAATCGGACCACTGCGTCATATAGCTGTCATAGGAACGACTGGTCCAAAAATCTGTGTTAGTGAGAACAACTTTTTTGTTTCTAAAGATATCCTAACCAAATTTCATATTTTTCAATGATATCTATTACCAAACTTTTATACATTCCCGAAATTGGTTGAAATTGGACTACTGTATCATATAACTGTCATAGGAAAGACCGGTCCAAAAGTAATTTTTTGTGTAAAAGATAACCTAAGATTAAAAAAATGAATAATTGAAGATCGAACTCTCTTTCTATTTTCATGCATGTTTTTCAATTTCCACTTGAAAAGGGAGTGTTTATGTCCCCTTTTGTTTATAGGACCAAATAAATATCTTTGGTCTAGGCTATGGGTCAGCACAGGAAGAATTGAGATTGTATTTTCATTCGAGTGTGAGTAATACTCCGTAACGAACCATATTGGTGAGGTGTCTTCACCTCAAAACCCATAGTTTGAATATTTACTTAATTCAGTTAGCAAGAAGCTTTACGTAGTTCGCCTGTAGTAGTTGTTGTGGACTAGTTTAGCACATTTTCTCATCTATTTGAAAAATAATCTTTGCAGATAGATGATTCGAACAGGATTGTGGTCGTGTACGCGCGTAAGTAGTCTCGTCGTTTAATTTTATTATGTTACATTTGTTAGAAAAACTTTTTTATTTCTAAAGATATCTTTACAAAATTTCACAATAATTGATCATACTTACCGTCAAACCACATTTCTAAATTTGGGTGAAATCGGCCCAATATTTCATATACCACTCATAGGAACAGTGGAATAAAAACTGATTTTACTGCTAATTTCAAAGTGGTAAATGCGGAATGGTTGATCGATTGATCATTGATAGCAACACAGACTACTGAACGTATACCATATACCTCCTGTCCATTTAACGCATTCTGCGACAATTTGGGAATGACTGTGGCTTATTCTTACGTCCCACACCAGAGAGCGAATACAGCATACATAGCCATGGCGGGATTCGAGCCCGTAAAAACCGGTATGATGTGATGACACATCAGACCGGTCCGGAATGTATAGACACTATTAAAATTGATTTTTTTTTGCTCAAACCCAACAATAAAATACATAAGTACTTCAAAACCTAACCGTTTCTTCCAGGAACTCCTTCATATAATTCAAAAAACTCACTTCGACTATAAGGACTCCTGCACTTCCAAGAAACTATTCAAATCAACTGTGTATCTTTTAATTATCCGCGAAGGATAAATAGATTCCAATGTAGGTGGATGTGAAACCTTTAAAGGCCTGTGCAATGCATTTGACGACATTCACTGTGATTGACTAGTGGCTAACATTATAGCCAGATGTGTGTGTGAAGAATCCGTAAAAATATCTGTCCTTGATTTATCTGCGCTTAATTGCTGTCTGAGAACTGCTGAATCTCCACAAAGACAATCCTATTTTGCTTTGCATTTTTCTTAGGCTTTTTCTTTAACGATAATTGCCATGTTCATTCAACGTGCGGTTTCCTTATAGCCAATAAGAACAATACATTTTATTCCCCCTTTGCTAACCAGCTACCAAAAGGGCAAATACCAAGCATGTAATTGAACTCATTTACTTAATAAATTTCCATTAATTATTTGACAGTTCTTTGTTTCACGCAAATATAAAATGAAGTATCGATTCAATTACAATCAGTTATGTAGACGTTTACAGATGGTAAATTATTCCAAACATTCCAGGTAATTGAAACGGGCGGGGCGTCGAATAATTGAACAGCTCGATAACAATGGCCTGAACTGAGGCGGCGAAAAGTCGATTAATTTCCGAATTGGATTGATTTTTTTAATCAATATGAAACAATCAGCGGAGTGTTCCTCTCTTCATGTTTATTCGACAATTGCGTAATGTCATGTAAAGTCAAATTAGAGGATTTAAACAAAAACATCAAGCGATTTAAAGTAGAATATTGCCGGATATTGTCTGCAAACATTTCATTTCATTTACATATTTGAGTCTTTTTCTTTCTTTTTTTAATGTGGGTCTACAATTAACAAAGTACATAGCTGGTTTCGTGACGGTTACAATTGTCAAAATACATATCACACACGTATATGGAAAAGGAAGAATTCGGTTTTTTCCTACCAATTCATTGGGTGCGTTTTCAAAACGAAACAGTGTCGACATTATTGCGCGACTCTCTCACTCACTTACGAGTGCACAACATTTCACATCTCTGTCACACATGCAAAAGTGTCGAGTGTCGACACTGTTTCGTTTTGAAAACGCACCCATTGTCTATATGCAGGGTGGGCCAAATACAAGTTTCTTTTTAAAAATGCAACAAAATGAACAAAATTAAATTTTTTCCATGTATTATACAATAGCTTCATTAATAAGAGCAAACATTCCCATTAATGATGAAACACAACTTCGTTCAAGTGACTGCCTCGGCTGGCTTCGCAGTAGCGCATCCTGCCATTCCAATTTTCCAAGACCATGTCGGGTCTGGTTTCGGGCTGTAGCTCAAGAATTGCTTGGATGGTTTTGGCCTTAAGTGCTTGAATCGTTTCTGAATTGTTGGCATAACATCGGTCCTTAACGGTTTCCCAGAAAAAAAGTCCAAAGGGGTCAAATCGCAGCTCCGATGCGGCCAATTGACATCGCCAAGACGGCTGATAACACGATTTGGGAATTTGGTGCGTAAAAGATCGATTGTGGCTTGGGCTGTGTGGCATGGCGCGCCATCCTGCATGAACCAGAGGTCGTCCAAATCCATGTCTTCAATTTCAGTAAAAAAAAGAAGTAGGATAACATGGCTCTGTAACGTTCACCGTTGACCGAAACGTTTTTGCCAGTCTCATTTTCGAAGAAAAATGGTCCAATGATGCCACCACTCCACAATCCGCACCAAACTGTCACTCTCTGTGGATGCATTGGCTTCTCGACAATAACGTGCGGGTTTTGCGAGCCCCAGATGCGGCAATTTTGTTTGTTAACGTAGCCCCCGAGATGAAAATGCGCCTCGTCAGAAAAGATGATTTTTCGCCCAAAATCGTTGTCCAATTCAAGCCGCTCTAAGTAGACCTGTTCGGTCCTAAGATTTGTAGACCGGTTTTAGGTTTTTATGAAAACCGGTTTTCTTAGCGGTCAACCGAATCATTAAAAAAAACTTCTTATGGTCAAAAAAAACCGGTTTAAAACCGACTCATTAAAAAACCGATTCACTAAAAGACCGACCGAAAACCGACTTGTTAAAAAGACTCATTAAAAAACCGATTCACCAAAAGACCGACCGAAAACCGACTTGTTAAAAAGACTCATTAAAAAAATTGGCATTATGATATGGCGGGCGAGACTCATGTATTCTAAATATTGTAGTACAGGTGTTAAAGGAGTATTCTATTCTAAAAAAGCCCCTAAACGATCAAGCCGGTTGATCAAAATTTTGCGTCAATCGATTGGATCAAGCGTGATTGATTGTCTAGGGACCGATTTTATGTCAAGCGTGGACGGTGATTGATAGAAAGTTTGATTGACTCAAGCGATTGACGAGGGTGCTTCACCGTCTAGGCGAATTTTGATGAAGCATTGCGTCAGTCACTCGCCAGCAGCCAGTGCTCTGGAGAATCTGAAAGTTCTGAAAATTCTGAAAAACAACAGTGTCATGCAACTGAAAGTTCTGAGCGCGAGTTTATCAGCCTGATGACAAACTTATCGGACAATCCCCATGAAAACAGGGTGGTCATTCTGGGGTGGGCAACCTCAAAATTTTTTTTTCTTTCTTTTTTGACTTCAGACCCAAAATTACCTTATAGTTCGAATCAGCCCGATCGGACGAGTATGTCCCCATGAAAACAGGGTGGTCATTCTGGGGTGGGCAGCCCCAGTTTTTTGATGGATATCATCTTTTCCAATTAACAGAAAAAATTGTAAAGGTTCAAATAAAGATTTCCATCACTCAAAATCATTTTTTTTTATTTAGAAAAAAAGTTATTCAAAAACAAAATTGGATGATTAATTTTGCGCCACCCTGTACTATTTCTAGGTAAACACGTACATAAATTAAATATTATTGGGGAATAGGTACTATATCACTATTCATTTTTAAAAAAATCTGCATCTCCGCATGTTGTCCGCTAAGACAGTGTCTCGTATCTGTCATTACATGACCGGCGTGGCTAAACAGCCGTTCTGAAGGAGTACTGGTCGCAGGAAGTGCCAAATATTTTCTAGCTAATCTTGCCAGACTTGATAACCACGTACAGTACACTTTCATATTTTATTACTCACAATCATCAGTTCCGACATTTTTTTTCTCAATTCAATTCAACCTTTCAATGGGTATATTGTTCATATCTATTTAACTTTGAACGCATGCCTCTTGTCGACCAAATGTGTGGATATACCACATACCAAATCACACTCAAATCAAAAGCTAAAACCTTTTCTTGAATACTTCCGTCCTGTACTGTCCACACAAAAATACTCCATTTCCTCAACGGTTTTAATTAATAAGTCGGTTTTTAACTCGTCCGAGTCGGTCGGTTTTTAACAAGTCGGTTTTCGGTCGGTCTTTTAGTGAATCGGTTTTTTAATGAGTCGGTTTTAAACCGGTTTTTTTGACCATAAGAAGGTTTTTTTAATGATTCGGTTTTTTCGAAACCGGTTTTTGGGAATCTCGGGACCGGTCCCTAACAGAAGACCGGTTTTAAACCGGTGGACCGGTTTTAGGAACAGGCCTAGCTCTAAGGCCCAAACTGCGAAACGATAACGAAGCGGATGGTCGTGCGCCTTCAATTGCTGAGTCAATTGGACCTTGTAAGCGAATAATCCGAGATCTTTGTGCAGAATTCTCCTAGGCTAGTGCGTGAAATGTTGAGCTGTTGAGATCGATGGTGAGTTGATGTTCGTGGATGAGTCTCACACTCTCGGCTACAGCAGCCACATTCTCGTCTGTGCGCACCGTACGACGACGGGGAGGGGACCATGAGTGTTGTCCACTATCATGCCAGTCTCACTAACTTTTTGCACAAACTTGCGACAGCAGGCGCGGTGGGTGCTTCATTTCGGCCAAAACTTCTTTTCAAAAAACGCACTGTTTGGGCTACACAGCACTCACTTTGGAAGTAAGTTTTGAATATTTCCCAACGTTGTTCAAGTGTAAAGCGACTCATTTCGTTCTGCGGAGGTATGATACTGACTTACTGTCAAGATTTCGAGCGGGAAACAGCTTTCACTGTCAAAATAACCTATGATTTAAAAGGAAACCACTAGATGGCCCATCCTGTACTAACTTAAGAGTTACACGCTATCAAAGTTGAACTTTTTTTTGTTCTATTATCCCGAAAACGGCACGTCCTCGTAGAGAAAGTTGTCATGAATATTATTTAACATCTATATTATTATGGTATAGTGTCAATAAAGCAAGAATTTAGAATACTTTTATTTTGTACGCTTATTTTTGAGTGGTCGTGCAGACTCAGCTAGCTCTTCGTTGATGTCTTGAATAAACAGTTCAGTCGGATCGTCTTCTTCATAATCATTAATTACTATACTATGTCCGCTTTGTTGTTACAGCATTGTTCACAGGAATTTTTACAAATTACGGAGCACTTTAAAGCGAGTAGTTCGGGTGGAGCAACGGTTAACATGTTTGCCTTTTACGCACTGGGCTCCAGTTCGATTCCTACTAAAGGGGATTTACGTGTCGGACTATGAGCCCCCTCAGCCCGGTTGAGCGTGTTGCTGATCACACACCGCTGCACAAGACACACTGTCACGATCTAGAAAATGAGATGATGCTAAGTCATCTCGAGGCCATGCTTCAGATTGGACTGCTGCGTCAGTCATTTACTTTATTTTTTATTTATTTAGACCGCTCTTTCTACAACTTCAGGCCTTAATGCAGCCTTTTTTACACTTACAGAAAATGTAGGTCAGGATTGATTGAGGGCTGAATCTCTGGTGGCTGTAATAGGATCAAGGCCTTGATTGTCCCTTCTTCAACCCCAGTTCAGAGGGTTTTTAGTTTGGCTCCGCGATGTCTGAACTTGAAGATAAGTACGGAAGATGTGGTACATAGTTGCATCCTGTGACGGTAGTGGCTTTGAAAGATTAAACTTGTTGCCTTTAGCAGACTTTAAGAAAAGCTGATATCGCAAAGAGTTTAATGTTTTTGTTATGTAACCGCCATACAGAGCATACGCTCTCCTGCTTCAGAAATAACCGTCAGAAATGACGCTAGGATTTCTGAAGGTATTTGCGAATTCATGCAGTGTTTGTTATCAAACAAAGTACAAAACTTGGTTTTACCAAATCCAAGCAGTGTGGACATGGTGTCGCACCAACTCAAAACGTGAAGAACAAGCCGATTTTGAGATACTAAGTACTTTTAAAATGCTGTGGAAATAAATTGTCAAGAGAATCACCTCTTCCAGGTCATGAAGAAAGAAGTCATGAGAACAGCAATGATTATTGCAGATGTTATAATAAGCATTTCGACTGCTTGCTTTATATTTACGAAAACTTTCGGATACAGCCGAAATTGTCCATTACTGGCTAATTTCCAAATGGCTATTGCATGATGTCTTTAAGTACCCCGACGTGACCATCAGCGGACTGATAGACTCGTTTTTGTGCGTGTGTGTTTTTCTTACATTCATAACTCTTCGATTCGATTATAGTACCATTACGTTGTATGCGTAAAATCAATGAGCGTGTTCTTATAAGTAGGGCCATTCAACAACTTTAATAACAGTTTTCTGATTGTCTCTCCTCCTCCATCTTGAACTTCCGGTCTCCTTTTCATTCTTCCAGTTCAAATCTTCATTTAACGTGTCCCTCTCACATTTTTACTCACAACTCCTTATTCTGTCGTAAGTTATCGCTTATTTAAAATTTAGTTTCTAGGGGAGGTAGGGGTTCCTTAGGTCGGATCCCAACCCATCTCTAATGCCAACTAACTCAATCTCACTTCAAACATTTGACCAAAATTTCAAGTCGCTGGCTTCATTCTATCAAAAGTTATCACTTATTTGAAGTTTCATTTGTAGGGGAGGTAGGGGTTCCTTGGGTTGGATCATGCCCATTTTCAGTGCCAACTAAATAGATTTTACTACCAACGTTCTGCCAAATTTGCAACTCGCTAGTATTATTCTATCGTAATTAAAGTAATATTTAATTTTTTTTTTAAATTTGTAGGGGAGGTAGGCGTTCCTTTGATCTGATTATGCCCAACTTACAAAAACAGCCCAACTTACAAAGCAGCTTCTCACTTTAGGGTTACATGCCAAAAATCAGCTGTCTACGTCAATTGGTTTAAGAGTTATGGACAAAAAAACCTGCAAGTAGGGTAGTACGGGGCTCTTTGTAAGAAAATTACCGTTAGTTTTTAAGTGATCAATTTTATTTTTCCGGGTGAGTATAGAGTATAAGATTACCCTCACGAGCAATCTACCAAAGCTAGAGCTTTTAATGTTTATTTTCATATGTAGGTGCGGTAGGCGTTCTCTTCTCTTCTCGGACGAACAGACAGACATGGGCTGTTACATATTTCCGTCGTGACAAAAACAATATACCCTATACTAAAAGTCTAGGGTATAAAAAATAGATATAGAAGAAAATGTAGCGCTAATATTTTTTTCTTAAACTGTTTCAGATATTTCATTTTGTCTCAGAAAGCTTTTCGCTAGGATCAACCGTTTATTTTCAAAAACCGAAAAAAAAAACAGTGTTTTTGTTGTTGTTTTTTGGCTATAACTCAAATTCCACAAAAAAAATGATAGCGAAACTCAGATTCGTAATTTAATTAGCACCCCAAAAAAACATAAACGAAAAAAAACCAGTCCGAAGCGTATATACCCTAGACTTGTACAGACCTAGTGGTGATACCAAAAGTCCCAATTGGCAACGACCATATGCATTAAAAGTGGGTCTCTTATATGGCCAGTTCATAGGGGAGGTTGGCACTCATTCAGTGGGGTCTTGACCATTCTCAAAATCAATTAACTAACCCATTCTACAAATATTTATCCAATTTTTCAAGTCGCTAGCTTCATTCTATCGGAAATTAACGCTTATTTTAAGTTTCACTTGTAGGGGAGGTGGGGGTTCCTTGAGTCGGATCTTGGCCAGCATTTCCATCGACCAATTAGATCCCCCTACAAACATTTAAACAAAATTTCAAGTCTCTAGCTTCATTCTATCGAAAGTTATCGCTTATTTGAAGTTTCATTTCTAGGGGAGGTAGGGGTTCCTTAGGTCGGATCTTACCCATCTTTAATGCCAACTAACTCAATCTCACTTTCAACATTTTACCAAAATTTCAAGTTGCTGGCTTCATTCTATCAAAAGTTATCGCTTATTTGAAGTTTCATTTGTAGGGGAGGTGGGGGTTCCTTGAGTCGAATCTTGCCCATTTTCAATACCAACAAAGTAGGTCTTATTAGCAACATTCTTTCAAATTTTCAACTTGCTAGTATCATTTTTTCGAAAGTTATCGTAATTAAAGGAATATTTAATTTTTGGAAATTTGTAGGGGAGGTAGGCGTTCCTTTGATCTGATTATGCCCAACTTACATAATCTTAAGCAGCTTCTCACTTCAAGGTTACACGCCAAAAATCAGGTCTCTACGTCAATTGGTTCAGGAGTTATAGACAAAAAACCTGAAAAGTAGGGTAGTATGGGGTTCTTTGTAAGAAAATTACCGTTAGTTTTCAACTTATCAGTTTTATTTTCCCAGGAGAGTATGAGATTACCCGCATGAGTAATCTACCAAAGCTAGAGCTTTTCATGTTTCTTTAATCGGGAGTCATAGATACATTTATGTATTTTACATATGTAGGGGAGGTAGGCGTTCTCTTGGCCTGATCATGCCCATTTTCAATACCATCCAACTAAATCACACTTCCAACATTTGACCAAAATTTCAAGGCTCTAGCTTCATTTTATCGAAAGTTATCGTGCGAACGGACAGACAGACGGACAGACAGACAGACAGACAGACAGACAGACGGACAGACAGACAGACAGACAGACAGACAGACATGGCTAAATCGAATCAGGAGGTGACCCTGATCATTTATATATATACATTGCTATACCTCCGGAGCCTCCTTTAAGGTGTTACATATTTCCGTCGTGACAAAAACAATATACCCTATACTATAAGTCTAGGGTATAAAAATCAAAACTACACCACAATTTCCTTTAAGAAAATTTCTTGATGACTAGCCTATTAGTGGCGTGATCTAATGACATACTGGAGAAACTTTTCCAATGTCGGAAAGAGCAAACGAGATTTTATTCATTAAAGAGTCGAACGAAAGCTTTGTTTTGTTGTTACAAATGGTAAAATATTTTAAACATTCTCAACTCATTTTTTTTTCTCCCCATCACGCATAACGCATCACAATAACCCACCGTCATTTACTAATCGTCGGAACATGGCCATTTTTGTACGTATGTATGCACATGTGCATCAACTTTTACTCAATTTCATCTTTTGAGTTATTTTCATCTTAGACCCAATGCCATCATTTGTGATTCGAGTTTTTGGTAGAGGTTTTCATAGATACAACAACCCATATTTAGCATAAACATTCACTATTTAAAACGGCTCTGAGCAGTGTTTCTCAAGTCGTATACGCTTTATTTAATAGGCGCGTTTTTTCAGGAACCACATAGAGCAGAGTAAGTTAAGACCAGACGATTACACTAACAATTTGATTTGAGCTGCTCTGGATAAAACTTCAGTGCAATAATGCTGCTCTGTTAAGTAGTCTGCGTTTTGAAATGCAGGCGGCGCAGGTGTCGAAGTTTTCGAACAGTTTACAGTTTGGAAAGCACATAAAGTTAATTTCCTGTCAGTAAAATGTTCGTTTTGTATAATTATCTGGAATAGTAAACATACAAAATAATTTTGCTGCCTAAAGGAAATTTTTCGACTGTATTTGTACTAAAGATTTAAGTTTGCTCTTGAAATTTTAGTTGACATTTGAATTCTAACTAAATCAAGACGAATCAAGACTATATCAAAGACATGCCCCGTTTTCGTGTACGCTACCCCAATTTGCTCCGTATGGTTTTTTTCACTTAATCTGCTCTACACGACAAAACGCAGCTAACATAGTAATAGCTGCGTTTTTTTTTTCGTTTCGTTTCTATTGTATTTTTAGGGTAGGATATTGCCCGCGATTCAGTCTTTACTAGAATATACTACCTGGTATAGTTTTGGAGTTATTGCGTTTTTATTTAAAGAAAAGTCGTTGATTTTGCAAAGGTTGAATTGAATTACTTGATCAGTCAAATTGCTCACTGGTTGCTTTAATACTACCCTAGTAGTTTCGATTTTTGATATATTGTTTAAGTTGGTATATATTGTTTAAAAATTCGAGTTTTCTATTTGCCTCCCACCACCGCGGACGCCGCCACCACGTTGAAAAGGCGCCCAAGTGCTTGGCTTGTCCAGTTTCTTTTTAGTATGTATCTCCTAAATTAGTCTTACAAGAAATCTTGCAAAACTTTATAAACTAGAGTAATATATACACAATTTGAGACTAAAATAAAACTTTTAGCTGTTATGCTTACCGAGATAGTGCATTTAAGGCATAAATTGCTGCGCAGGAATTTTTGATTTCTTTTTCATAACTATTCTATTATAAAAATGGGCCGAATTCAAAAATTTTGATCACGTTAGGCTTGCAATTAAATATTCAACTTTTACAAACAAGCTTTTCCATTTGGAGCATTTGTTTCAAAGATGTGTGAGTTTGAAAAGTGGTAAAGTGTGATTTTTCTCCGAAGCCTCGAAAATTGTCGTTCTTTGACTATCGATTTTGACTACGTTACTAAGCCGAATTTCAAAGTTCTTTAATTTACTCTTACAAGGTTTTTTTTTTTAATATTAAAAAAGGGCTACAATTTGTCGGATTTTCGTCCACCAAAAGTTAAGCTCACACACTCAGTTTCCATGTATTCAGTTTCTACAGAAGGGATTAAAATTATTTCCAGATCTTTCCCTAATTATTAGTATTAAAATTTAATTTTACTGGCTTATTAGGCAGCAAAATTATTTTGTATGTTTACTATTCCAAATAATTACACAACGAACATTTAATTGTAGTCCGGATGGCGCGACGGTTAGCACGTTCGCCTTCAACGCACTGGGCCCCGGTTCGATTCCGGGGATTTACGTGTCGGACTATGAGCCCACTCAGCTGTTAAATGAGTACCCATTATGGGGTAAATAACTCGGTTGAGCGTATTGCTGATCACATACCTCTGCACAAAAACCGTCACGATCTAGAAAATGAGATGATGCTAACTCATCTCGAGGCCGTGGTTCAAATTGGACTGTTGCGCCAGTTATTTATTTATTTAACATTTAATTGGCAGGAAAGGACCTTTATGTGCTTCTCAAACTGTAAACTATTCGAAAACTTCGACACCTGCGCCGACTGCATTTCAAAACGTAGGCTACTTAACGGAGCAGCAATCTTGCACTGACGTTTTATCCTGAGCAACTCAGATCAAATTCTTAATGTGATTGTGTGGGTTTAACCTGCTGTGCTCTGTATGACTGTTGAAAAAAATGCACAAAAAGTGCCTTACTTTCATACCTTTAGAGAGACTGGGGAAGTTCCCGATTCCTAAATGATTAGATTAGATTAGATTAGATGGAGGGCAGTTGTCCCAGAGGGCCAACAAGCACTGCGACCCGGAAGTCTATTGTGCTACACCCTGAAGTCTACGCAGATTAGTGATCTGACTAATTCTCGAGACCAATCATCCCAACAAATCTGCTCAGCTGTTCGAATGTTAGTGAGGCAATCGTTTCCGCTTCAGGGAATGCATCGCCGAAGCACTTCAAGCGTCGGAGATGAAGTGCATCACAGTCACAGAGAATGTGCTGGGAAGTCTCATCTTCGCTCTCACAGAAGCGACAGCTTGGGTCAGAGACAATTCCCATTCTATGCAGATGACCCCTCAGGGTAAAGTGACCCGTAAGGAGCCCACAAATAGTTCTAACCCGGTTTCTGCGTAGTCTCAGCAGTTCGTGGGTACGGTTGCGTGAGTGGCCAGCTATAAACAGCTTGGCCTGTCTAAGACCAGGGGTATTATCCCAGTGCGCGATGGTTACTGAGTGTTCCCATTCCCTGATGTGCCGTCTTGCACTACACAAGGGAATTCCACAGTATGGCTCCGGACCGACGAGTGGGGTTGCAGATGCTCCCCTGGCCAACTCGTCCGCTGTTTCGTTTCCTGGGATACCAGCGTGTCCGGGGACCCAGTAAATGGTAACCTTATTTACGGAGCCTAATCTCTGCAGGGCTTCACGACCACTAAGCACCACTTTCGACGAGACGGAGAAGTTACTTAGTGCTTTGATCGCCGCCTGGCTGTCAGTGAAGATTGCAATATTCCTGCCTTGGTATCCAGCTGCTAAGCATGTGTTCGCACAAGTCTCGATTGCGTGAACTTCCGCCTGAAATACCGTGGCGTACTTTCCCATTGGAATGGATATCTTGTGAGACGGACCTACGACGCCCGCCCCTGTACCATCTTCGGTTTTAGATCCATCTGTGTACCACGTAACAACGTTTGAGGGGAGAGTGTCGAGCTTCAGATTCCAATCCTCTCTGCTCCATATTTCGGTTGAGAATGGAATTTTAAAGCAAAGCTCCCTAGCCAAATGGTCTGATGGCATACTGAGTACATGGTCCTCATTTACCCAGTTGGTCTGCTCAGGGTTTAGTTTGAGGAAATTCTGGCAAGCTTTTAGTCTTGATACTGCTATTTTTGCCTCCGCCTTTATATGAATGTGAAGCGGCGGAAGGTCGAGTAGCGCTTCAAGAGTTCCTAAATGATACCACATACGGTAAAACTCCGATTAACCGAAACAAAAGGGCGGCGGATTTTTGGAAAGGGCCGTGCACATAATACGTCATGCGCCTGGGAGAAGAGGGGATTTCACGGCTTGTAACGAAGTATGACATGGGGGAGGGAGGTGGCTTGCCGATAGTGTGACGTCACATTATTAGAATGTATGCCTCTTTTTTTATCCAGATTTTAGTCTAGTCTTCCAACTATTGTATAATAATAATATACATATCTATAAGACTTTTACGTGTGTTAAATTGAAAACAGGCGACCAAGGACCGACGTCGACGATGATGAAATTGAAAACATAATACATTGAAATTTCCCTTAAAGGGCATCTCATATTACCGACAAACAGTTTGGACCCGAGAGTGTCTGCTAACGGGAGATTTTACAGTATGCACGAGTACTTCTGTATTCTTATCCGATCGGCGCCACCAGATCGGGAAGGCGAATTCAGAAATATATTTTCTATTTACATAATTCATTGCCTGCATTCAGGAATCATCATCGCTCCCTGAGCGGTCCTTCCCCTCTTGAGCGCTGTGGAGTGCTACTGTCCCAATGTCTGGTGAATGCAATCGCTCCATGGAGCCGTTGCTGAGCGGCTACTTCTCCTTTTGAGCGAACATTTTCCACGCTCCCTTGGCTTGGAGCGTGATACATTTTTGTTTTCACAATTCGCATCACAGATGGTGCGCGCGTCATATGTCATTTGATTGAGTGTTGGGTGTTTGAGTGTTTGACAACACAACGTCCTGCGTGTTATTTTACGGGAATTTTGCAGCAAAATTACAATTAAAAGGTGAGTGGTGTTTTCATTAATTGTATATTTGTATAACCCGGCCAAACCAATCAATTTAAACAGACAGCCGTTAGCCGTTTGTTAGACATTTGCCATGTCAGCTGATTGTCTCAAATTCGATATGTAGCCTGTGTATTCACAAAACAGGTGTGTGACGGTTGTGACAGGGAGCAGTCGCTCCATGTGACATGGAGGGGAGATGTTGCTACGTAGCTGCTCAATGTTTTGTGAATGAGCCCATTGACTGCAGTGCTTTTCCTGTGGACGAGCACAAAAACCTTTTATTTGAAATGGTCCTATTGATGGGTTCCCTATCGTAACGGAATATGTTGATCCAGAGGTCCATACAAACGCCACACGTTGCCAGTATTTCACTCAAGGCACATTCGTCAATATCAGGGGAATTTCTTTCATCGACAACATTCAGGAGTAGAGTCATCCCCATGGACCATGGACTGTATCGGACATCACTAAAGTGAAACTTCATTTGAAGTGGTATTCATTAAATAACGTGTAAAATGAATAAAGAACTATATATTTGTTAAATGAGTTACGAGTTTACAGTCAAGCAGCACTAAAGGCGCTACAGTCCGTTACAATCAAGTCGAAGACAGTGCATAGCTACCTAACAGCCTTACAAGCTCTGGGATCAGCTAGGACCTTGGAACTCTGGTGGGTTCCGGGCCATAGTGGAGTTCTAGGTAACGAAATAGCGGATGGACTAGCCAAACAGGGGCCTATCCTCGAATGAGGGGCAACCCTAGAGCTGCCGACGCCAATACAAACATGCAAGAAGATGATGGACGACAGTATGCGCGAAAAGCCCAATGCTAACTGGCTTAACATAAACGACATCAGAGTAATGAAAATGTTCTGGAATTCTTACGATAAAAGGCAAACCGAAAGCCTCTTAGGCCTACCCAGAAGTCAGTGTGCACTATTAGTGGGCATACTAATAGGCCACTGCCTGATAGGGGAATACGCCTACAGATTAAATCTAATAACTAGCGATGTCTGCCGGAATTGCCAAATACCAAACACGAAATAAACTCTAAAGCACGTTCTATGCGAATGTCCGGCACTCGCTAGAAGGAGATTAAAGTGTCTAGGAGCTCACTTCTTCAACGATCTTGAAGGAGTCACAGGACTCAGTTGGAGAAGCCTCTTGAGCTTCGCCTATGAGTCAGGTTCCTTCAAGCTCAACGACGATCTTCTGGTAGGGGCCAGTAACGACACGAGATGAGTACCTGATATACGTATACTATACATATGTGGTATCGCAGCGGTCTTTGCGGAGCCGTTAGGCTGCCACCCTACCTAACCTACATGTACAGCACATGTTTGAGTTTGCTTTTAATTTTTATTATGAAGGAATTGAAAAGTGAAAAATGTGAGGTGAAGTGATGGTGGAGGGGAGGTCTGGAGTTAGGGGTTATGGCAATTGAGTATTTCGGATAACGAAATTTGACCAGGAGTTATGAGATGGTTAGCGACTGCATAATGTACTAGTGTACTCCGAACAGCATTGGATTGAGTGGGAACGGAGGATATGTAAATTGGAATTAGGGCCGATATGATAGCAAATAAACCCCTTGGCGGTGAATGAAAATGCAAACAATTTTGAAAATGACCAAGATTATTGTCAAACCAATGGTTTTCAGGGCCGCTGCGATGAATGATAGCACTAACAAAAACCCTCCTCTACCCTGGAAGAGTGACTTTGAAAAATATCCAAAACGGTCAAAATAAGTGTCGAATCATGAGCATAGAGAACTGATTTGTGAACATTCCTCTATATAGTAAAGGGGATCCGCGCACGAGTCGACTAGTTGCAAGCAAATTTGCAACCAATTTGTGACGCATTGCGTGTGACCGGATTTCCCAGTCGCAAAGAAGTTACAATTGCTTGGTGTCATATTTTGCCAGTTAACGAAGTTACAAATCGGCCACGTACTTTGCGAAAGGACAAAACATCTGATAAGGTAGAAATCAAATTAATATAGCCAATCGACGAACCAAAGCCGAATAACATACCAAACACGAGTTGTAAGTAATTTCAAACCGCTCTGCGCGACACAGAGTATTACAACGTTAGCATCACATCGGTAACCGATAAATCGCCTAGGTGTCTTTTCCGTCTGGATACAATACACCTGAACTTCATAGTTCCAGTTTCGCTTCAGTTATCTTGCTTTGTATGTACTCCGCCATGCAGGAATTCGTGACTGGTTTGCTTAATAAGTTGAATTAGATGTAAAAAAAAGAAATTGTTCAACAACCGGGGAATGACAACAGTCAGACTCAAGGCCTGTAACTAAAAATCAAGTCGAATCCAAACCAACTAGAAATTTATAAAATCCTTCATATTATAAAAGCATCGGATACCATCAATTTTCGAAACTCTCATCATTTTCTCTAGCGACAGGTTGTCAGTCTCTAGCTCAATCCAGTCTACATAGCGTTTATGGTAGTGCATATGTTGAACGAAGTCCTTCGTAGTCCTAAGCTCTGAAAGCTCGATAATGTTTCCTTTCTAATTATTCCTCTAAATTGGGGAAAAAATCCCATTATTTAAGTAGAAATAAGCTTTTCCCCTGTTCCTTTTCACAATTCCAAGGGGCGAATTGGGGAATAATCATGTAGTATGAACTTTGCTATAAAATCTAGGATCTAGGATGTTTTCGAACTTACAATCAACCAACACTAAAGGTTGGATGATGACACACCACGGGCTATGATTTCCAACTAAATTTGTTTAAAGGACGACATACCGTCTGGGATAGCAACAGTTTTAATATGGTACCGCGAAGCGATAAATTTTATTTTTAACGAAAATTTTAAGAGACTTTACTTAGAAGCGAAAGTGTTTTTGTTGTTAAAATGAGTAAGTGTAACTTCCATATGGCTTGGTCATTTTGTTGCCATCAGGTTTCAACTTCGTCGGCAATATGTAGTTTGAATTTGAGTGGAAATGCAATACGGGCAATATATTGAGAGAAAGTGTTCGATATTTTACATTAGAGTAATTGTGTACTGAAAATATTCTGAATGTGAATTCGACTGCATTTGCATAATTATAAAATTACCATTACTATAGTCCTAGGTTTCAGTATGTCAAAGAAAGGAAACCTATCGTAGGATCGGTCTCTCTCTGTGCCCATACAAACTAGGAAAGCTAAAAAGAGACAAAAGTCACGGATATGACTGGAGTTTTATCCTTTGGAACTTCACCCAGAAGAGTCCCAGATTTACCATGTTATCAACTCTATTGCCTCCAACGGTAAACATAGTCTGTTTTCCTTTGGGTCTCTATTCATCTCGATTTAAATACTGACTCACTACTTGTGAAATCCGGACCGCAACGATCATCATTACAACAATTTCATAGCATTAAAATGAATTGATGAAAAAAATTTAGCAATTCTCAAGCCATGAAACACAACGCCAATCACTATGAGGAATAGAATCGGGAGAGGATGCACCCCTGCAAAACTCCAGTGCTAATCTCAAAGTCCCCCGACACCTTATCTTGTCTTAATAATAGCCACAAGCTCTCCTCCGCAAGGCCGCCCAGATAGAATCCCGGTTCACACTATTGAAAGCCGAAATCGATGAAAAGCAAGTGAAGCGGTCAATCGTACTCAGTGCATTGCTCGATGGTGATTCGCAGGATGTAAATATGATCGCCACAGGAGAATTCGGATCGAAAGTCAGCCCGCTCTTCATCAATTGTGCTTTCTGAGTAAGCCTTTAGTTTTTCCAAGACGATTTTAGCTATTATCTTGACAACGGCAGGAAGCACGCCAATGCCTCTCCAACTATTGCAGTCTGTAAGGCTGCCCTTCTTCGGAAGTTCGATGATCAATCCTTCCACTCAGTGGGAAAGGTCTCTGTATGCCACGCTTTATCAACAAGTGAGTGCCGCAACTTGGCAGTTACGCTTGGCGCTGCTTGATAAAGTTCGGCAAGGATACCGTCCAGTCCGGCGGCCTTTCCTCTTTTTGGTGCAATAATTTGCAGCGACTAATTTTTCTTTAGTCGGGGCAGCGGACCGTATACGCACATTTTGATGCTTAGCTAAACTATCCATATGAGGGGAACTTCACCAGAGGTTACACGGTTCAAGACCGTGGCGAAGTGTTCTTTCGACCTCCGCATTTGATCTTCCTCCAAGATAAGTAGCTTCCACCTCTATCCTTCACCGGATGTTGGCAGGAGTTACGACTACCTGAAAACGCCTTGATGACACCGTTTTCGGCGTTCAAGTTGTTATTCTTGCGGTCTCTTCTGCTGAGCCTCTTTTATCGCGTCGCACACTACGCTGAACTTCTCGAGCTTTCTGACGGTAAAGGAGTTCGATGCTGCTTCGATTGTCGTCTGATGCTGCAGCCAAACGAAACTTCAGCTCCTTTCTTTCAACAATCCGCTGCCATGAAGCGTCGGGCATCCAGGGCTTATACCGGCAATCGGTGTTTGTTCCAATTATGGTATCTGCGCTATCAATGTACGCATTTTTGATGGCATCCCAGTTTTCGTTAATGTCACTATCTGGGTGACTAATTCTCTCAGCTGCTTTTTGGGCAAGATGGTCATTTTATTGTTTGAAGACAGCTGGATTTTTTAATCGAGCGGTGTTGAATTTGCGGCCCCTGGATCTTTTGTCACTAGGGCGGCGCACGGCTGCAATACGCAATCGAACATTAGCGATCATAAGATAATGGTCTCTTCTCATCCCAATACCGGCACCCTTCTTATTTTGCACGTCCACGAGTCAACTCTTGAATCTTTTACTAATGGCAAAATGGTCGATCTGATTTTGTGTTCAACGCCAACGAAACTGACGAAATCAAGGGACGGATTCGGATACAGTTAGCTAATAAGACTTTTTTCTCGGTTCTCCCCATAATGAAATCGAAGCATGTGCACAGAAACACGAAGCTCCGCGTGTACAAAACCATTTTACGACCAGTGCTATGCTATGGCTGCGAAGCATGGACCCTAACTCAAGCCTCCGAAAACATACTAGATACATTTGAACGTAAGGTTCTACGGCGAATTTTCGGGGCTGTTTGCGATCGAGATGGATCGCATCCGGTACAACCATGAGTTGTATGAACTGTACGATGAGCTGCAAGTCTCGAAAATCGTCAACGACTTCAATTGGCAGGGCATGTACAAAGAATGGACGATGATCGCATGCCTAAGAGAGTAATGAATGCAGAACGAGTTGACGGAGCGAGACTGCGAGGACGACCGAGATCTCGTTGGGAGAGCTCAGTAGGTGTGGACGCCGCGCAGCTACTGGGCTTCCAAAATAGGAGGACGCGGTCACGTGACCAAGATAATTGGAGGACAATGATCCAGGCGGCCAAGCCCCGACGTCGGGCTGTCGCGCCACTATGATGATGATGATTTTGTGCTCTGCGCCGATCAACAGAGGACCAACTGATTTTGTGGTGGTCCTTACGCTCAAACATAGTACCACCGATGAAGAGACTGTGAAAGTTGCAGAACTCTAGAAATCTTTCACCGTTGTCATTGCGATCACAAAAACCGTGTCTCCCGATCACATGTCTGAGCCCATAGATATCGGCGCCAACTTTCGCATTAAAATCACCCTTAGGTGTTCTGCTCTGAACGGCGTTTAGTTCTTCGTAAAAGGAGTCTTTTGCCAAGACATTGTCGAGTTCAGTAGGGGCATAACATTGTATTATAGAGATGTTCCTCGCTTTGGTCCGGAGCCTGGCGGTCAAGATTCTGTCAGAGACCGGCTCCCAGGATAAGAGACAGTTTCGCACGGCTCTGGTTAAAAGAAGCCCCACATCTGACTCACGACGACTACCGGTAGCTTTACCGGAGTACAACATTACAGTGCTGCCCGTTGGAGAGATAAATTTCTAGCTGTTCCACCATCTTATCTCACTAACTCCTAAGATGTTTAATTTGTACCTCAGAAATTCACTCTCTAATTGAAGAAATCGTGCGTTCTGGGGACCTTCTGATCCATTGTCCAGGAGAGTACGCACATTCCAGAATTCAATCTTTGTCATTGTACGATAGCCAAAAGTTGTAACCGTTGAGTCAGTCCTTATCCGAGGCATAGTTGGCGTTTCGTTAGCATATAAAGATTTCGGATAGTGCAAGTTGCTGGCATACACATCCTGTCCTCTGATTGTCGGTTTTAACGACAGGCCCTCAAAGGGAAAGGCCGTGGTATTATTTTTACACCCCACACCACAGGGGGAAGATTTACCTCAACCAAATCATCGCACCGCCATCACTGGCGGCTTGACGTTGGTTGTTATCAGTGACCGCTGCCGTTCCAGGGGGCGCCCACGCGGAGGACTATGGAAGAGGAAGTTTTGCCTCCAGCTATATTTTTATAAATAGCTCACGAATGTAAAAAGTCCCAATAAATCGAAATGAAAATGAAGTTTCAAACATTGCGCATTATGCACTGAATATGTCTATCTAACGAACAAAATAGCAATTTTTTCTCAGAAATTACATTGCACTCCACCACCAATAACCGACATTTTGAATTTCCACATCACAAAAATGTATTTCCGTTCCGTATCGATTTCGTTCTGCTACCACTCACTCTTCATGTTTTCAGAAAATTGTCAGATGGCATTGCTGCCAACTTTGCCGCAATGATATCTATTCCAATTGGACGGCAAGCTGTCAAAGTTTCAGTCGCTTTTGACGTTTCGTGGTGATTGCGTGCGAGTGCGATTTGTCCGATTTGCCGTCGAGTTCAAGTGTTACTATCGAGTCCGGGTCAGTGTGTCCGAAATCAGAAATACAGTGTGCGCAAATGGCTGAGAGTAAAGGTTCGATGCTGGCAAAATCTATGCAGAAACATGCAGGACGCGCCAAGGAAAAGGTAAGTCCACGGACAGCAAGCCTTTCCGATTCCCAGGACCAATATGTTGATGGGGGCAAGTGTCGTGAAGAAAATTCCTATGGTCAGTGATGGACTGCGAAATGGCTATCGTCGTTAGCGGTGTAGTGTTCTCAGCGGTGTCGGAGCTATAGTGGATGGCTATAAATAGACAATATTTTCTGTCTGTCGCAATAAGTTGTGAGGCGATTTTACAATTACAAAACTGCCCACGGCCTTGAACGTTGAATGCAGCCAGCAACTATTGCATCTGGAAGTTTGGGGTTGAGAGCGCGGGTGGACGAGCAGCATTGCAAAGTGCATCCAATTTGCATTCAATGCACTTTACGACGCAGCAAACGCTGACACGTCTAGAAAGTGGCACGGGTTCCTACTTTGCGCATTATTTCAGCCGATCCAGTCGCACGATCCATCCGACCGTTTCCAAATCGTTTGTAATATTTTTAGTACTTTCCCTCATTTTCGTTACGCAAATTGCTAGTCCCAGCGCCCGATCTTTAGTCTTGGAATGGAACTTTTGTGCGGTTCGGGACGTGCACGACACTCGGACAATTTGTTGACGGCTATTTTGGGATTGGCGACGATTGCGGTGAATACTTTAGTGGCTTGCAGATTTAGACGCGGCTGCCGGTGTGTTGCTTGGCACGGCTAGCATATAGTATGGCTTCATGGGGGCTCGATTGGAAACGGTGTCGTTGTCTCTTGGAGTTCTTTGGTCCATCCAGTTCGCAAGAGAAAAAGGCCACCCAGACTCTGGCCGGACAGGGACCCAGGGACCTACTTAATTCATGTGAGTGTGAGACACAGCCTCGTTCCTATGATGAGATTTTCAATCCACCAAGAAGTGGATTCCACCTTAACTGGGTCACCTATTTGTAGTTCACGTGGAACCTTTTTCGAAAGTGAATTTATTCATAGGCCGCAACGAACAAGTTAGTGGCGAGCGCGAGCTGTAGTCGGGCTGCCACCATTTCGCGTCATCTTAATTGGATTAGTATCGTCCACCAGACTGTGTGTATGATTGACTGCATCGTCTGACCTACTCGCCGAGCCGGAGAGGGAGTGTTGAACAGTAGTAACTGGAGTGCAATCACCAGGATTAAAGGCATGTTGCTAAACAACACTAATGCAAAAAAGAAAATTATAGTTCTACAGGTCTGTTGGACTGCCTTGAAGGGGCTACGCATAGTTCATTGCATTGTGCTGTATGTACTGCCATTGGTATCATATGTGCGCGATACATCCGACAGAAGAAGGAACAGTGAAGTGTGTTATTTAATTGCACGTCCGCCTTCGTAATTCCTATTGTGTCTACTGTTGCCTTCGTGCCACATTGCACCCACTTCAACTGTTACAACTCTCTTCAAATCGGCTGATCGCTGACACTGCCACTATAGGCAATATGTTGGTGTTATTGCTGCAATTGACAGTTCATTGCATTGGGTTAAATGACATCCCAGTTGAAAGTGTTGATGTCCGTATAGAATAGAAGTAATTTGTTGCCGAAGGGCAGTACATTTTCCCTTTAAGTGTACGAGGAACAGCAAAGACCGTTATATACTAATTGACCATAGTATTGCTAGCTCATCAGTTATCTCCCGTGCTTTACAGCCTAAATAACAGTATGTCATTACCTTGAATGTTTTCTCAGTCCCTGTCACTTATTTGGAACCCCTAGTGGGTTTAAGGCTCGCCTTATGCAGATTCAATGAAATTGATTCCAGCGTCTTGACAAGGTCGTCTCGTCTCTGGTCTTGAGACCTTTTTTTAATTGAACCAAATTGGAGCTTTTTATCGTCGAAAGTTTTTTTTTTTTCAAGGCATGGCAATTGTATTGTAAATGCAAATAGAAATTTTCGAGCATGAACATTTTATCTATTATAGTTCTAATATGGTCGGTTTTTCAAGCTTTTGATTTTGAGTTATTTTTTCCCTTTTTGTCCTTAATATCCTTTCTATCCTTTGTATCCTTTATTATCCCCTGTATCGCTTATATTTCCTTATAACCTTTACATATCCTTCATTTCCTTAATATAATCTATGTCCTTCATATCCTTTATGTTCTTTATCCCTTGTCTACTCCAGTCCAGTGCAGTATAGTCTGTTCTGTATTGTTATAGTGTTGGTACCATTCCCTCTTTTCTCTATCCTTTCTCCCCTTTTCGCTTTCCTTCTCCTCTCCTCCCTTCTCCTTTCTTCCGCTCCTCTTCTTCGGGAGTTCGCAGATATCCTCATCATTCATCATATGTCATCTAAGTGGTAAGGACAAAAGGAGTGGATGTTATCATTTCTATGGGACTCTTGCTTTCGTCGAAAAGTGCCATATCTATATAAAGGTCGCCACGACCGAACTTCCATCGAACCATCAAATATCATTAGAACGGTGGAAATTGGGGGGATTTTTTTCCGCACGTTCTATGAAATGGATGGTTCGATGGAAGTTCGGTCGTGGTTGTGCGCGTCCATGTGTGGCGACCTTAAGAGACAGCACCCACACTGCTGGTGTCGCCCGTGGATGTTCTTAGGTAGAAAAAGTGCTTCTTTTTGTGGTGTGTTAATGGCGGACCGTTTGCCTACGCAACTCACCTTACTGGGCTCGACCGACACACGGTTGCGACGAACATCTATTGATAACGCTAAAGGGTAAATTTGACGGTCACGGTCACCATTCTACGATGTTAGGTTAGGTTAGGTATAGGGACTTAGACACTTAGACCAACATTGGGTCCATTGTGGCACCACCGCTATCACCTTCACTTGAACCTACGTATCAAACCGTATATTGTTTCCGCCTCTACTAGTGGGCTGATGGTGGCCTTTTGGCATCCTCTACACGAATGATATTAGAAAACATTCTATTTTAACATGGATGTAGGTTAAGTTAGGTTTGGGGGGGCTGCCATGATTGCCACAGCACACTTAGACCAGGGATAGGTCCATTGTGTTACCCAAGTTGTGTCCAGTCTCTAAGCTAACCACAAACCGGAGAAGTCGACCGACATCCACATCTCTTAGTTCACCAAGATGGTCGTAGAAAGGTTTCCCAATGATTGACCTCCTTCTATATGCCAGTGCCGGACAGCTACAGAGCAGATGATGGGTGCTCTCCTCCTCATCCACATCACCGCAACTTCTACAGAAGTCGTAGTATGGAAGTCCAGGCCTTCTGGCGTGCTCACCGGTGACGCAATGACCTGTAACAACACCAAACCGCCACCCTGGTCTGGAGTTTTGTCAGTGATAGCAATTTAGCTGAACGACTGAAATTCAGCTCAGACCAAATCAGCTTTGCTTTCGGGCATGTAACACCATTCATCCATGTCGAGTTGGCTTTCCTGACAGCAGCCAACTTCAATTCAGATTTGTAGGTAGAGCGAGGCTTAACAATGTAGCCACTGATCTGCCGAGCTCCGCCGGCTGCACCCCTGCGAGCCAGCTCGTCAGCATTGCAATTCCCGGCAAAACCACTGTGGCTAGGTATGGTTTAGTGATGGAACATTGGCGAACTAGTTTTCTACTAAATCACCATTTGTCCTAACCCATAGTTGGGCATATCGTAGTGCAGCGACCGAGCCGCGTCGCTGTCATTTTAATGGATCATCATGAACAATCATCAATCATAACCAAATTGAACGAGTAATCTTATGGTGTCACATGACCATTGTAGTTAGGCTCAATATCGTGGCCCACACTGTTTCACTTAATTGACCTACCAAAAACCATTGTGTTGATGGATGAGCAGTGGGTATTTTCATGACGACTGCGCCCATCCCCGGCGTTGCTTTACCTCTTAAACTGTGTGTGCATTTATACTACTTTGCCTTAACCCCTATTGGTGCACAGCTCAACAACTACTCCTACGTGCAATCGTACTCGGTTCTGGGCAATGGGACGCAACTGCCTCCAGGACTTACTCAGTATCTCACACTCTTTTGCCGCAGATCGCCGCCATGAATTTTAGGACTCCCTCTTTGTCGGCCGTCATTGTAATTGGAGTCTCACTTCGTAGCATGTCCAGCAATGCAGTTATCATCCTTCCACAATGTGTGACCTATCCACTGCCATTTTCGCCTTCGTATAAATTCATCGATTGGCATCTGACCCGTACACCGTCTCCGCTCTTCATTTAACATTATTTCGGGCGAGATAATTTTTAAAATTCGACGAAGACATGAGTTACGAAATCTTGCTGCTTGCTGGTAACCTTTACGGATACTTTCCATGTGCTGCTCCTATACAACAGCACAGACAGTACCTTGGAGCGAAACAACCCCAGCTTGGTCTTAATACTGAGATAACTGCATTGCTAGAATTTTGACTGCATGCCGAATGCACATTTAGTGTGGTTGATACTGTAGGGAGAGTTTGATTTCTTCTTTTTCGCAACGGCGGGCTAAAAACCTTGGTCTTGTTAGTGTTAATCTTGAGCCCAACCTTGCTCGCCTCCCTCTCGAGATCCAAAGCTATTGCGCTTAGATACATGATTTTGTGGAAAAGTAGCGTATGCCGAAAAATGTCTAAAATTGTATGTAACGTTATCCCATTATTTTATCGGCAATACAATTTATTTTAATGATAACAAAATCCTTAGACGTATACAGAATTTGCATTGAAATCGAGAAAAATATAGTCCCGCGGCATATAGAAACTGATATATTTGCATATTACGCATATACAAATAATGTAAACATGTTGATTGGAACGGAACAGCTTTCAGTATTGTAATCATCGTACCCATATGTTCAAATAAGCGAATCAAACTGAATCATATTTCGCCAAATTTCAGTGACACTATTCTGTTTATTGGAAAATAATGACGCCGAAACGTTTGACTATTTAACCCTACTTTGAATGGAATAGATTTGCACGCATTACACTAGGTTCGGTTCGATGGGTAGCCTTGAAAAGCAAGGCGCACATAGACCACCACTGGGTCCGCTGTGATACCCCCTAGATTCATCATACCTGAGCCTATCTCATTCGTTAAACCAGCCAGACACTAACTTTCCGTAGGTCGTCCAGATCGACAAAAAACTAGAACCCAAGAATGTCCCTTCTACGTTCCGCCAAAGCAGGGCAAGTGCTCAAAAGGTGGAGGCAGCTTTCCCCCTCATCCTGTCCCCGCAGTACAGTAATCATTGTGCGGGGGTCAAAGTTTTCAAGCATGCCCCCCGATTAAGAAGTGTCCAGTGATAAGCCCCACCACATTTCTCAAATGCCTTCTGCTCAGCATCAGCATCCCGTAAGATCGGCTGGGAACCGGCTCAGGCCACATTTACGTAGTTGCATGACATGTAGATTCACTACTCTATCTGGCGCTGGCTCTATCATATGCCAAATTCTGGGTAACAAATTTACAGGCATCCCTCTTCTACGTTAAAACTCCCTGATCTCGTTAGTCGCACCCGTTTGAGCCACTCCATCAGCTTTACAGTTCCCAACTATACCACTTTGGCCCGGTATCCAATACAGGGATATTTTGGAAAAACTTCCCATTATCATGAGAGAGTTGAGACAGTCCAGTACCGTCTTTGATGTAACCAGGACAGTACTATGCGATTTAATTGCCGATTGACTATCCGTGTAGATAACAATATCCCTAGTAGATATAATATTCGCAAGCTAGACCTGCGCCTCGGAAATTGCTACTACCTCCGCCTGAAAAACGCTACAAACCAATATTCAACTTCTCCGTCTTAGGCCTGGCGCATATTGGTCCCAGCCCACGTACAACCCAGACCTAAGCCACGCGTGGGTCACTTTGTGTTTCACTGTTGCCCATATACTACCGAATATTGAACCCAGCCCACGGCTAGTCCATACAGACGTCACTCATACGTGGGATTATTTGCCCTCGTCGGACAGTGGGTCGGTCGTTTGTTTTGATTTGTAGATCGGCCGATCGATCGCTTCATGTATGATAGGGTTCGGTTAGTTTTGAAAATGCCATCATTGACTTGTCAAACGCCAACCAAAGTACATGCACCAATTACAGTCATTTCCACAAGACCGTATACCTCACAAAATAAAAACAAAATGTTACAAGTAAGAAATTTTATTTTTTATTGAAAGTAAATACAAAATACATTTTCGCAATTATATTTAATACATGGTCCAATCGCCGTCACTATTGATTATTGACTGGCATCTTCGGTGACAACTTTCGGCCAATTTTTCCGCGTAGTCTGTCGATAAGTTGTGCTGCTCCTTTTATTTGCTTTCCTTGAAGCTTCTGCTTCATTAATCCCCAAACATTTTCAATAGGATTGGCATCCGGCGATTGCGAAGGCCAATCAAGTACTTGAATGTTATTTTCTTCTTTCCAGCGTGTACACAACCGGCTTCTATGTTTCGGATCGTTATCTTCTTGTAGAAACCAATCGGTGTTGTCGTTGCCATATAGCATCCTAGCAGACTTCAATAATCCTTTCTTGTACAAAATGATCATCCTTTCAGCAGTAAGAATTCCGGTAAACGTTATTAATTTTCCGAAACCGCGTGCTGAAAAGCATCCATAAACATGGACCTTCACAGGGTGTTTAACGGTTCGATTCACGACAGCTTCTCCTTTTTGTGCCCACACTCGTCTCCTGAACGTATTTACAGCAAAACTTAATTCATCCGTAAAGATCACGTTGTCCCAATCACGATCGATGTTTTCCTTAGCCCACTCTACACGTCTTCGCTTCTGGTTTTCGGTAAGTAATGGTTTCATCAAGGCATACCTGGTTTTGATGTTTTACTCTTGTAATCTTCGCCGAATCGTATTCAAGGACACGTAAATATTCCTCTTCGATAACATTGCCTTTGCTTGCACTAAGGTAGTAACGGACGGATTTTTCTTAAAAATATCAATGATGGCCTTATCCTGGGTTCTTGAAGTGCTTCGGGTTTTACCCCTACCAGGTAGATCGTCTACATTTCCAGTATCTTTAAAACGCTTTATCCACTTATTCACAAACTGTGTCGAAACTTTCAGGTACTTTCCGACCGATGCAGGTGTCATTTTTGGTCCTTTCGGATGACTTACTAAAAACACAGCTTCGAATCGTTTTTTGTAAATCGCACTCATTTCACTTGACGTCTTATCACTCTCCTACTTGAACTTAGAATGACCAAATTTATACAATGCGAAAAAGAGGAAAAATGCAGGTAACTAAAAGTCCCCCACCACTCTTTGAGAAATGGTGCATTAAAAAGTTACAAAGTATACGCTCTTGTGGAAATGACTGTACATCGCCTGGGATATGAATGTTTTGATGACCATCTAAAAAACGTGCCAAGCACTAAAGTCACCAACGCTATTTATGGAAATCATTCGAAGACGAGTTTAAATTTGAAGCAAACAGTATAGTATATCCAGAAGCGGCACTCACTACTCATTTATTGCGTTGCGTTTCTTAATCTAAAGCATATCAAGTAGACAATGCCATGTAATTTAAAAGCTACTCTAGAATACTTCTTAGCGACTATAAAGCGAATAAAAATTCATCACAATTCTGTTTTTCGTTTTTTTCTCTTGTTCTCTTCGATTGTCTCGCGTCAATAGCGACTCTCTTCGTTTGGCGGAATTTGCAAAATGTGCAATTCCAGTTTGGCATCCTTCAGGTTGGCGTCCCGCGCGTTGACCTCCTGTAGGTCGCTTCCCGACAGATTACACGTCTCCAAATTCGCGTCAGCCAATCGACGCACACAATTCTTTATGTTGGCATTCTTCAGGTTTGCCACTCCCAAGTTTGCGCTGGTCATGTTGCTGCCCTCCAGACATGCTCCTTTCAGATTCACTCCTTGCGACGGGTTCGCTCCAGACAACAATACGAGAAGTTGGCGTACGAAATGTTGCATCCTTGTAAGCAAGCGTACTGAGAAACAATGGAAGAATTAGTAGATAGATATAGGTATGAGAACCGATATTTGGCAAGTTACCTTGAAGTTGATATTCTTAAAGTTCAACTTTCGCAGAACAGCACCGGCCAATTTGACGCCCTGAAATCGAATCTCCGACAAATAGGACGTCTAAATCAAAGCCTGGATTATATCGCGTCTGGTCAATAGCACGCGGTCCGCATTGTTCGCCTGCAGTTGATCCCTTAGCTGCAGTATGACTCTTTCGATACTAAAGGATTTCGCCTCCTCCAGAATGCACTCGATGTTCAGGTGGGCATCGTAGATCAGTTGAACGTGACGAAAATACATAATTTATGATTCGGTCGAACTATTCACAACTGTGATCGATCAAGTACGCGCCGTTCTCGTCAAAGTCGCTCGGGTTCATGACACCGTCTAGAGGGAACATTCGTGCCAGCATAATGTTCCTTGTTCACCAACATGCTGCGCGTCGTCACGAACACTTTTCCGCCCACGTTGAGTTTATTCCATACTGCAGTTCCGATCGTGTGTATTTCATGCAAAGATCTGTGTTTGTCGATATGTGCGGACCTATGGCATCCGGGCAGAATTCCGTCTAGACGCTTGACCGCCAAATTCGATACCTCGCCGTTTTTATCCTCCAGAACAGGGGTCGGCAACCTTTTTAGGATATAGGGCCACTTTCAAAAGAAGTTCCTTTAGGCGGGCCGCACAGTGAAAAAAGAATGAAGTATCAGTGCAAGAAAGCAGACCCAAATTCAATTGCTAACACCTCATGCACTTTTGAAAATTGGAAATATAGTCTTAGTTACTAAACCGCCTGCAGACATCACGAACATTGTCAAAAAAGGACTCAAGTCAAAACATTTTCATATTCTTGATTCGAATGGAATTTTCAAATTCAGTATACCAAGTGGTAGTGCACAAAACAGCAAGCCTAAATTCCATTTCAAACTGAAATTCCGTTGCCTACTCGTTGGAAATATGGTAAGCGCCGGCGGACGTTATTAAATCCGCGAATAGAGTAATAAGAAATAAGTTCATAACACACAGCGGAACCGCAACACGCTGTGGCAACAGTATCGAAGCAGCATTGCAACACGTTGTTATGTTCTGAACTGCACTCGCATCTAGTCATCCATCAATTGTCAAATTTCCAGTTAAAAACTGACTACTGACGAAAAATCGTATGAATATGACAGCGCGAGTGTCATTTCAGGATTGTCATCATATGCTGGTCCTAGCCAGCGGAGAAATTTTTGTGATGGGGAAAATGACATTTTTCACATCATGTTCATCATCATCGTGGCGCGACAGCCCGACGTCGGGCCTTGGCCGCCTGGATCATTGTCCTCCAATTATCTCGGTCACGTGACCGCGTCCTCCAATTTTGGGAGCCCAGCAGCTGCGCGGCGTCCACACCTACTGAGCTCTCCCAACGAGATCTCGGTCGTCCTCGCAGTCTCGCTCCGTCGACTCGTTCTGCATTCATTACTCTCTTAGGCATGCGATCATCGTCCATTCTTTGTACATGCCCTGCCCATTGAAGTCGTTGTAGTTTGACGATTTTCGAGACTTGCAGCTCATCGTACATTTCATACAACTCATGGTTGTACCGGATGCGCCATCCATCTCGATCGCAAACAGCCCCGAAAATTCGCCGTAGAACCTTACGTTCGAAAGTGTCTAGCATGTTTTCGGAGGCTTGAGTTAGGGTCCATGCTTCGCAGCCATAGCATAGCACTGGTCGTATAATGGTTTACACGCGGAGCTTCGTGTTTCTGTGCACATGTTTCGATTTCATTATGGGGAGAACCGAGAAAAAAGTCTTATTAGCTAACTGTATCCGTCGCTTGATTTCGTCAGTTTCGTTGGCGTCCCTTGACAGGTTGCAACCCAGGTAGATGAAGTTGTTCACGAACTCGATGTTGAGGTCCCCCACGTTGATGCTCGGTTGTGCAGGTGTCCTTGTCACCGATTGCATCATTATTTTAGTTTTACCCTCGTTAATACGTAATCCAACTTCCTTTGCAGCGGTATCGAGCGTATGCAGAAGTTCTTCTGCGTCAGCCAATCTTCGGGACATGATGTTGATGTCGTCGGCGTACGCTGCTAATTGTGTCGACTTGATGAGCAGCGTCTTGCTGTTGTCCATATTCATGGCCCGAATAACGTATTCCAGTGCTAGGTTGAAGAGCGTCGGTGCCAGTCCATCGCCCTGTTTCAAACCAGTGCGTGTTTCAAATAGATCAGTAAGTCTATTCTGGATCCTGACTTGTGAGACGGAGTTGGTCATCGTCATCTTTGTCAGTCGCACTAATTTTGCTGGTATACCAAATTGCAGCATGATGTTGTACAGTACTCCACGATCGATACTGTCGTATGCCTGCTTGAAGTCGACAAAGATTTGGTATACGTTTACGTTGTATTCCCAGCACCTCTGGAGTATCAGTTTGACTGAGAAGAGCTGATCGGTTGTGGAGCGACCAGGTCTGAAACCGCTTTGATATTCGCCAATGACTCGTTCTGCGTACGGTTTTATTCTATTTTCCAGAATTTTCGTCAAAATTTTATAGGACGTACAAACTAGTGAGATGCCCCTGTAATTCTCACACCGCAGTTTATCTCCCTTTTTATGAATTGGACAGATGATGCTTCTGCGCCAATCGTCTGGGATCTCCTCGTTCTCCCATACTCGCAGGAGTAATTGATGTATGGCATCAACTAGACTCGTTCCACCGAATCTTAGCAGTTCAGCTGGGATCTCGTCAGCGCCCGGCGCTTTATTTCGTTTTAGTGACCGCAACGCGAGATCAACTTCCTCTACTGTCGGGGGTTGAATGGGTGGGCCTAGATCAACAATATCATCGAGAGCTTCCTGTGTGGGGATGTTAGATGGTCGGTTTAGAAGCTCTTCAAAATAAGAGGCCCATCGTTTGTTAATACCATCGGTGTCGCTGATGATGTTTCCATCCTTGTCCTTACAAAGGCTAGTCCTGGGTTGGTAGCCGTTCTTAATTGTATTTACTAGTTTGTACGCTTGTCTGGTGTTCCTATTAGCTAAGTTTTCGTTTATGTTCAGCAACTGCTCGTCAAAGTATTTACGTTTCTTACGTCTAATTATTCTATTCGATATTCGCCGTAGCTCGTCGAACCAGTCATTTCGCGCTCGCCGGGCTTTATATCCCACGACCTTCTCTGCGACATCCTTGATGGTACCCTTGAGTTCTTCCCAGAACCCATGGACGCCTGTGTTGCTGATGTTGTGTAGCATAGGTGATAGTTTTTCCTCAAGGGCGGTAGTATACGCCACCGCTGTAACATCACTCAAGAGCTTATCAACCGCAAAGATTTTGGGAGGGCTGATTCTTGACTGGTGCACTGAGGAAATTCTACATCTGTAGGTCGTCTTCACCAAGTGATGATCTGAGTCGCAGTTTGCTCCTCGATAGGAGCGGACATCCATGACACTAGACGCCCATCTCCTGCAAATGAGGATGTGGTCAATTTGGTTGACGGTATGTGCGTCTGGAGACTTCCAGGTCTGCTTGTGAATGCGTCGATGCGGGAAACACGTAGAGCTTACGACTAGATTCCTGCTGCAGGCGAAGTCGATAAGTCGCTGGCCGTTATCGTTACATTCTTCATGGAGGCTGTGGCCTCCAGAGGTCCCCCGATGCCAACTTTCATTCCCGACTTTCGCGTTAAAGTCTCCCAGCAGCAATTTGACGTCGTTTGTTGGAAGTGAGTCGAAGAGAGTTTCGAGGCGGGCGTAGAACTCGTCTTTTACTGCGTCTTCTTTAAGTTCAGTGGGGGCATGCACATTGATGAGCCAGAGATTGAAGAATCGAGTCTTGATGCGAATCGCACACAGCCGTTCATTTATGGGTTTGAAGTCAGTAATATGCGGTTTGAGGTGATTGTCCACTATAAATGCTACTCCAAACTCCTTGCGGCCCGATGGTTTGCCACTTGTAAAAATTGTGTGCGATTTCTTGTCATTAATCTCGCTGCCAAGCCAATTTGTTTCCTGGACTGCAGTAATGCTCAGTTTGTACTTTTCGACCTGTTGAAGGAGGGCCTTCTCGGCCCCCGGTTTGTTCAGGGAGCGTACATTCCAGGATCCGAAAGAATAATCCTTTATTCGTTTGCGTGGTCGTCGTTGTTGATCCGTCCAATCCGAGGCTTTTGTTCCAGGTTTCTTGACATGGAGTGGTTTTTACAAGGACGAGTTGTCAGCACGTCGCTTAACCCCATTCAGGGGATGGCCTCGGAGATAGCTGCTTCAGATGGTTTAATAAACGTGCTGGAGCCCACACAACTATGTAGCAGGTCCAACTACGGAAGTCATTCCATCCTACTAGACCTGAGACGCTTAGGGGTTTTTGTCAGCCATTCAGGCTACAGCTATCTGCCTTTTCCAAACTGTCTTATCGCTAAGACATTGGCCGTCAGCGAATTGATACACTGCCGTTACCAGGGGGCGCCCACGCGGAGGACTATGGAAAAGGTCTTTGCCCCCCTTCACATCATGTTGTGTCCATCAAAAACTCAGTGGAGAGAGTTCATAAAACAAATTGGCAACAGTATGCCAACTGTTGTGTGATATGAACTTAGCCAATGACTGTAGTCAAGTCATTGGTACAACGTTGATTCGAACGACATTTTATATACAACTCTTTCCAGCTGTGGGCGGTAGCACGTTTTATTGCATTTTGTACGATTTTCAGCATCTAATACGGTGTTACGATTTTAAAAGAGCTCTGGAACGAAATTTTTCGATTTTGAAAAATTGAAAATAGGATTTACGATTTTTTTAGTTAGGTTCCGAAAAATGCATACTTCACATAATATTGAATAAAATGTAAAATTTTCGAATCATAATAATTTCTCTTTTGATTCTTGTCCAGGGAGTTTTAGGTTAAATAAGATGACTAATGAGCCTGTTCCAAAGAAGAGTTACAAACACTTCAAAAATCAGTCACGTATGTTATTACCCTAATCCTAGAGAGCCGGAGCCAACCTGTTGATCCAACCTGCCCTTTTCGATAAATCGACTGAGATGGTCAGTTCTAATCGAAGCTAATGCACTCGGCAATGCCGAAGCATTCATTATTCTTTAGCACTGACACTGACGCTTCCATAGGTTTCTGTTGAAAAAGACAAGTCGAAATTCTTTTAAGGAACATGGCGAAATTTTACGCGTCGACAGTAGAACCTATTCAAGTCAACATGTCGATTCCAACGTCCAAATTTTCGATTGTTATTTTCAGAGCAATGTTGGCAACGGAATTTTGGTATTGCCTTTTAGCACAGACACTTGTAGCAGCGTTATGAATCAAATACCATTCGTTTCAAGACAATACACTTAAGTAGGGTCGCTTGGCGATTTTAATGGCGTCTGCCATTTTTTCGTATCATCCAAATATATCCCAATTTTCTGCTTTTTTACATTTACACTTGCAGGAGTATCCTGAACTGTATGGCGTTCGAATCAAGCGTGTCCATTGTTTCATGCTTTTGATGACATCGGCTTCCTCTTTAGAAACGCCCACGTAGACACACGAGACTTTCCTTGTGTACCCAATCAAGTGCTATTTGAGGTTAAGTAGATATTATAACTGTGAGCAAATGCATTATCTTTTTTTCTAAGTCTATTATGAACACACATTCACAAATTTTTTAAACCTATAACGGCGAACTTGTGCGCATTCACAGCATTTGCAGATCCTATCTTACATTTCATTATTGCCTCGCAGGTCGCACAAAACGTTATGGAGGGTCGCATGCGGCACACGGGCCGCTGGTTGCCGACCCCTGCTCTAGAAGACGCATCACCACTCGCACCACCTTCTTCTTCTACTCACCCTTCAATTTGATGCAGTCTTTTGCAACTTCGCCATTAGATCGTTTGTGGTCATGAAGCGAAAATCCTTGTCAGTCATTTGATGTCTGATGTCATCTATGGGGAGCCACATGAATGAAATTGTTCGCTATCGACTCGCATTTTATATTGGAATGTGCGGTGCTGGATAATTCAGTTGGTCAGACCGGACACATCGGCCGAAAATTGCTCGACATGACTGCACTTCCCAGCGTGGATAAGTTGCGCCGCTATGGACAACGGAACAGAGGTCGTTCTGAGTTGGCAGTGGGTTGTGCGTGGGCTAGGCAAAGGCTAGCTTGTTTGATCTTATTTTGCTAAATTTTCACGCAATATTCTGCCTTCTCTAGATAAAAAGGGTATTATCACCGATATATCCTTTTTCTCACTTAAGAGTATTGGTGCCTCGCTCGTGTTTGCTTCCGTGCTAATAAAATCTTCATTCGAAACATCGTGTTTTCAACGATTGTCTTGCCTCAGAATAACCTTCTTCGACCGCGTCGTGGAACCAGAACCAAACCTGATAGATATGGGTATCTCCTGATTCACTGAAGTACTAATGAAGGTATTTTGAGTCCTTTGGTGAGGAAAAAGGACATTCTTGACAATGGAGCGATATATAGGCAAAGTGGTTATCATTTGGCTGGAGGTCACGAGGCGAATGCACCAAACTTCCGTTGATGCTATTTTGAGTTCTTTAGTGAGTAAAGAAGGACATTCTTGCATTCGCCTGGTAGGTGCGTCGTGGTGTATCTTACTACAAATGGATTATTCTGCGTTGCGTTTGCAATGAGATTAACCAGATCCATTGACTCGATAAGCATCCAAAGTTTTTTTTTTTCGCTTTCCCAATGATGTCAAAATTTCGATCACGCGAAAGGGAGGTGTGACCTTTCACTGGGAATTTAGAAGTTGAGTACTGCAACAAGGTGGCAATTAAAACTTTTTGGCTTGCATCTTCCGTTATGGGACATTTGTTCGTGCTATTTTTTTAATGGCAAGTATGTACCGGCACATACTATATATCATTTTAAGCTAATATTTTTTTTTTTTGTTGGTATGGCACTTACAACCTTATGGTTTACTACTTTGCCTTAACCCCTAGCGGGGCATAGCGGGGCATAGCGCGTCAACTACTCCTGCGCGCCATCGTACTCTGTTCTGGGCAATGGGGCGCAACTCCCCAAAAGACTTACCCAGTGCCTGACACTCCTTTGCCACAGATCGACGCCATGTGATTCAAGGACCCCCTCTTGGTCGGCCTTGGTTAGAAATGGGGTTCCATTTCATGGCATGCAAAGCAATGCAGTTATCACTCTTCCACAATGTGAGACCTCCCCACTGCCATTTTCGCCTGCGTATCAATTCGTCGATTGGCATCTGACCCGTACGCCGACTTAGCTCTTCATTTGATATTGTTTCGGGCCAGAAAATTCTTAAAATTCAACGAAGACATGAGTTGACGAAAACTTGCAGCTTTCTGGTAACTCCTACGGAAACTTTCCATGTACTGCTCCCATACAAAAGCACTGACAGTACCAGGGAGCGAAACAGGCTCAGCTTGGTCGTGATGCTGAGATAACTGCTCTGCCAGATTTTGGACAGCATGCCGTATGCGCGTTTAGCCTGGTTGATACGACGAGCGATGTCCTGCTGCGTACCACCATTTTCGGCGACAATGCTACCCAGGTAGACGAAGTTGTCCACCTTCTCCACAGGCTGTCCATTAATATTGATGGCAATAGGTGTCGGATTTCTTTTTCGCAACGGCGGGCTAAGAACCTTGATCTTGTTGGTATTAACCTTGCTTGCCTCCCTCTCGAGATCTAACGCCATTGCGGACAGATCCATGATTTTGTGGGAGAGTAGGCATATGTCGTCAGCGTAGTCAAGATGTTGTAGATAAGATGTCAAAGTCCATTGAATTCCTCTGTCGAGTCCGGATAGGGCTGCATGCAACACATCGCCGATCACAATGAGGAATAGGATCGGTGAGAGGATGCACCCCTGCCGAACTCCATTGCGAATCTCAAAGTCCCCCGACACCTTACCTTTATGCAGAACGCGACATTTCGCGCCGTCATAGGTTGCCTTAATAATTTCACGCGCGACGCGTTTTAGTTGGGACGCTAAGCGACATAAATTGACGCCACCTTGCAAAATATGATAGAGAAATGCCGTTTGGTATTATTGTTAATGGTCCCCATACATTCATTTTAAGATATGGAGCCATCTTGTACCCCGCGGCTGTGCGGGCGAAAAACCGCGAAATTTGAGCCTTTTTTTAAATATTCTCATCATAATTTGTAAACGGTGCCTCAGATCAAAAAACTTAATAGGATAAAAATTAAAGAGCGTCAAATTCTACAACAAATGCCTTGCTCAAAGTTAAAATTCGGTTTAGTAGTATAATCAAAATCGATAGTCGAAAAACGTCACTTTTTGAGGCTTTGGAGAAAAATCACACTATATCGTTTTTCAAGCTCACATATCTCGGAAACCGATGCTACAAATGGAAAAACTCAGTAAGAAAAAGTTGAAGATACTTCTATTTCAAGTTCAGCTAGCCCAATACTTTTCAAATCGGTCCGTTTTTAGTGTTGTTGTGAGCGAAAATGCAGAAATGACTTTTTAGCGATTTGAGCCTGAATAGCTATATCTCGATAAATATAACAGCTAAAAGTTTCGGTTTAGCCTCAATTCGTAGATACTTTTACCTTATTTATAAAAGTTTTGCTAAAAAAAGCTTTTTATTTTAAACTTATTTAATAAAAAAATCTTTTTTAATTAATAACAAAACCTGGAGAAATGTGAATATCTTTTGAACTAATGATCGTTCGGAATTGCGGTTGATTTCATTCGACTCAGAATGACGGAACACATTAAGAGTTAACCTAGAAATGGAATAAAAACTTTTTATTTTGAACTTATTTAGTAAAAAATTTATTTAACTAATAAAAAAAATCTGAAACCGAAGTCCGAAGTCCGAAGCGTATATACCCTAGACTTCTACAGACCTAGTGGACATACCAAAAGTACCAATTGGCAACGACCATATGCATTAAGAATGGGTCTCTTATATGGCCAGTTCATAGGAGAGGTTGGCACTCATTCGTTAGGATCTTGACCATTCTCAAAATCGATTAACTAACTAACCCATTCTACAATATTTGTCGAATTTTTCAAGTCGCTAGCTTCATTCTATCGGAAGGTATTGCTTATTTGAAGTTTCACTTGTAGAGGAGGTAAGGGTTCCTTAGGTCGGATCTTGCACATCATTGCCACAAATCAATTAGATCACCCTACAACCATTTAAACAAAATTTCAAGTCTCTAACTTCACTCTATCGAAAGCTATCGCTTATTTAAAGTTTCGTTTGTAGGGGAAGTAGGGGTTTCGTTGGTCGGATGTTACCCAGCTTTAATGCCAACTAACTCAATCTCACTTCGAACATTTGACCAAAATTTCAAGTCACTGGCTTCATTCCATCAAAAGTTATCGCTTATTTGAAGTTTCATATGTAGGGGAGGTGGGGGTTCCTTGGGTTGGATCTTGCCCATATTCAACACCAACTACGTAGGTCTTACTAGCAACATTCCACCAAATTTTTAACTCGGTAGTATCATTCTATCAAAAGTTATCGCTTATTTGAAGTTTCATTTGTAGGGGAGGTAGGGGTTGCTTGAGTCGGATCTTACCCATTTTCAATACCAACCAAGTAGATCCTACTAACAACATTTTGTCAAATTTTCAACTCGCTAGTGTCATTCTATCGAAAGTTATCGTAATTAAAGGAATATTGAATTTTTTTAAATTTGTAGGGGAGGTAGGCGTTCCTTTGATCCAATTATGCCCAACTTACTAGAACTCAAGCATCTTCTCACCCCAGGGTTACATGCCAAAAATCAGGCGTCTACGTCAATTGGTTCAAGAGTTATAGACAAAAAACCCGAAAAGTAGGGTAGTACGGGGCTCTTTGTAAGAAAATTACCGTTAGTTTTCGACTGATCGATTTTATTTTCCCAGGAGTTTATAAGATTACCCTCACGAGTAATCTACCAAAGCTAGAGCTTTTCATATTTATGTAGTCGGGAGTTACAGATACATTTAAGTATTTTACATATGTAGGGGAGGTAGGCGTTCTCTTGGCTTGATCATGCCCATTTTCAATACCATCCAACTAGATTACACTACCAACATTTGACCAAAATTTCAAGGCTCTAGCTTCATTCTATCGAAAGTTATCGTGCGAACGGACAGACAGACAGACAGACAGACAGACTGACATGGCTTAATCGAATCAGGAGGTGACCCTGATCATTTACATATATACATTGCTATACCTCCGGAGCCTCCTTTAAGGTGTTACATATTTCCGTCGTGACAAAAACAATATACCCTATACTAAAAGTCTAGGGTATAAAAATGTGAATATCTTTTGAACTAATGATTGTATGGAATTGCCTTTAGTTTCATTCGACTCAAAATGACCAAATACATTAGGAAGAAGCCTAAAACTGGCATCAAAGCTTTTTATTTTCAACTTATTTAATAATAAAGCTTATTTAACTAATAAAAAAATCTGGAAAAATGTTAGTATCTTTTGAACTTATTGTCGTATGGAATCACGGTTATTTTTATTCTACTTAGAATGACCAAATACATTAAGAATCGACCTAAAACTGACATAAAAGCCTTTTATCTTGAATTTACTTCACAAACAAGCTCATTTAATGAATTAAACAATCTGGAAAAATGTAAATATCTTTTGAACTAATGATCGTTTCGAATTGCGCTTGATTTCATTCGACTCAGAGTGACCAAATACATTAAGAACCAATCTAAAACTGGCATAAAAGCCTTTTATTTTCAACTTTCTTAACAAAAAAAAAGCTCATTTAACTAATAAAACAATCTGGAAAAATGTGTATATTTTTTGAATTAGTGGTCGTATGGAATTGCGGTTAATTTCATTCGACTCAAAATGACCAAATACTTTAGAAAACAACCTAAAATGTCATATAAGTTGCTTGAACTTTGAAATTACGGAAGAAACTAAATCATTTAATTAACTAATTATTTAATTAATTAGATTAGTCTGACAAAAATCTTAGTAAAACTTTTATAAACAAGGTTAAAGTATCTACGAATTGAGGCTAAACCAAAGCTTTTAGCTGTTATATTTATCGAGATAGAGCTGTTAAGGCACAAATCACTAAAAAACCATTTCTGCATTTTCGCTCGCAACAACACTAAAAACGGGCCGATTTGAAAAGTATTGAGCTATTTGAACTTAAAATAGAAGTATCTTCAACTTTTTCTTACTGAGTTTTTCCATTTGTAGCATCGGTTGCCGAGATATGTGAGCTTGAAAAGCGATATAGTGTGATTTTTCTCCAAAGCCTCAAAAAGTGACGTTTTTCGACTATCGATTTTCATTATACTACTAAACCGAATTTCAACTTTGAGCAATGCATTTGTTGTAGAATTTGACGCTCTTTAATTTATATCCTATTAAGTTTTTTGATCCGAGGCACCGTTTACAAATTATGAGGACAATATTAATAAAAGGGCTCAAATTTCGCGGTTTTTCGCCCGCACAGCCGCTCTGCCGCGGAGTTCAATATGGCTCCATCTCTTAAAATTAATTTACGGGGACCACCAACAATCATACCAAAAGGTATTTCTCTATCACATTTTGCAAGGTCAAATCGCTTAGCGTCCCAACTATTTCACGTATCGCTTATCAGAAGCATAACCAACGCAAGACAAACCCTGAACGAAGGAAATACTCCACTTTCATTCGAATTCGCCTTTCCGTTCGGCATCGTTCATCATAGACCAGTTTGTTTAAAATATAAAAAGAATTATGTATGTAATTGAATCTAGATTGAAAGTTGAACTTCTCTGAATATTACCCTAGTCATGAGAATTAAATTCAAAATCCACCATGCACATTTGGTATTTTTACGGAATCTGGAATTTTGTTAAGTTAATATCCATCCACGAATAACGCAATATGCATTACATTATATTGGTGGTTTGCGTTTCATTTGCTTGAATCTGTGTTTTGTTCAATTGGCAGTTATGGTGGATTCTTATCATTGGTGTATTCCTCTCAACGAGACAAGTTCAATGGTGTGAGGATCTGTTTAATATTAACTGCAATATATCAAGAAGTGTAATAATGCGGAATTAGCTCAGATAAGCGCAGTATTGTATGACACTTAGCCAATGCTCTTATCATTTCTGCTGAAGAATTTCATTTGCGCAAAGCAGGCGCGTTATGGTTTTCGCCCACAATTTCAATTCAATGGCAACAGTCAAGACGGCAAGCTATTGTACGAGTATAGAGTAAATAGACTTCAACCAATTGACTTATTGGCGCACAAAGCCCAACGATTTATTATCGTTATTCGTGAACTTTGGTTCTATTTAAATCCGACAAAGCATTACACACCACGGTCGTGTGGAACAAGTTTTTGGCCATAGAAAATGAATTCCCAGCTCTTTGAGTATAATGGTTATACAAGCGACGTGCAAATAATATTCATCTTCTCAATTAACTCGGCGCGGCGCCCTCGTTGAATACTCTATACTGTACCCTACCTCCATAATGCAAATTTATGATGCAGTTAGTGTGGAGAATATTTGTTCAACAAGTGGAAGCTCGATTGCATAAAAATGACCTTTTCAACGGTCACGAATTAGAACTATCAACGTCTATGAAGTATCTATCTCAGCATCTCGGTTATGGTCTAGTATGAATGAATGCATAATTAATTGTTCCGATTAACTAGTATGGGAGATTTATAGTTTCTGACTTGCAGTTTCAAGAGAAATAATAAAACGCATCATTTGGAATAGGGGCTCTCAACCAGTGGTAAACGTCCAGTGATAGTTGAGAGAGAGTGTGAACATAAAATAGATATCAGCTCTGACATACGTTTTCGTATATTTCTATTTCATCGGGCGACGCATCGTGGTTCGCGCCTTGCCTAATAATGGGTTTACCGCTGTGGTATAAAGAGCGAGCGTTCTAGAGCGGTATACTGAGGGTTACAACCCCTTAAGCCCACGCAAGGGGAGTGAGAAATCCACTCAAATTGAAACTTACTATTGATCAAAGACGCGAACCACGTGGAACATGGTTAACCGGATCAGTACTAGAGGGGGAATGCATTTCCAAGATAATTAGAAATCATGATCGGTCCAGTTTGGTGGGCATTAGAAGATGCCCGTGGGCGACCGGTAGCGCAGTGTGTTGAGGCATCAGTCTCATATTTGACTACCGGCGTTTCGGGTTCAAATCCCGTCCACGACGACGTTCGTGGCCATGGATGTGCAGGAGGTGCATGCTGGTAACTGCATTCTCCGAAACCAGTTTATGCCGTCGAAACGTCAACTGGGCCACATGGAACAGTTGACGCGCTATGCCCCACAAGGGGTTAGGGCAATTGAGAGATATTCCCGCGTACAACGTCCGCCCGTATCAGCGCTACCCCTAGGAAGATAATGCTGACGTAGAATTCAAACCAATTCCTTTGCTGTTTTTTCATAGTTTCTCAGTTTTGTCCTCGAACCTACCTACTACTAATTGCCTTAATCGCTCCAGTGGCGCATGGGTGCGTCGAAGTCTCGGGCAATGCCTTGTTGACATTTCGTTAGCATATAAATTTAAGTGTAATCGTCTTTTACTGAAAAGTTTGGATAGCTGTAGGAATTCTCTCGAACCTACCTCATTAGGATTTATTTATGGAAGTTGGCAAGCACGTACTCGTAATCGTCCTCTTATCTGCTGGATGCAATCCTTTTTTCGGTTTTGTAAATATTATTGGCTCTTTCCAATTTTATACCATGATATCTACATAGTCTACGTCTTTTTAGTTCAAGAGGGCTGTCTATGTCTTGCACTTAACAAATGTGTTTCCCAATCTTGCCGTGTACGTACTTGTAAATGCAAAAGCAAACCTACATGATGGAAATTTAATCCTTTTTATAGGCATTTTCTCAGATTTCTGCTCTCTGACTGATATGTAGAAGGTCTTTTAACAGCCAAACTAAACAAGATTGGATTCTGATTGGGTCTGCTATAAAAAGGACCTTTGCATATATAAAAAGGGATTGAGAAGAGCCAAACGAAGTTCCTGGAAGCTCTATTGTATATTCCAAAATTCTAGCTTCCAATCCCTCTGTACCTAGTTTTTTTTAATGAAACATGATAGCTCCTGAACGTTCACGAGCTTGGAAACAATTCGTATATTACTAGACACTCACTTTCCCGATAGTACAGCCGAGATTACGCTTTCCTCCACCTCTTTAGTGGAGACGGCCCCGTGTGACTTTGCATCCATCTTATCTAGCGAAAAGATTTGATGGGCTATTGGGAGCTTTGAGCCTTTCAAGTCTGCTGGACCGGACGGTATCATTCCGGCAGATCTACAGCACAGTCAAGATGTCGTATTGCCTTGGATCGAGACCATTTTCAGCGCCTGTTTGGAATTGGCTTATATTCCTCGTGTATGGGCAGAGGTAGGGGTGATCTTTATGCCGAAAATGGGAAAAAGTTCTCACGTACGACCTGATGATTTTAGACCTATCACCTTATCTTCACCTCTCCTAAAGACGTTTTAGAGGTTGATCGATGTTCATCTACGTAGCAGTATTCCAACACAGCTTTTGTCTAAAACTTAGCATGCTAAGGGTAGATTGGTGGATACGCCATTACACTGCTTGGTAAGCTACATCGAGAAGTCTTTTAGTTTCATGGAGTAGGTACACCCTGGTAGCCTTCCTGGATATCGAGGGCGCTTTCAACAACATTAAACCTGAGGCTATAGACGACGCACTCAGGTTTGAGTGTAGACGTTTCACTTTGCACTCTCATAAACTTGCTGCTTACATCGAGGGTTGTTTGTACTAGCCTGGACTCTTCGTCTGAGCTTAGATGTGGAGTTCTCCCCCCTTCTTTGTAACCTTGTGGTTAACAGACTACTTTTGGAACTGGAAGGTTTGGGGTGCAAAGTTATTGCTTATGCTGACCATGTCGCCATCGCCACTTCGGGCAAGTTTCCTGGTGTCCTCAGTGAGGTGTTGCAGAATGTCCTCTATCCACTTACTAACGGGGCAAGCTACTGCGGGTTAAGGGTGAATCCGAGCAAAACGGAGCTTGTTTTTTTCACTAGGAAGTACGGAATTCCGTCAATAGTATCTCCTTAGAGGAGACTAGACTGATTTTTGCTGATAAGGCGAAATTTATTGGGCTTATCCTTGAAAAAAAGTTGGGTTGGAAGTCAAATATACACGTGTAAGGAAAGCTATAATTGCCTTGTATTCCTGCAAGAAAGCTATAGGCAGAAGCTGGGGCCTGCAACCTAAAGTCGTGTAATGGCTCTACGTATCTGTTATGCGACCTATACTGACAGACGGAATTATTGTCTGGTGGAAGACCCTTAAGGTAGCGACTTATAACGCTTTATTGAGTAAGGTCCAAAAACTAACCTGTGTTCTCATTACTGGGGGCTCTGAAAATTACTGCATCTGCTGCCTTGGACATGTTGCTCAACCTGCTGACTATCGATATTTTTGGGAAAATCAGGTCACTGGTTCTTGTTAGCCACTGGCCACTCTACAGTTCTAAATAATATGAATATCCCAGGAGCAGCGGACTATTTGTGTCCTAAACTAATGACTAAAAGGAACTTTACGTTCTTAATACCTATTGGGGATCAGTGGGTCGAGGGTGAATTTATCTTGCCACTCTCCACAGGCATCTATACAGATAATTCTAGGACGGAAGGGGGGGGGGGGGGGGGGGGGAGGTTGTATACTCTGATATACTGTGTAAACTGTTGTTCCGTCTACCTTGCCACTGTAGCGTTTTCCAGGCGGAAGTTGATGCGATTTTAAAAACTTTAACCTGGCTGGGGCGCCACACTACTCGTATAATCAGTAGTGACATTACAATATACACAGACAAGCCGCGATAAGGTCCTTGGAATCTGGCCTGGAAATATCCAGGACAGTAGCAGAATGCCGCTCGTCCCCAATTATTATGGGGAATTATTTTAGCATCTCACTGTGCTGGATTCCAGGCCACTGTGACTAGACAGGGAACTATGGGCGATGTACTGCAGCAACATAGTAGTATTAGCTCGCCCATTTGGATAAACAAACTTTAAAGTCTGTAGCTGTATGCCAATACGAGCTGGATTAATGTCAACACATGTCATGCAACCAGGTCCTTGTGGCTTAGACTTGATTTAGTGCGGTCGTGGGTGTTATCACTGGTCACTGTCTTATTGGAGATTATCCCAGGAGACTTCGTCTTCCCTAAAATAATTTCTCCAGAAGCTGTGGGGACGTGAACGAGGAGAAAAATTGCTTCTATCTTCTTTGTTCTAGTCCAACCTTGGCAGGAAGACGTCGATTAATTCTTGGATCCTACTTCTTCTCGAAGCTGGAGGATCTGGACGGTGCGAATGTTTGTATGCTCCATCGTTTTGTTACTAGCTCGGGCTGGTTTAAATAAGTTTTAAGATCAAAGGTGATGGATTCAAATGGTTTCACAACGGATCAACTCATGGTCTAAGTGGGCTGTGTTAGTCACGGCAGCCAACTGCCATTGGGGGAGGCATTAGGGCTCCAAAGTTGTTTTGGCGTCTGGCCATAATACTCGAGAGGGAGCTCCATCCAAATAAGCAGTTTATGGGTTAAATCTAAAACCATATTTATACGAAGCCTATTTCCTTAGAATGTATCAGGAATCAACTCATCTATCGAAATTCGGAACCGAATTATATTCGAATGTTAGTGTTGGCGAAATATGCTCGTCGAAGGGTTGAAAACCACTGATTTAGAAAACAGCAAATTAAGTTATTCAAATACTCGCCGTTCCCATGAATACAATTCGATCTCCTTGCATTTAAAATTGTGCAAGAATTATCGTCTCAAGTGCCGATAAAACTAAAATTTCTGATAAAAATAGTCATGGAGCAAAATATGCATGTACAGATATTCTTCTATTAATTGAAATTTGGTTCAAGTGCTTTACAAGTGGCTGAATGCAAGATAGAGCGATATGGCGACTTGCAAACAATAAAACAAAAATTACGGGTATGTTCATCGAATCTTTGAGATTTCTGGCAGTGCTCATATATCCTGTACCTAACTTGTTGTTGTTGTTCGACAAAAATATTTTTTTTTAATTGAAATAAGCCGCTGATAACGTAAAACCTCATCTGAAACTGAAATGAGACTAAACCGGTTAAATCATTTGAATGATTTTTTTTCTAACTGAACGGTGTTTTTAGACTGATCTGATATCTTCAAATAGGGAAAACTTTTAAACAGTGCTGTCATTTTGACAGCTCGTTCCCAATTGAAGAACCGGATGGAAAACAGTTCTTGTCCATTGACTTGAGTTTTGAGCAAAATGGGTTTTTTGTTTTTATATTATTCTGTCTCTTCTGAACACATCTGGCGTTCATCAATATTTATTCTTATGTAGACCTGTTCGGTCCTAAGATTTGTAGACCGGTTTTAGGTTTTTATGAAAACCGGTTTTCCTAGCGGTCAACCGAATCATTAAAAAAAACCTTCTTATGGTCAAAAAAACCGGTTTAAAACCGACTCATTAAAAAACCGATTCACTAAAAGACCGACCGAAAACCGACTTGTTAAAAAGACTCATTAAAAAACCGATTCACCAAAAGACCGACCGAAAACCGACTTGTTAAAAAGACTCATTAAAAGACCGATTCACCAAAAGACCGACCGAAAACCGACTTGTTAAAAAGACTCATTAAAAGACCGATCCACCAAAAGACCGACCGAAAACCGACTTGTTAAAAAGACTCATTAAAAGACCGATTCACCAAAAGACCGACCGAAAACCGACTTGTTAAAAAGACTCATTAAAAGACCGATCCACCAAAAGACCGACCGAAAACCGACTTGTTAAAAAGACTCATTAAAAGAGCGATTCACCAAAAGACCGACCGAAAACCGACTTGTTAAAAACCGACCGACTCGGACGAGTTAAAAACCGACTTATTAATTAAAACCGTTGAGGAAATGGAGTATTTTTGTGTGGACAGTACAGGACGGAAGTATTCAAGAAAAGGTTTTAGCTTTTGATTTGAGTGTGATTTGGTATGTGGTATATCCACACATTTGGTCGACAAGAGGCATGCGTTCAAAGTTAAATAGATATGAACAATATACCCATTGAAAGGTTGAATTGAATTGAGAAAAAAAATGTCGGAACTGATGATTGTGAGTAATAAAATATGAAAGTGTACTGTACGTGGTTATCAGTGCACCTGTTAGAAAAATTGGCATTATGATATGGCGGGCGAGACTCATGTATTCTAAATATTGTAGTACAGGTGTGTGGTGGTGTGATTCGAACTATAAGGTAATTTTGGGTCGCTGTTTCCAAATCTGAAGTCAAAAAAGAAAGAAAAAAAAATTTTGAGGTTGCCCACCCTAGAATGACCACCCTGTTTTCATGGGGATTGTCCGATAAGTTTGTCATCAGGCTGATAAACTCGCGCTCAGAACTTTCAGTTACATGACACTGTTGTTTTTTCAGAATTTTCAGAACTTTCAGATTCTCCAGAGCACTGGCTGCTGGCGAGTGACTGACGCAATGCTTCATCAAAATTCGCCTAGACGGTGAAGCACCCTCGTCAATCGCTTGAGTCAATCAAACTTTCTATCAATCACCGTCCACGCTTGACATAAAATCGGTCCCTAGACAATCAATAACGCTTGATCCAATCGATTGACGCAAAATTTTGATCAACCGGCTTGATCGTTTAGGGGCTTCTTTAGAATAGAATACTCCTTTAACACCTGTACTACAATATTTAGAATACATGAGTCTCGCCCGCCATATCATAATGCCAATTTTTCTAACAGGTGCACTGATAACCACGTACAGTACACTTTCATATTTTATTACTCACAATCATCAGTTCCGACATTTTTCTTCTCAATTCAATTCAACCTTTCAATGGGTATATTGTTCATATCTATTTAACTTTGAACGCATGCCTCTTGTCGACCAAATGTGTGGATATACCACATACCAAATCACACTCAAATCAAAAGCTAAAACCTTTTCTTGAATACTTCCGTCCTGTACTGTCCACACAAAAATACTCCATTTCCTCAACGGTTTTAATTAATAAGTCGGTTTTTAACTCGTCCGAGTCGGTCGGTTTTTAACAAGTCGGTTTTCGGTCGGTCTTTTGGTGAATCGCTCTTTTAATGAGTCTTTTTAACAAGTCGGTTTTCGGTCGGTCTTTTGGTGAATCGGTCTTTTAATGAGTCTTTTTAACAAGTCGGTTTTCGGTCGGTCTTTTGGTGAATCGGTTTTTTAATGAGTCTTTTTAACAAGTCGGTTTTCGGTCGGTCTTTTAGTGAATCGGTTTTTTAATGAGTCGGTTTGAAACCGGTTTTTTTGACCATAAGAAGGTTTTTTTAATGATTCGGTTTTTTCGAAACCGGTTTTTGGGAATCTCGGGACCGGTCCTAACAGAAGACCGGTTTTAAACCGGTGGACCGGTTTTAGGAACAGGCATATTCTTATGTAGCGATATACCATCCTTCTTCAATTTTTTTTCCTTTTACTATTATTAAAAAAAAAGTTTTATCGCTCTTAAAAATACTCTATACATATTAAGTTATTGTGAAATTCTCAGCGACCTTCACTTCTAGATGTCGACGAAAGATCAGCACGGACGGCTGACAATTCCCTGCCAACATTTGGAAGTTTAAAGTATTTTCGTAAAGAATTTTAACACCTCATAGAATCTCGTATTTCGTTATCTTTACTGCTTTGCGCTGTAAACAGTATCGTCTATTTAAATGATAATTATGCAGCATTTCAAAGATGGGGATTCATAGTAATACGACGAAAATTGCCACCATACTTTTGTAGTTTAGTTTCATTTCGTTACAAACATCACAAAAATATTTAAATACAAACAAAACAATAATATGGTTTCCTAAAGCCCAAGACTATAATGAAAAATATTTTTATCTATTTGTGATGGTCACAAGAGTTAAGTATGTATCTATGTAGATCTTTATCTTATCTATTTTATTGACTTAAATTTCGTATCGCGATTTTAGTAAATATGTAATTGCAAATATTTTACGAAGACAACAAAACAATCATGTTGTCTGAAATGATTACATTCTTAATTATTATTTTTTTTATAAAGAACACATTTATATTATGCATATTCAAATTGACCAGTTTGAACCTGTGCGCCCACACTGATTTGACCTTCGCTTCCAAATTAGGACCAACGCAAATTATTATATTCATTAGGTGCTAAAATTATACACTTTTCAAATTCAGTTAAAATAAACAATCTACTCCCTTTGAAAAGTACTGTGAATGAAGTTTTCACACCAAAGAAAGGTGGTTAGGATAGAAAACTTTTAAACTTTGAGAATTGTTTTTGCACTAGCGACGCGACGTCGCAGTCTCTTTATGCTGCAAAATAGACTGTAAATGGCAAAATTAAACACTATAATTTAGAAAAAAAAATCCTAAAGTACTTAAAAACTATTTTGAAATGTTCAATGGTTACTTACGTGTTTTAACCCTCAAAGGGCTGCTTTCCATGGGCGGTTTTTCTAGCAAGCGGTTGGCGATTTAGCTATGTATTTTATTATTGCGCGACAACAAAAAACATAGGAAAACCACCAGCCGCTAGCTAGAAAAACCGCTAATGGACAACGGCACTAATTGTAAGTGATTTTTCAAGCTTCTCATACACGAGACCGGATGGCGTAACGGTTAGAACGTTCGCCTTCTATGTGCTTGTCCCGGTTCGATTCCTACTGAATGCGGTAGTCCTCGCTGGATAAGAAGAAGATACTGGAGACGCGAAATGCGTTGGACACCTCAAATCGATACCCGTTGTGTGTATACAGGCTAACGATTACTAATTTTTGGTCCTACCTCATCGGAGCGCTTCCCTTGTATAGTAAATGCCAATAATGTTGACGCGCTACGCGTATATTCCTCAAGTATACGTGATATCAAGTGTAAAATAAAGGTACATACCAGATTGTGAAATTTTAAGTTTCGTTTCATTCTGTAATGGACGGTTTGGTGAGCATCCGAAGATGCCCGTGGAGACGGAGCCTTAAGTAGCATAATGACCGTGAAGGTCGGGCCGTGCCATCTGGTAAAGAAAAATGCCCCTCAACGAGCTTAGCATCGGCCTATGCTTGCTGTAGCTCAGTTCGGGAGATGTGGGCGGGGTCGCCACTCGTTGCCCCTGTCCTTTACACAATTTCTCATATGTATACGAGGCTTTAGAATTCAGTTCTAAAATATAGCCTAAGGTGATTATCAAATGCATGCCAATCGTACCCAGCAACAATTTATGTCTTTTCAAATAAAGAGACACAATCCATCGATTTAATATGTTCAATTTAAAAAAAAAACTTAATTATGAAATAATGTCATTACTATAAGATCACACAAATTGTCTAAAAACAGCATATGAACGCGAAAGTGTACATTAGATTGGGATGGAGGCTGTCATGATAACCGTAGCACACATAGGCAGGGTCTTGTCCAAAAAAAAAAACCATCCTATACATGAAACCAGCCGGGGCTTTCAAAAAATCGCCGGAGGTGACCAACGTCAGCGTTTACCAAGCCTCTTCGCCGAAGAAGTAGTCTCCCAGAATTGATTTCCTCCTTTCTGTCAGAGCCGGACAACTGCAGAACAGATGAAGAGCACTCTCCTCTTCCTCATTTCCACAAGTTCTGCAGAAGTCACTATAGGGAACCCGAGGCCTTCCGGCGTGCTCCGCGATTAGACAATATCCAATTATAACACCCACGATAGTCCCTATATGTTGTCTTTTTTTGGGCAGTATTCGTACATATACGCTATCGATGACCAAAATTCTTGTCGTAACCGCGGTTCGTGTCTATAAAACGACGCGTGCACTTTTACGCCACCCCAGATTGCGCTTTGATAGTCATTTTTTACGTAACGACATACGGTTAAAAAGTCGACGCGTTTACGTTCAGTTAGAGCCGGTACACATGAACGTCCAAATGACGCCGGACGCCGCGTCACTTTCGCTCCTCCCTCTTTAATACCTATCGACGTTTCAGTGGACATGATGTGATGGACGCAGCGTCAGTATGTATTATATAAGTCGGGCCGCTTATTGCCGAATACGAATTCGAACTTCGAACGAGTGTATCTTGAACCATAAGAAGTAAGTCTCAGAGCATCGATTGAGGAAAAGTGATCCTAAAGCGAATGACTGAAGAAACTTCACATAAATCTGAGGAAAATTGTCCACTGTGACCGTCTTCATGTTCGAGTGTATGTGGCCCGGCTTAATCAAAACTTATGTACGGTCGCAGAAAATGACGCAGATAGAGCAGAAACCAGTGGCCGCCCAAATAGCTATCGAGATAGGCCAAGTGACGCCGATAGTTATCGGCGTCCCTTGTGCATCGCTCAATTACCCCCAATGTATTTCTTCCTATCCGATTAAAGGCGCCCGCGACATTTAGACGTTCATATGCACCGGCTCTTAAATAGACGCTAACGCATTGACACGTCTCATGTAAAAGAATCTTTACTAGACGGTCATTCAAGTTCTCATAGCAGTTTTAGTAGTCGGACTGACTTATATCCTAAATAGCATTTTTAAGACAAGCTCATATTTTTTTTCAAATCAAATTAATGCTTGTTCAAATCAAATTTCAAATTTTCAAGACCATTTAACGCCTTTTCAAATCAAATTTACGATTTGTCAAACATTAAATTGGTTTAAAAAACGTTAAATAAATCTGAAAAGACGTTATTTTTTTTCCCAAGCGTTAATTTGATTTGAATGATCTGTAAATGGTTTGAAAAGGCGTAAATTTGATTTGGGCAAGCGTTAATTAAAGCCTTAACTTACCTTGAAAATGCTATATACTCGTATAATTGCAAAACTGCTACTTTGAAAAAAAAACTGTAACTACTACAAAAATCATCGTATAATAAAAGGCTTCTCTGAAACCAACGCTATTTCTCTGCTGTGGATCCGCTCCGGAGAATTTGCAAATTTGTCTACATTCCGTTTATTCACACTGATAGTCGCAAATTCGAGCTGTGCCGATCATTTCAGTTTTTTATAAAGAGTATTATCATGATCACACATTCCAGTTCAAAACTTTTCAGCATTCAACTATTAATCGCGGAAAACAATAAGAATAACCGGTTGAAATTTCTTAACTATAAATAGTTACGGCACTTATCGCGACATACTATTTGGTCTACAACTTAATAATGAGACTTTTTTTGGAATTTTGGGCATTTGTTCATAGATTTATTCATATAACTAAATTATTCAAAATATTGGCCATCAGCAGCGATAACTTTCTCCCATCTTTCGGGAAGTCTACGAATTCCGTCGCGAAAAAAATCTTGGGGTTTCGAGGCTATCCATGAATCGAGCCAGTTCTTAGTATCCTCATATGAAGTGAAGTGCTGATCAGCCAACGCATGAGTCATCGAAGCGAACAAATAGTAATCGGATGGAGCAATGTCAGGGCTATACGGCGGGTGGGGTAGCACTTCCCATTTGGTTGTTTCCAGGTACGTTTTCACGACTTGCGCAACATGAGGGCGAGCATTGTCATGCTGAAGAATTATTTTGTCGTGCCTTTCAGCAAATTGTTGCCGTTTTTCACGCAATGCTCGACTCAAACGCATCAATTGCAGTCGATAGCGCTGCCCGTCAATGGTTTCATTCGGTTTTAGCAGCTCATAATAAAGAACACCGATCTGGTCCCACCAAATGCAGAGCATAAGCTTGGAACCATGAATATTTGGCTTCGCGGTCGATGTTGATTGGTGCCCGGGCGGTCCCCATGATTTCTTTCGCTTTGGGTTATCATAATGAATCCACTTTTCATCGCCGGTCACAATACGATGCAAAAAACCCTTCCGTCTTTGCCTTTGAAGCAGTTGTTCGCACATGCAAAAGCGCCTCTCAACATCTCTTGGCTTCAACTCGTACGGAACCCAGTGGCCTTGCTTTTGGATCATTCCCAGTGATTTTAACCGCTTCGATATGGCTTGCTGAGCCACTTCCAACGAAATTGCCAACTCTTTTTGAGTTTGGCACGAATCTTCTTCGAGTAATTTCGTCAATTCTTCGTCTTCAAACTTTTTTGGCTGGCCAGGTCGCTCTTCGTCGGTAATGTCGAAATTATCATTTTTGAACCGATGAAACCACCGAAAACACTGTGCACGCGAAAAAGCATCGTCACCGTAAACTTCCACGAGCAATTTATGACTCTGAGCTGCAGTCTTCTTAGCAAAATAAAACTTCCCGCAAATGTTGTTTTTTTCGTGAATTTTCGAAACTTTCCATGGTCCGCTAAAATACGTTGTCAACAATCAACACGAAATGTTTATACTGACATTGACAGCTTATGAATACAAACTTCAAATGGTATGTATGTCAAAGATGGACTACCATTGGTTTATCGGTGTTGCCATCTCTAAAAAAAGTCTCATTATTAAGTTGTAGGCCAAATACATTCACGAAAAACGGGTACTTTTGACATCTTGTTATAAACTTGCCAATTGATATTGGTTGCGTTCCTACAAACAGGAGTGATTCTGGTACGAGTTCAGTGAGTGACAGAAATGTAAATGGTTGTGCATCCGTGAGTGAGAGAAGAAATAGCGGTATCTGACGCCAAATCATGTCGACCTTTAGAAGTGAAATTGACCGAAAAAATGTTATGATTCACTTCCCCAGAATCTGATCTTTAATATACAAAATGGGAGCGAGAATAGAGAGAAACGGGCTGCTTATGATCTCTCGGCTACTTTCTATTAAGTACTGTAGTGCAGCAATAACGAACGTAGGCCGGCTGTCATTCTGCTTTCTGGACTCCTATATAGATACTCATTTGCCCTAACCCCTAGTGGGGCATAGTACGTCAACTATTCTTTGTGGCTTAGCTGACGTTTCGTTGGCATAAACCAATTTCGGACGATGCACGTTGCCAGCATGCACCCTCTGCTCCCATTTAACCGCCTACCTGCCACAAGTCGGGAGATGTGGCTTATTATTACGCCCCGCATCACAGTGGGAAGACAACGCAAACTGCCATGGCCACACACGCCGCGGATGGGACTTGAACCCGTAACGACCATAGTCAGACATGAGACTGACGCCTCTATGCGCTGAGTTATCGGTCGCTGAATCGGTGTCATGATTCCGGTTGTTTGTAGGAACTTTCGTACCTTCAGAGAACCGTTGCCAAAGCCAACAAATCGGCTTTTGATACGATATGAATATAAACATCTTTAGGACGCAAACACTCTCCTGCAAAATATTTATACCAATCAATTGCTGTGAGTGCACACTATGCTACATGTTACGAGTATTATTCTAACCCGCGACTCAAATGAAATATGTACATATGTATTTACATGCAATTCAAAATACCTGACATTCAATAGCTTGAAGGTAAATTGAAATGAAAAGTGTTGGCTTGACTTTCAAGAGCCTATTGGTACTGGAAATTAAATCGAAAAGATTCCAGAGTCTTTACCGCAATTGATTTGCCCACTGATCAGACAAGAGAGAAAAAAAGTAAAGGTAGAAATAGTCATGGTATGTGGGCTTAAATAGGTGACAAGTTTCCATATACGATATCCACGAATTTGGATTGTGGTCTTATGGAAATCTGAAAAGAAATCAACAAGCGGTTAAGTTGCTAAATAAGAAGTATCGACAGTGAGTATATTTTTAGGTATCAACCTGTTGAAAAATATTCATCTACAATACATACTCAGTCTCTTATAGTTTGTCTAAACAAGGTATTATTTGCACGTCATTTCTTTATTTATATTTTTACTTACACATACACACACAAAACATTGTTTTGCCGCATATGCCATGATACTATCTTTTTCACTTCGGTATGAATATCTTACTTGAACTTGCCGCTTAGTAGCCAGTTTGTGGAGTCTCTTTTTCAATTAGTAGGTGGGTATGTCATAAATTCCGCTAATACGTACGAGCATATGAAGAAAATGCTGAGAACCTGCATTTCTTGCTTCCTAAGTCTGTTTCAGGTATGTAATATGAAGAGAGGGAATATTGCGGATTGTCTGCCGTTCACATCATATCTATTGTAGGAGAGCAATCAATGCCTTCTTGATTTGCAACTATTCCAATCCAAACCTTTCTCTAGCCTGTGTGGTTGATTTCAACATATTTTCCACCTAACTTCCCTCTATATGCATGGAAAAGAGCGTAGGTGGATGTGACGAAATCATATTGAGATTGTAAAATGAATGGGTTGCTTTCCGAAGGTCACTCTTTTCATACATGCTGGTATTTATTGTCGCTTATCAGTAAAATCATACTACCGATGGTCAGACGTTTTAATAAAACAATCGCATCGAATTAATCATTGAATCGTTATTCGGACGATCGGTAATACAATTATCTGCACTACACATTATCATTACATAATTTTATATGGGGGCCACAGATTACAGAGACTGATGGTGATGAGTTATGATTTATATGTCTAATCTTGAGAATTGCTATCCGGAACATTTTGTAGTACTGTATTATAGCAGCTATTATATAATGTGACACTGATTATATTTTCCTATTCAATGTTACCTGAAGTTTTATTTTTATCTTGGAGATTATTCCATTAATGAATTTGTAGTTTTAAACAATAGGGAGGCTGTTCTGCTACGTTATCCAGGATACTGAGCTCATCAGTGTCTACTAAACGCATCCTGCTCATCAATTTCATATTAGCGTATAAAGGCTGGTACCAACCTTTTCATGCATTTTATTTTGCACTTATCTCTCCCACGAAAAAGTGACAGTGTAAACTTACAAACAGCACATATCCGCGGCGCTCTACACGGCACTTGAACGTGAACCTCCTTTCTACTCAAAAGTAGTGATGGGCACTATCGATAGTTTAAAAAACTACTAACTAGTAAAAAACTATCGATAGTTTTGAAAACTAGTAACTAAGAAAAACTATCGACAGTCTGAAAAAATAGTAACTAGTAAAAACTATCGATAGCTTTAAAAACTACTAACTAGTAGAAAACTATCGAATAACTATCTGACGAAAATTCCAATAGGCCGACAGTTTCGATAGCCCGATAGTTTGCTATCGAATAACTTTTTCGAATGAATTCAAGGAAATTTCGGGTGACGATGGATACATCTCTTGCATGAATGAATGAATACGATTGTGTAGGTAGATCCGATGTTAAGAAAAAAACTAGGGTATAATGACACTCTTGGCGATGAAGTGAGGCCAGATGGGTATCATAAAGACTGGTAGGAGTAATGAGGCGTATGTACTAGACTACTGTTGAGTGCATTGTGAGTCCGACACAAACAACCCCCTGCCAGTTTTTTCCAGCAAGATTGGCTTTTTGAGGAAAAAAGGGTTGCCGCTCAGAAACTCCTTAATTTTTTGAATTTTGGAAATTCTGACTTCAGATTCGCAATCAGCGACCCAATCGACCCCCTACTAGTTTTTTCCAGCAAGATTGGTCGTGTTTATAAAAAAAGTGTTGCCATTCTGGATCCTCTATTTGTTTTTTCGCCATTTTGACTTCAGATTTGCAATCAGCGATCCAAAATAAACCCCTACCAGCTTTTTCCAGCAATATAGGCCATGTTTTTGAAAAAAAAGGGGTTCCGTTCAGGAAAAGATCTAAATTCTAGTTCAAGTTTGTAACCAATCATACACATAATCTGTATTGACTCATAAATCTAAAATCACATGCACATGATATTGAGCCAGCCAACATGCCAAAGTACACATTCATTCGACTAAACTTTTCCTACATAGCAAACTATCAACTTTTCATACTATCGGGCTATCGAAAATATCCACCGATAGTCCCGATAGTTATTCGAATAGCTATCGACCGATAGTAGTTTGTAGTCCGGATGGCGCAACGGTTAGCACGTTCGCCTTCAACGCACTGGGCCCCGGTTCGATTCCGGGGATTTACGTGTCGGACTATGAGCCCACTCAGCTGTTAAATGAGTACCCATTATGGGGTAAATAACTCGGTTGAGCGTGTTGCTGATCACATACCTCTGCACAAAAACCGTCACGATGTAGAAGATGAGATGATGCTAACTCATCTCGAGGCTGTGGTTCAAATTGGAATGTTGCGCCAGTTATTTATTTATTTATCGACCGATAGTCCCGATAGTTATTCGAATAGCTATCGACCGATAGTCCTGATAGTTATTCGAATAACAATCGACCAATAGTCCCGACAATTATTCGAATAACTATCGACCGATAGTCCCGATAGTTATTCGAATAACTATCGACCGATAGTCCCGATAGTTATTCGAATAACTATCGATAGTACAAACTATCGAATAACCATCCATAGTAAAAACTATCGAATAACTATTGGATGGGAACTATCGGCCGATAGTTTTTACTATCGATTCGATAGTATCGATAGTAAAAACTATCGAATAACTTTCCGATAGTTATTCGATAGTGCCCATCACTACTCAAAAGACCGGGTTTCAATCGAAATAAAGCGCAATGTAATTATTTTCGCACGGAAATTGCTTGTAATAATGTAGAGACTTTTTTCTTCGATTGAAATATATTAGTACTGAGAGAGCGAACATTTTTCGTGCGAACGAAACTTTTGACTGTTTTTATATAAGACTTCGCACGTAAAGTCGACCTAAGTACTATGCTTAAGCAGTTTGGACGAAAAATGATATGCTGGTGAGGAATACTCAATTGCCCTAAGCCCTTGTGGGGCATAGTGCGTCAACTGTTCCATTTGGGCCAGTTTTGTTGGCATAAACTATAATAGTTTCGGAGAATGCAGTTGCCAGTATGCAAATGTATGGAACATTTTGAAATTAAACAAGTATTTGTAAAATGCATTCCCTTGATACATCATTGTAATAAACCTACAAACTTTATGTTGTAAAATTTACATTTTAAAAATAAAACTGTGATGTTAATACATATCCTTTCTTTTTCAGGTAAGCATTTCCCGAAAGAATAAATTAGGACGACTTCACAAGGGTTTCGTTTCAAAGGGCAAGTAGTGTCTTCAGAAGTGGTTTTTAGGCGTCATGTCAGTCCAGCAGGCCCGATGGCATGCCTGACGGAATGTTCGATAGCGGGCCTGACGACACGTCTAAGGCCGGCCGCATCTTGGACATAGGCAGGGCAGCGCAGCGCGCACATGGCATTGTTGTTGTAACAATTGTCAAAATCTGATTTTACAACAACAATGACATGTGCACGCTGCGCTGCGCTGCCCTGCCTACGTCCAAAATGCGGCCGGCCTAATAGCTGAACTCGCATGCCGTCTAAAAAAACCTTTATTCACCTGTAGAACTTGTTGTTCTAAACCATATATTTTCAAAAATATTCACAGTATTGAATCAAAATACTGATAATTATCTACATATATTGAGACAATTTCAAGTACGGTAGTCCCAAATACGAGTATTACAAGTTCCCAAAACCAGACTAGATCTTTTCGCCGCCTGTCACTGATCTCAATTTGATTCCAAAAATAAAATTTCTCGATCGCAGAGTCTCTGTATACAACACACAACAACAATTTATGTATATTGAACATTTTAAAAATAAACAGTTCCTTCTACGACTTCTGTGAGACACTTAGTCACTATAATACAATACATACACCCAGAAAAACTGCCAGCTATTAAGTATTGTTGCAATATACGTAAGCGGTAGAAAGAGGAAGTATTATTTTACAGATGGAAAAAAAGTGCATTAATAATATTGTAAGATGTTATGATCATCAACGTCTGCACCTTAAACAATGCAAAATCGTCTCAGGTCTACCATAAAGCGCTGTAACTCGTTGTAATAATCGTGTACGTAACGTTGAATTGCACTTGTTGAGAATGTATGAAAAAAAACATGTTTGGTAGTAATAATGATATTTAGAAAGACAGCAGGTATTAACTAGATAGTTCCGACTAACTTCTTTTCGGAAAAAAAATATGTATGTGCATTTTTTTAAATTAAAAATATAGTTTCCTTTTTACATTTTATTGTGATCGCAGACACGTGTTTCAGAAGCAATTTTGAGCTTACATAGGTTAGGCTAGGTAAAGGGGCTGCCATCACACCGCAGAGCACACATAGACCCCCTCTTGGTTCGTTGTGATACCACCAAATTCACCTAATTGAACCTAGGTCCCATACCAGCCTGTGTTAGCGATAAAGCGATTGAGATGTATTACACTCGTATCCTTAAAATCCTCCAGACCCCGAAAAAGCAGGAACCCAGAAATTTCTTCCGCCTCTCAGCCGAGGCCGGACACTGACAAAGAAGATGGAGAACGCTTTCCTCTTCATCCACGTCCTCATAACTTCTATATCAATAATCGTTAGAGCCGACATACAGTATTGCCTAATGGATTTTTTGACAGTCCCATATAATTTTGATCAGCCGATATTTTGGGACGATCCGTCGCGTCGCCCGATGAATCACTCTGTATATGCGGGGTTTTAAAACCGCTACACGCTATCGTTTTATAATCGTTCGACTGTTTAGTTGTATGATGTCAAATTCTACGGTGTCCAATGGGGATCTGCATACTTGATTGTTGGCCGACAGAAAAATCATAAATCCTCGCCGATAGACTTTTGACAAAATCATCACACTACTTCGATCGACAACTCAATGTACACTTGTTTATATGGGCGCCCAAATAACACTCAACTAAATAGTTGTTTCATTTCGTTTCGAATGAAAGCGGTAGTGTCAAATTCTATTTGTAAAAGCAAGTTAATCTTCTTTATTGTGTGAAAATTGGACAGCACACGACTCGGTTGCTGTGTTAAATGCGCTTAAGATTCAAGTACAAGACAACTAGCGACAGTATGCGGATCCTTCACAATTGAATAGTTTAGTCAGGGCGAAATTGGAAAACATGTACAACACGACTAAACTATTTAGTCGTAAAAGAATCGATAGTATCCAGAAGGACTTACCCTCTTCTTCGGTGCTTGGTTTACAATGACCATAATCTAAGTTTGGGAGAAATGTCTGTTTTAAATCATGACAGTTGTCACTTTTTTATGTCAATTTTCCACTTATAATACTATGTATTGCAAATACCGAATTAAATCAGACAAACGTATGAAATCTCAAAACCATTCCCACTTTTCGGAAAACATTCAACGAAATTAAATTACTTTATTATGTATCGCCAAAATCAGCTCGACATAATTTCTTGACGACCCTAAAACCTGATTAGCAATAATACGGTTCCATAACTTTAAAAATAGATGGCTTGATATTCAGCGGAGTGGATGTAATTGCATGTCGTCAAATTCTTTTCGTCATTCCAACGGAAAAGATAAAAACAGAGAAAAGCGAACAACATGTAGCTCTTCGAATCTTCGCAAGTGTTACTTACTTTATTTATATCCAGATGAAGTTTTCTGCTACACAGTGTCACTGTATTATGTATTTTAACAGAGCTACGTTTTTCTTACGTAACCGAACCGCCAAGATGATTACTAAGCCTTTTACATATTGTCTATTATTTGTCGTACATAGAGCTAAACGAGATTTACAATTACAGGTGTGCTTTTGAAATAATTTCACTTTTCAATAAAAAAAAGATAATAAGAACTAATTGTGATGTTGGCAATAGAATTGAATCGAATTGATCGTTTTCCTTTTTCGGCATACAGATATGTAGTAGATTGATTTGTATACATGTGCAGAATTTTCGGGAATTGTGGGAAAAATAAGCGAGATTGGGAACATTTCTGTGAGGCTGATACCAGGCCAAATTATTTATTAACCCTTTCGGCCCTGCATTTTTAATTATGAATACTTGATTTTTTTGTTATTAATTATTGATTAGAACCTCTCTAGCAACTCCAGGGGCCCGATTCCGCAAGAGTGAATTTTTTCAGTGCGCACCGAAATCAGTGCGCACCGAAGAAATGCGATTCCGCAAGAGTGAGATGAATTTTTTCGGTGCGCACCGTGCTGAATTGCAAAAATGCGATTCCGCAACGATGCGATGAGTTTTTTTGACAGTTCCGGTGCGCACCGTGCGAATATATTTTGCACTGGCTATTTGGTGAGTGCAAAATATATTTTTTTATAAACTATGTATTAAATTGTTGATTTCTGCATACGAAGGTGGAGTATTACTTTTCAAAGCAGATATGGATGAAGGACGGAGCTTCGTGTTGAATTTAAGGACAAAAATATAAAAATTCATAGTGAAGATGAGAAGTTTTTGTTTCCGTATTCGGTGCTTTCTTTAGCAATTAATATTAAGGGGATTCACGCTTATTGTCGTGAATGTCGTAAACGTCGTATTCGTCGAAAACTTCTGTCATCTCCATAGTTAAATGACAGAAGTTTACAACGTTACGGCAAATACGACGTTTACCACGTGGGCATGCATCCCCCTATTATTATTAGGCCGGCCGCGTCTTGGATGTAAGCAGGGCAGCGCAGCGCGCACATGACATTGTTGTTGTAACAACTGTCAAAGTCTGATTTTACAGCAACAATGTCATGTGCGCGCTGCGCTGCCCTGCCTACGTCCAAGATGCGGCCGGCCTTATTGTTATCCCGTTTCCATTCGGTCACTAGGACCGACCATTTCTGAAAGAAGATTATAAGGGGATTCATGCTCACGTCGTAAACGTCGTATTTGTCCTAAAATTGTAAACTTCTGTCATTTTTCTATGGGAATGACAGAAGTTTACGACGAATATAAAGTTTACGGTATTTACGGCAGGGAGCGTGTTTATGTTTCGTTTGATGCAGAGCATACGAATTACGAAAAATCTAAGTGACTTTGGTCGTCATTGAAGTTGAACAAGAAAAGTAACAATAGGGGGATGCTCACGTTGTAAACATCGTATTTGTCGTAAAGTTGTAAACTTCTGTCATTTTACTATGGAGATGACAGAAGTTTACCACGATTACGACATATACGAAAGGGAGTGTGAATCCCCTAAATGATTATATTTAACGCTAGTTGTGTAATGGTCCGTGGTTGGGAGTTTAATATACTCGTAAACACAAGACTTTTCCTCCTGAAAGAGAATAAATGTTATTGATCGATTCCATAATTTCATATGAAGCATGAACGTCACCCATTTTGACATGGATATGTCTTATAGCTGGGGGTCATCCTAAAAATCTGTCCGTCACACGAAATGTCTGTTTTTCTACTCGGGGGTCAGAAGAGGAAACAAGCCCATTGAAAATTTTTCCGAGTTCTATGAATGTAGTGGCCGATCCTCAGTCAATCCGAGTCATTCATCAAAGGGAACTCACGAAAATCGAAAAACTTCGCATCATGAACTGACTAAACAACCAGGCACCCATAAAACAAGTCAACATCATTCAACTGCCATCCCCTCGTGATTCAAATCTACTCACAACACCAGCCACATCCAGACAACCTGTCTCCCTCACTCGTGCACAGCGCTATGGCTCCTCCTTCACAGCAATCTTTTTGTTTTCATGAATTAGTCACTAACCTGACTCATTAAGAAAATTGTTGGGGTAGGTCGGGAAATAGCTTCAACTTCACACACACACACACACATACACACACACTCGTATGCAGGCAATGGAGAGACGGTTGAGTCGAAGAAGTTCAATGGATGGGCGTTGCTTCGTCATCGGCGACAGTGCGAAAGAGATGCTTGCTCCACGGACCTTGGACTACACTTCTGCGGCGGATCCACCCCTTTCTTGTGATGGCCAATCCCATCCAGCCGACTGAAATCAGTGTCACCAAGGTCACCAACGTGTTTTTCCCGTGGATGTAAGGAACTTACGACCGTACTTGTATCGCGCATACCGCGTACTATCACGATCGATGGTATATCAACTAACAGTGCACAATTCTGATTTAGTGAGGAGAATAGTGCAGATGATGCAGTTTGTGCAGCGCGGATAACGTAAACGTTAATGCAATAAAATTGTGTTGTCGCGCTTACCGTCTTTAAACTTAGACGAGTACTATCTAAGTATCTAATAGTAAGTGTGTTTAGCTAGACCGCGGCTTGGCGCGATCGATCGCGGATTGACGTACTAACGAAGCACAGGCGCATATAAATATGTAGAGTGTATGATCGCTTGATCCACACACGGGGCAACGGATGGGTTAATTTGTATTCTCCTGTACACTATGCGGGACGGTATGTCTTGAAAATGATACAAAGTATCTATGTACACTGCATGCAGATACATCGGTACATCTTATGCCTACCGAAAGCGTGGGACGTGTTTTGTCGAATGAATTCATCCAGTATATTTTAACTATGCTGGGATCTTTATAAAACTTACGTCGATATCTTCAACACAACAGGTTCCACGCAGTCGGTAGCAAAAGACATATCCATGTTCCGATGTATCTGCATGCAGTGTAGATACTTTGTATCATTTTTTATAATGTTTTCAGCAATCAGAAAAATTACACACGTTTGACGTTTGTTTGAAAAATTCATTCAGCACTGAAAAACTCACTAGCTTTTGCTGAATTGCATCAGTGCGCACTGATATTTTCGGTGAATTTTTTCAGTGAGTTTTTTCGGTGCGCACCGAAAAAACTCACTCTTGCGGAATCGGGCCCCAGAACCAAATTTGAACTGATTTCTTCCATAAGTATAGAATTTAGCAAGTGGTGGCAAATGCCACCAACAGGTCTTAAAGTTAAAAATTACTGTTTATGTTTACCTCAAACCGCAAACATCTTTCGTTCTACTAATTGTACGAACTTACAGTTTACATACGTATAAAAATAAAATTTTATTTTAAATATTATATACAGTAATTATTTGTACTTGCCAAATACTCGTATGTGTTTGAAGTTATCAGGATTCATGTTGCACAACTCTAAATAACTATCGCACACACACGTGTTATTCAACAAATTGCAGAACTGCCCACGTCATTTCTTTCAAATGTCTTTGTAGAAGCGACAACTAGTGATAAATAGCAACTTCCTTATCACACTCGGATTTGTTTTTTTTTTTTTAGATTTCGCATTCTCACTTTTTATTTAATTTGATAGAACTTCTCACTTAAAGCTATCTAGCTATCATAAACATATGCAGAATGGTAAGTGTTGAATGTATTTATTACAAAAACTTATTCTCCTAATCAGATTTTACCGTTAATGGATACTACGACGCTTTAAATTCATTGAACCTAACAGTCAGGATTTCTTTGTCCGCTACTGTATGACTACCTATATTCTTGAATTTATCCCTTTTACAAAGCAGTTTCTTTTAAAAAAAATAACCGGTCATAAACCACTCACAGAAATAATCCAATTAAACCGAATATGTACTAAAAACGGATTTCAGAATAAACTGATAGTTTTTCCCTTTTCTTGTCCATACAGTGATATCAACGTAAATTTATGTCGTTTTCGATTGCGAACGAGATTGTCCCAAATCACTCTTTTTTTTGAGCAATTGTCCCAAAAAACTTTCTCTGAAAAAAATTTCCCTAAATCTCATTTTTATTTCAGAGTTGCTTTGACTTTTACTTATACCATATTCAGACAAGCACTAGATTTGGAAAAATCACGTGATCAATCGCCAAATCCTCTAAATTTTCCATACATTTTTAAGATTTCGACACCTAGATTTGGGTCTTGATTTGAAACAAATCCCGCCTCAAATCTACGATTTTGCAGCATGCGGTACCCTGATATCAGAGTGATACCGCTGTATCGAAAAAGCAATTTCTTAAATTTCCCCGCTGACAGCTGATTGTAAATTTTTATTCGTTTTTGAAATTAGAATGAATTTAATATTGCTTGGATGCTTGGATGAATACAAATTTAAATATACATATTGTGAATGATAACATTTGCCACGGGCACAAATTAGATGTATATCTAAAATTCAATTTCTTGGTGGCGGAATTAACATAACCTTACTATAACAGATCAAATCTAGATAGATTATAGGGTGAATGGGTTTTTCAGATTTGCAAATCTATCTAGATTTGAAATGCTTGTGTGAACATGCTTTTACGCCAATTTATTTGATCGGACAGTACGGAGCTGGTGTCATGGCAATAAGTAAATAGAGAAATAATCTCATATTTATTTCATCAGCTTTGTTCTGTCAGATCATTTCGTTGTGTGTTCAATTGGATTTAGGACAGATTTCAGATGATTTTGCTCGCAACATTAGTAAGCACAAAACCTTTTCTTGCCAAATTTGAGAATCGGATTACTATATTTTTATACTATAGTTGTTACATCAGCTTTTCCGATTTTGAAAATCAGCTTACCATACCGAACTCAATTTGTTTTTTTTAGCGGGCATTTGACTAATAGGGTTATCTATTTTCGCTTGGATGATGATGAAGATAACATTTGCTACCTGCGTTTGATATCTGTGCACGGTTACCTCAATGAGTCAGTTTTACGATCTTTCGTTTCGTTGTCTTCATAGAAAGTCATACATATTATAATTATATTATTATTAAGTCATAAATTCAGTATTTTACTTCCACCGTGAAGGTGAAGGTAAGGAATGAGCATCGATGGTGGATGATTTTAAATCATCGATGTTTAGAGTAAGTTTTCGATGCTTTCACCATCGTTAGTCTTGTGCTCGATGTTTCTACTATCGATATTTAACTTTTGCTGTTATACTACTGTGTACAAATATAACCCGGAATTAATTTAAACTGATATCCTGATAATTTCGTTGGGCACAAATCTTTTTATTTTTAAGTTGGTAGGACTGTTGCTGCCATCTGTGTCAAATTTTAGGTTAATATCTTGATTAGTTGAAGAGTGACGCTCGTTTTCGTAAACAACCAAAATTAACTTTTTCGATTTTCACCATGTCAGAAAATATTCAACAAAGAAGTTCGATTAACTTTTGTGTTAGAAATTATAAGTATTTCTGCTGTGGAAACGCTCAGAATGTTGCAAAAAGCCTTCGGTGAACAGGCTATGTCTTAAAAACAAGTATGTATACGAATCGCATAAAATGTTCAAAGAGGGTCGTGAAGGCGTTGAAGACGAACCACATCAAAGACGACCAAGAACATCAACTGACGAACAGCACGTCGCGAAAATTAAGGAATTGGTGCTTTAAAATCGTCGATTGACAACTAGAGAGCTTGCTTATATCGTTGGCATTTCAAATGGATCAGTAAACACCATTTTGATGGAAGTTTTGTGCCTCAAAAAAGTCAAATCTCGTTTGGTTCCAAAAACCCTCAATTTTTTGGAAAAACAGCGTCGCATTGATGTGTGATCATTTCGCCAAAAATTCCACCCATATTGTTCCGCAACCGCCGTATTCGCCTGATTTAGCTCCATGTGACTTCTGACTATTCAGCAAAATGAAAAGACCGCTCCGGGGACACCGTTTTGACACGATAGAAGAGAATCGAAGAAGGTGCTGAAGACCATACCGAAACAGGACTTTTCAAAGTATTTCGATGAGTGGAAAACTCGCTGGCATAAGTGCATTGCAGCCGAGGCGAATTACTTCGAAGGCGATCAAATAGATTTTTAAGAATAAATAAGGATTTAACTAAGGATTTCGGGTTATATTTGTACACAGTAGTATCTTCAATGTTTGACCATCAAAATTCTATGGTCGACGTTTTTTCATCATTGATGACTTGGTGTTTGGTTTGGTGTTTTTTTTCAATGTCGAAAATGTTTATCTAGGGGTCGAATTTCATATCAGCTCTATAAAATATTAACTGGCAATCATTATCAATAGGTGCGTTCTTTTTGTACAGAGCAGATAAGAGCATGACAAGCGGAAAAGAAACACTCAGAGCAGATCAGAGTAGCGAAGACGAAAACGGGGCATGTCTTTGTTGGAAGTGTGTTTTGGTTTAGTTAGCATTCAAACGTCAGGTAAAATTTCAAGAGGCAACTTCTTAGTACAGATACAATCGGGCAAATTTCAGTTAGGTAGCAAAATCAGTTTGTTTATTATCCCATATACAATAATTACACAAGACGAACATTTTACTGACAGGAAATAATTTTTATATGCTTCCTAAACTGTAAACTGTTAACCTGCGCCGCCTGCATTTCAAAACGGGTAAATGCCAACGGAGATGCATTCTTGCACTAACCTTCTATCTAGAGCAGCTCAGATCAAATTGTTAGTGCCTATTGTGTGGTGTTGACCTACGCTGCTCTGCATAACTATTTAAAAAACGCAGCTATCAATATAGTCACTGTAAAAATTATTTCGACAGTGCAAGTCTCAAAGAACGCCGAAGCCTCGGACAGAAACCCTTTCTGAGTCTAACGGCTGTATTTTGGCCACCTAAGCTGTAATTAAAAATATTGATGTAATTTATATTTTACGCATGTTGCGAGAAGGGTGTTATTAGGGATTGAGACAATTTCAGAATTCACGATCCTTTACTTCGCGTTTCTCTAAATATTCGCGAGATGTTCACCGATAACGAGATTTCGAAAGTGTACAGAGGTGATCTCATGTTAAAAAAAAGAAACGTGTTCATCACTGTTCGCTCGCTTTCAGAGCGATTTTTTCTAACATTTCAAAGAAATTCGAGAGACCGTTTATTAGTTTATCTAAAATTGGAACAAAAATAGCCAATAATTACATGACAAACATTAATAATTATAGAAGTGTGTTTGTTTGTTACGCAGTAATTTTTATTCCGCCTCCAGTGTAATTGTCATCTAATTTTGCATGAGTTCATTTTAGAAGCCGAAATAGAAAAAAAAATCATTCGCGACAACGAAACCGAACCAAAAGAACATATAAACTAAATTTAACACAGCTGATTGACATGGTAGTCACCTGACAAATTAAATCTCCTTCTTCTCTATACTATTAATCTCATGGTGTGAATGTGTTTCGGAATTTGCAAATCTATCTAGATTTGGGTAGATAGCTTAATGACATATATATGCCGGTAGTCTAAATTTAAAATTACATACTGAAGTTTGACAAACAGAACACATACGTACACCTCCCATATGACAGCCAAGTCCATTATAGCCATCTAAAACACTTAAGAAAGTAATTCAATACGTCCAAGTAAAACAGCATTGTTACCGCTTGAATAGTGTTTTTTTTTTTTCTTTTTTTTTTTAAACACGCATACCGTTTCGAACAATTCTAATGTATAGGTACATACATAGGTACAATGAATTCTTGTACTCATTCTTCCAAGTGAGTGGTTCCGCATTTTTCACTTGTCCACAGCTTCCATGTCACCATGCAAGTTATTGAAACTTCAAATAGACGTATCCAAACCATTTCTTCTCTTCGCCGGACATGTTTTCCTATTTATTCAATTTATCATAGTGTTCGACCTCATATCACTAAGCTGACAATATTTGATTAGACCTGATCAGCTAATAGCTTTCCTTATAAGGTGTTAGTGTAAATCTGGGTTGATACCACAAAAACTGTCAGTTCTCAAATAAGTGTGTATAAACGTAGTCTTGGTGTGGATTGCATACTCCTATTGGTACACTGGTGTACTTGCGCAAGTCTTGGGATCGATAAGTTGTGACTATACGTTTTCAATTAACATGAGCAGACTACTGATCAGTAGCCAGTATTTAGCAAATTAGCAATTGCTAGAAATGTAACATCAAAAACTAGCCAACTATATTTGTCACAAGTTGCAATCGATTGAAACGCACTTCACGATCACGATTGAATAAATATTAGTCCATTCCTCGGGGATTTTAAATATGAACATTCATTTATCAACTCTGATATAACGAATTATGCACGATACTACACGTTTCCAAACAAAAATTGGTAAAAATTTCAATTTTCATATTTTTAATTTTTCGAAATTTTGAACTCCGATTTTCGAGTATCAACTTTCGAATAATCAAACTTGGAATTTCATTTATTGAGTTTTGCTCTTTTTCGGTTTCTTTCGGTTTTCACTTTCCATCATCCATTTCCGATAACCCATTTTCCATTCTATTGGCTTATGTGACTTGACGCTAGAAATGTGACATAACGCCTAAAGCGACACACAGCGGACATACCCTTCGCCATCACTAACATATCCTCCCACTGTAGTATTTGTTTCGGCTCTCACTCCATTTTGGTTACTTAGGCTTGAAAATGATACCAGATATGAAATGTACTCGATATTCCCTTTGAGATGACACGCTACCTGATACCCGATGCAAAAATGATGATGATTTAATTTTTTTTCTGTTAATATGCCCCTGTAGTATGATCCCCCTCGTCATCCGTATCCGCCAACTCCTCACAGTTCATAACGGAAATTCATTCGTACCTTAATGTAAAAATTTAATCTTCTCCACCTTTCCTATATCGAAAGTCTTACATTTCTTAACATGTTATTCCTGCAAAAGAGAAAAGAGGAGAGTATTTCTAGATGGGTGCTTTCTCTTCAAATTGTGCCGTGGTTCGTTACTCTCATCAATTTTCAATTTCAATAAGGTGAAAAGTTCTCGGCCTGACACAGAAATACCGTTACAATCAGCAAAAATTTATATTTCCTGCCTGGATGCACGCGTCATTAGTTCGTATGACCATTTCAACTTGTTCTCTTAAGTAGTTTGTTTACACGAATTTTTGCAGTAGACGTCTTACGTGTTTTTCGTTAAAATGGAGAAACTTGAATATTGTGGAGTCATAAAATTCTTCGTTTTGGATGGATTAACTCCTAAGGAAATTCATCCGAATTTAAAAAAATTTACGGGGACTCTGCTCCTTCGATACTAACCGTTAAAAAATGGGCAGCTGAATTTAAACGTGGTCGCACGTCTCTCGAAGACGACCCACGTAAAGGACGGCCAAAAACCGCAACCACATCGGAAACCATCGAAAAAGTGCATGACATCGTGTTGGACGATAGGCGAATGAAAGTGAGTGATATTGCTGAGGCTGTGGAGATATCGGAAGAAAGGGTGCGAAACATCTTGCACAAAGAATTAGAGATGCGAAAGCTCTGCGTAATATGGTTGCCGCATTTGCTGAATGCCGATCAAAAGCAAATGCGCAAAGGATTTTCGTAGCCATCTTTGCACCGATTCAATTTTGTGCGGCGATTTGTCACCATGGATGAGACTTGAGTCCACCACTACTATACACGCCAGGAAGGAAACAGCAGCCCAAGCGGTGGGTGGAAGCGGGTGGCTCAGCGCCAAAGAAAGCGAAGTCGATCGCATCTGCCGGAAAGGTCATGGGCAGCGTGCTTTGAGATGCGAAAGGGATCCTGTTAATTGATTATCTTGAAAAAGGCAGAACAATAACAGGCGAATATTACTCCAAACTTCTTGACCAGCTGGATGCCAAAATTCGCGAGAAGCGGTTGGCTTGAAGAAGAGAAAAATCATCTTTCACCAGGATAACGCACCTGTGCACAAGTGTGCGTTTTCGACGGGAAAACTGCGGGACTTGGAGTACGATTTACGACCATCCCCCATATTCTCCTAATTTGGCACCCTCAGACTTTCATCTGTTCCGAAACTTGAAGAAATTTGTTTTTGGGGAACACTTCGCATCCAATGAAGAAGTTGAGAGAGCCGTAGATTAATATTTTCACAGCCTTCCAAGACTCTCGCTTCCGGGAAGGAATACTGATGTTGCAGAAATGTTGGACCAAGTGTGTTGAAGTCGGAGATTATGTAGAAAAATAAAATAATTTTAACTGAAAATCGCAGTCTTTCATTGTCAGGCGAAGAGCTTTTCACCTTTTTCTTTCTCAGTTTTTTGGCTATAGCTTGCAAACGAGCCATTTTTATGACAAGCCTCCTCCTCGATTGCAACCATAAACACCCGATTCGGTTCAATGGTATTGCCGAAATCGGCAGTGAAAAAACACCAATTTTTCTCATCTTGGGCAAAAATCCCAAGTGACCCATCTTTAAACGGTCATAAATGGGAAGCGGTTAATCCAAATGTGAAAGCGAAAGAAAATTGTTGTAGAGCATCGAATTTTGTGTAAAATCAGCACCTAAAATTTGAAATTTGGTTAAAGGGAGCGGAAGTAATGGAAGATTTTTCAAATTCTAGCGCACGCTTGCCTGAAAAGGGGGCGCCTAACTGGGAAACGATTTTTTACAATGTTTGACTTGGATACTTATGTATTTCCTGATGTATTGTAAATACGAGTACATGGAATAGTAGTCCGGATGGCGTAACGGTTAGCACGTTCGCCTTCTACGCACTGGGCCCTGGTTCGATTCCTTCTGAATGCGGTGGTTTCGATGAAAAAGGGGATTTACGTTTCGGACTATGAGCCCACTCAGCTGTTAAAAGAGTACCCATTTATGGGGTAAATAACACGTTGAGCGTGTTACTGATCACACACCTCTGCACAAGACATACCGTCACGATCCAGAAAATGAGATGATGCTAACTCATCTCGAGGCCATAGTTCAAATCGGACTGTTGCACCAGTTATTTATTTTTTACTTTTAAATACATACATGGAATATAAATGTTGTGTATGATTTTAAGAAAGTACGTATGTAGACTGAGATGTAGAAAGATTAATGGAATCTACGTTTTTCTACCCCTCAACCCCCAGTAGTCCGTTGATGAGCTTTTGACAATCGAACAATCAGTCGAAACTTCAAGGTTCTGTTTTTCTATTGTTTTTTGTTACAGTAATTTATAGTGATTGAGTTTTAAGATTGCCCATGAAGATGCAGACACCCTAAATGTGAACAGTGCTCTGGAGTTGGATCTAACACATCTATATGCCATGATAGTTGGAGAGGACACTGACCTTCTTGTATTACTCACGGCGCTGGCACCAACATCGCAATGTTGTGGTAATGAAGCCCGGGAAGGGTGCTGAGGATCACACTCTCTCTTATTATCCTTTTTTTTCTTTTATTGTATTATTATTTAAGTTATCAATTAACATGTTTTTTGAATTATGTTATCCTGTTCAGTGATTTGCTTGATTAAATAAATAAATTCAAACTAATTCTCTTACTCCCTGACTACTACTGATTGCGTCCTCTGCCTCTTCAACCCTAGCCTTTATCCGTCATTAATCCACATTAATCCACCCTCCCAGAGATATCAGACCCGTCATCAAGCTTGCTACCAGTCCAACTATCAGATGTGCTATCAGTCCCAGCTATCATACCATCAAATCTGCTATCGTTCTAGCTATCAGATCTGTCATCAGTTAAACCATTTGTTTTCCATAAGTTTGGGGCCTGAATTGCTCTGAAAGCTGGACTAAGAGCAGGTCTAATAGCTGGACTGCTGGCAAGTCGGGCCCTTCTTTATTGACTCAGATGGCTTGACATGATTATTATTATTAAAAAAAAGTAAGCGCTTCAAAGTAAGTAAGTGCTAGTCACGTATGTTACTTCGCTTCATGGATAGTTCCGGCTAGTTCGACTACTAGGATCTCAAAGTGTTGAGCTATTGGGGTATCGCAAAGGACCCGGAGATGGTTTATGTTTGTTTGTGCTTTTGTACGGCCTAATTTATACGTCATCATGAGTATTATCATTTTCAGCTTATTCAACCATATATTCATAAGTTATTACATATTAGGAGCGACCGGTAGCTCAGTGCGTAGAGGTATCAGTCTCATGTCTGACTACCAGCGTTTCGGGTTCGAGTCCCGTCCACGATAATTTTCGTGGCCATGGATGTTTGTGTTGTCTTCCCCCTGTGGTGCCGGGCGTAATAATAAGCCTCATCATTTCCCGGCTAGCCGCAGGTAGGCGACTAAATGCGGAGCAGGAGGTGCATGCTGCCAACTAGTTTATGCCAACGAAACGTCAACTGGGCCATATGGAACAGTCGACGCGCTATGCTCCACAAGGGGTTAGGGCAATTGGGTAGTAGTAGTACGTATTATGGTGTAGCCTCCCTTACATACTGGTCCCTCAAGTTTTTCCATTCCAGTCTGTTCCTGGCTGATTGTATCCAATTTGTGCCAGCTATTATGCTGATGTCATAGTCCCAACGGAGGTTTGGTCTTTTTCGTAATCTCTTCACTCCTTCACACCATTGGATGATTATCGTGGTCCATCTGATGTCGGTTCTCCGTGCTATATGTCCTGATTGCCATTTCAAGGATCTAATTCTGTTGATTACATCGATCACTTGGGTCCTTTCTCCTATCCATATCAGTGTTTTTCCGTCTCTTTTTGTGAAACCTAACATACACCTTTGCTCTTTGGGCGACCTGGAGTTATCGTGTGACACCTATAGTTAGTGTCCATGTTTCGCAGCCGTACGTCATTGTTGGTAAGATGGATTGATCGAATAGTTTCTTCTTCAGATAGAGTTTCATTTCCCTTCACTTGAATACGATAGTATTTATCCCGAAAGCACTCCAGGGCAGTTTGATCATCCTACGAGTATTAATTTGTGGTAATATTGATCCTGATTTGTGTACCAATTGGCCTAGATTTATGTACGCATCGACTATCTTTAGTTTGATGTCATCTATTATTACATATTCTTGGCTATCAATTTATTCGCTTAGCATGACCTTTGTCTTGTTTGGGCTCATTTTGAGTCCTGCCATTCGTCTATGTTCATTTAGCTGATCTTGCAGATCTTCTTGGCTTCCAACTGTGATGCGAATCTTAGATGGCTTAGGTGTTCTCCGTTTATGTTAAGACCTCTGTTATCCCAATTCAACTTTCTGAAGATGTTATCCAAAGTAGCTGAGAAGAGTTTGGGTGAAATTGCATCTCCTTGTCTGACTCCCTTCCTTGTGGTTAATTCTTCTGTGCCTTTGAAGATTTTGATTTTTGCTCTGGCGGTCCTGTATATGTTGGCTAATGTTTCCACATGTGGACTTTCCACCCCCTGGCTTGAGAGGGACTCCATTACTGCTTCTAAGTATACCGAGTCGCAGACTTTGTCGAAATCAATGAAGGCTTGAGCCAATTGAAGTTCATATTCTTTTGTCCTACTCATCAACTCCCTCAGTGAGTGGATATGGTGTATTTTACTAAATCCACTCCTGAAGTTTATTTTTCAATTGCCTTTCCATATTTACAATTTTGCGTCAATGATTACTTTTTCTTCATTGAAAGAAAGGCTCGAGGTAAAAATGTTGAGCTGCTCCAAATCTCTGCCCTATATCACAACTGATAACAACCAATCAATCAACATGTGTGTATGTATTAGTTCATGCACAGTGCAAATCACGACATCGCTTCCATAATACTTTCTCCGCTCAAGTGAATGCATTACTCGCTATAGGTGGACATCGGCTGTTGATGTTGTTTTCAATAAGCTGCGGTCACTTTTGTAATGCAGATCACAATGTACACCACCTAGACCGCATTCAGCCAAGCATTTCTCTCTTTTTATTGAAATTCTTCAGATTAAGCCACGCGCTTAATTTGCTGCTTTTGCTTTGGAGCGACTGTTTTATTGATGGCAAGCACAAAGTCAGTTAACCATCTTGCCAAGTTGCAGCTTATTCGTAACTTTTTTAACGTTGGCTGGCTACTTTGTTCGTTTAGGTCTATACTACAATACAATATGTCGACCCAACAATGTCAACGAACTTCTGTATTGAATTATACACTTCTATGGGCGGTTTGGCCTACAAATTTGTGATGATTTGATGTCAGAAATTTCATTGCCTATACATGACTTTTATATGCGTGTTTCTCATTAGGTATTCACATTTCAACAGCATTGTAAAAACATGGATAGACAGATCTTATTAAATTAATAGGCTACCATTCATTGCAATATTGTGGGTTTGCGTTGCTTAAATTGTTTCATGGTAAGGTAGGTAGATAGGCATTGCATTTTAACTTTTACAGGGAACATTTTCTTGATAAAATATAGCTCTTGGTTCTCTTTTTATTCGTACTTGCTTTTGCCATAAACAACGGTTATAACAATAACCGAGGACTATACTGACACTACTCCTATTAGCAACGTTATTGATGGTGCAAAGGTGAGCTCAAGCTTTTATAAGTCCCACTGGACAATGGAGGTTCTACACACTATTCATAGTTAAAATTAAAGATTCGAACCCGACACGCCGGTAGTTAGACATGAGACTGATGCCTCAACACACTGCGCTACCGGTCGCCCCACCTCGACTGGAGGGACTTAATACCCTTTGAGCGATAATAGGCGGAGACTATCACCACCTTCTGACTCCTATGTGGAGTAGAGATGTCCACGAGTACCGCAACGAAGTCTCTGAAAATAAAGTCAGTTACTAGTAGATGATTGAGACAGTTGTCAACCGAAATGGCCGCACGAGGCGATCCGTTTACCTGTCGTTTATTATATTATCAGATGCTGCTTACCGTCACCCAGGGCTCTTGGATGAATGCTAAAGGGGTCTTCTTTTCTTCCAATAACCTGCACAGTGTGACCGATGCAGCTTTTGCGTGGTGCAGGTTATTTCGGAAAACCCCAATGGAGCTTATAGTCCCCGTCCGTGGTCGCGCGGTTGACTACGCTACTTCGCTTGCCCTGTCTAGACGCCCCCATCGAGTTATCCACCTCTACCAGGACGCTGCTTGCCATTAGAGGTATTTTGATGATGGCCAGACGCATGTTTTGAGGGCCGTTGTGTCATCATGCTTGGTATGAAGTTCCCGGTTCGGCCCGAAGTTTTCGGAGGAGACATGATGCCCCGCTTGAAGGTGTGTCCCTATCTCTTACGGCAGCGCTGGTAGCCTTCAGAAGTCTTCCTAACAATTTCAGAGGACCTTTGGCAGGCTCTGCTGTGGAAAGAATTCGGAAAGGGTCTGAGGGGATTGGAGGCGGCTTTACTGCGTTAGGATTGAGTCCGGATGCTGTCTCGTCAAAGGTGTTTTGGTATTGGCAACCTTTTCCCTTCAGCACGAAATCGAAGCAACGCTTGGACCTAATTTGCCTTGTGTTTCTTCGAACCCATTCTGCGGTTGTGGAGGCAAGGCAGACTAACAAGAGCGAGCCTAATTTAGGTACACAGAATTGAAAACGAATCCAACAACTTTCTGATCTGTGCTCTGGAACAACCTCAGGAATGATCCTAAGCAGCAGGGCCAATTTTTCTCCAGGTAGATAGTCCCTACCGACGTCCGGTGGCCGTGTTCGTTCGGTCACCGCTCTACGATCTAGCGAATAGAGGTTCTATGCTCGGCGCGAACAAAAACTGTCTGTGGGTACTAATAGAACTTCCACTGCGCTCCCAGCTTGTCAGTATAAAAACTGCGTGCAACTGCACGTCCGAAAAGTAGATATTCTATCGAAACGTCAATAATGCATAGAAATGCAAGAGATGTTGACGCGCCCATGCCCCTGGAGGGGTCAAGGCGTTTAATACAAGAGGCCCAATCTTATGCTACTCACCCCAGACTACATACGAGACTTCTTTAGCCGTATTCAGAGACAAATTCTTCCTCTAAGCGGCCTCTCTTCACTGCAAGAGTGGAAAGTATAGTATTACCAATAGTGCAATCTCAAGAGCCACATACCAAGAGGTACAGTGAGGACTGGGTTGCAAGGCTTCAACCCTGCTGCCTTGCAAGCCGACTGCCCAAACAATAGACCTAGCCCAAATGAACACGCCTAGCTTTATGTGTCGTGTCGCCCCCTGTACTCTAGGACTCACTCAATGAAAGACCCTGTACATGCGAACCTGTATTATAAAATTTGAATATTTACAAATTGATTGCTACCATGTTTATATTTTATTTTTCTTCTTCTTTGTTCTAGGTGAGTTCAAGGAGCCAAATCGTTTTGTCACAACATAACCTCGCTCAATTCAAGCTCAGCAGAGTATGAAAACTCTACTAATTGGAATAATCTATCTTTAGCTCTTGGTATGTATTGGTTGAACCTTGAACGAAAAGAATTCTTCACCGGATTAATTTTAAATATGCACATATCTAACAACGCCGCCGCTTTGAATTAGCACTGCAAAAGATGAAACTCTGAAATATGCAGAGTTTCATCTTTTGCAGTGCGAAGAGACTAGTAGTAAATAGTAAATGGAATATATTGAACTAGGAGGAAATAATTCTTGCAGTTTTACTTTTCTGTTGACATACTGAACTGAACTGCTGCTACCTTACTTTTTTCCCGTATCTTAAATTTCGTCAAATTTACTGTGCTGGTGCCGTTTTTTCTGAGTGTCGGTATCACAACTGGTTCCCCTGTACTTACTGTCGCTAATAGGAAATGAATGATCGGAGATCTTCGTTTAGTTACAAATGTAATTTTTGAGATGTATGGGACTTAGTGTCACCATACACTGTCGAACTCAAATTCGAACACGAACCTGTTACAAACACACACACACTTCACATAAACCTGAAGAAAACCAGTCCACTTGTGCCATGTTCGAGTTCGTGTTCGAGTTCGACAGTGTATAGTGGCACTTATGGAAAAGCCCAACCGTCGTGACGCGACGACGTCTGAATTGCCGGCGGTCAATTCAATCTCGCTTGGCAACGCCCATCGGTATTTGCACTTTCCCTTAGGCTCCGGTTACATTGGATCAGAATCCGTGCGAAAATTCGGTATAACATTACACTTTTTATAAAATCTGTAGATTGTAGCTGTGATGATTTCCGCGGTTCTTTAGGTAAACAATTGAAATTTCAACGAAAGATGAACTCCAAAATAATCGTCGATATGATTTTCGTGGTAGCGCTACAACCCGACGTCGGGCTTTGACCGCACGGATCATTGTCCTTCAGTTATCTCGGTCAAGTGACTGCGTCCTCCAATTTGGGAAGCCCAGCAGTTGTTCGGCGTCACCATCTACTGAGTCTTCCCAACGAGCTCACGATCTTCTTGGTATCCTGGCTCCGCTGATGCGTCATTTCATTATTTTTTTAGCCATGTGGTTATCGTTTATTCCTTGTATATACCCTGTCAATTGAGGACGGGTAGGAGTTGACCGGTAGCGCAGTGTGTTGAGGCATCAGTCTCATGTTTGACTACCGGCGTTTCGGGTTCGAATCCCGTCCACGACGACGTTCGTGGCCATGGATGTGCAGGAGGTGCATGCTGGCAACTGCATTCTCCGAAACCAGTTTATGCCGTCGAAATGTCAACTGAGCCACATGGAACAGTTGACGCGCTATGCCCCACAAGGGGTTAGGTGAATTGAGACAGAGGAGTCGAAAAAAAATTTGGTACACATCGACATTGTATTCCCAGCACTTTTCCTGGATTTGCTTGACCGTGAAAAGCTGATCGGTTGTAGATCGACCAGGTCTAAAGCCGCCTTAATATTCCCCAATGATTCATTCAGCGTACGGTTTTATTCTATTTGGTCTACAACTTAATAATGAGACTTTTTTTAGAGATGGCAACACCGATAAACAAATGGTAGTCCATCTTTGACATACATACCATTTGAAGTTTGTATTCATAAGCTGTCAATGTCAGTATAAACATTTCGTGTTGATTGTTGACAACGTATTTTACCGGACCATGGAAAGTTTCGAAAATTCACGAAAAAAACAACATTTGCGGGAAGTTTTACTTGGACATTATTTTGCTAAGCTCAGAGTCATAATTGCTCGTGGAAGTTTGCGGTGACGATGCTTTTTCGCGTGCACAGTGTTTTCGGTGGTTTCATCGGTTCAAAAATGATAATTTCGACATTACCGACGAAGAGCGACCTGGCCAGCCAAAAAAGTTTGAAGACGAAGAATTGACGAAATTACTCGAAGAAGATTCGTGCCAAACTCAAAAAGAGTTGGCAATTTCGTTGGAAGTTAGTTATATGAATAAATCTATGAATAATTGCCCAAAATTCCAAAAAAAGTCTCATTATTAAGTTGTAGACCAAATATTTTCCAGAATTTTAGTCAGTATTTTGTAAGATGTACAGACTAGTGAGAGACCTCTGTAATTCTCGCACCGCAATTTATTTCAATTTTTGGGAATGGGACAAATGATGCTCCTGTACCAATCTTTTGGGATCGGCCATTTCGCGCTCACCGGGCATTGTGTCCCACTACCTGCTCTTCGATTTCCGTAATGGCTTTTTTAAATTTTTTCCAAAAACTCGAGGACATCTGCATTGTCGATGCGATCGTTTTCCTCGAAGGCGGCTGTTATGTCTGCGCCGTGACATCGCTCGAGAGTTTGTTGATAGCCAAATTTTTGGGAGGGCAAATTCTCGATTTTTCACCGATAGGTTGTCTTAACTAAATGATGATCGAGCATCCATCACACTGGAAGCCCATCTCTTGCATATGAGGATGTGGTCAATCGGTTGACGGTGCGTGTATCTTGAGATTTCCAGGTTTAACGTTGTTTGCTGAAAGAGACTCGAACAGCTTCGTTCATAAAACGCCATCGCTGCGTCAGCACTGAGAAGCATATAGTGCTGCATGGTAATTTGTCCTAGAAACGCTTGCACTGAGCCAAGCGCTGACACTAAGCGCTTGCACCTTTAGTCAGCATAAAATTTTCCTTCTTTTCTGGCTCAGTGCAATATTTGACATTTGCGACAATTGTCAAACATCAATTCTAACCTCGGTTATGTTGTGTTTGGTCGATGGTCGTATTTTAAACGTAATTGTTAAACCTTATTGTGGGAAAGAAAGTTGTCACCATATCTTGTGTGTCACCTGTGACTCATCAAGGCACGAAATTTCGAATTTTCTGTCAAATTCCAAACTGAGCATAGCATTTGACAAATGCGACAGACAACATGTCGTTTCTAAAACACGAAAATAATCACAATGTGCTGGTCAGCAATTGTGAAAATTGTGAAGCGCTGACTTAGCGATGGTTTTTTACGAACGCAGCCAATGTTTTCAGACGGGTGTCTGTTTCGTCTTTAACTGCATCATCATTCACTTCAGTGAGGCGTCTTAATGCGAATCGCACACAACCTTTCATTGATGGGTTTGAAGTCAATAATGTGCGGTTTCAGGAGTTTTTTTCACGATGAATGCAGCTCCAGACTCATTGTGTCCAGATGGTTTGCCGCTTTTGAAAATTGTGTGCACTTTCTTGTCATTGATCTCGCTGCCAAGCCAATTATGTATTAGATATGATATTATTATTTACAAAAACCACGCGGAGAAATGTGTGAAATTCGGTCATTCTTTAGCCATTTTTGGTTATACTCGATGGTGAATATGAAAGTACAACAACAAAAGAGACGTTACGTTTATAAGTACTTTCTAGTTGTTATATCTTCAACACCAATTAGCGGTTAGCAGATAAACCTACTATCTTTAGCTGGTAATCAATATTGCAGATTAACTAATCAGCTTTTAACCCTTCTCGTCGCTTAGATTTTTTCTTTATTTCATTACGTGGTGATAATTGTTTCGATAAGAGCTACCTGCCTGTTCAGACTGCAGTGTCACATCTAGTCCTTTACAATAAACCTAAAGTTTATAGTGCGTGTAAGGTAAATTTCCGGCGCACGATCCATTCTAATAATAATAAAACTATTTTCAGACATTTTCTTGAAAAAAATAATAATCAATTAGAACGCATTCACCTACCATTTGACTTGAAAGAATTCATTTTCAAAAGTTAAACGCTCCCCATTTTTATGCCAACAAAAAATCATCTTCTTTTATAGCTAGAATGTTATTCTATCATATTGTGATTTTATATTTTCATTGGGGTTGGCTGTCAACCGAAAATACATAATCATTTATCTCTTAAATTGCCTAAACAAAACTCGTTGACTGTAAACAAGATCAATGATCTCTTAATCATATGCACCGTAGAAACTATTCTTAGAATAGAGCCTATGCAATGTACTGCATAAATTAGAAAATAATTTCCGCTATGCGCTACATATAAAGAAGACATTTAGAAAATAGAAGCAGAATATTGTTATTGGCTGTATGCGTAAATGCAGGCGCGGGTACAATAGAAAGAAGCGAAAATTATCGGTTGAGATACATCCGTAGCCACGATGAAAAATTGCTTTCGATTTCATGAAACATTTTGATGAACAGTGCTTTCTACGATCTCATGCCCGATCGTAGTCATTTGTTGTTATTGTTTTTGTACATATTCGAGTGTATATGTAATTTATTAGCCCTGGGCAACTATCGATTCAGAACTAGGGGGTTCAATAACGACGTTCGCTTCTAATTCCAAAGATACAATAAAATGCTAGATAGATATGTATGTACATACTTTCATTTTTCATGCCCAACTGGTTTTCTTTTTCCCGGTCTATCGAAACTTCACATTTAATAGACTGCACATAAGCGGCCATCTGTATTGCAACACATTAGTTAAATTCTTTTGGCAATAAACTATGATTTTAGGAATTTTATATTCAAACGGTACGACTTTCAACCAAACCGATAAGATCTAATGCACCATCCGTCCCACTAAACATATATTCGTATCGTAATATCACCTCAGTCTCCAATGCAAATGATTGCTCTGATAACTTTCACATGTTATCTCTATCCAATGACTTGCTTGTTGACTGTTTCTAATTCTATACATACTACGAACGAGTATCGCGCTGTTTTCAATTTCCTTTCGATTGCAATAAATCGTGCATCGCGAAAATAGGTAAACCGGTCATGAAGGGAATCCGCAAAGATTCGATTCACAATAAATTTTCAATCTCATCCGGCTAAATTCACCCACATACCTTGGCTTGATGGACCATGGAATTTGGGTGAATTAGGGGGCCAATCACCAAGTTCACAGGGTCAATGCGCACTAAGTAGTATCAAAATTTAAAAATAAACAGACCTGGCACGACAGTTCTTTTATATTTTTAAGAACGATAGCGGAACATGCACAACAGGCGACGATATCTGGTACTTGCCGAGAGAGAGAGAGAGATTTCTGGTGACCTTAATTTGTTTTCCAAACTGTCGAACGTCTTCGTTTTATCATGACCATGAGCAAATAAGATGGACACGAACCGGACCGTCGCGTCGTCGTCATGAGATTGAGAAAATTTCCTTTCTATCCGATAAATGGATCTGTATAAAATTTACACTATCACTTGGCACAGGTTGGCGGTCAATGAATTGGTATCGTATTGGAAAAAAAAACTGGTTCTTTCTCATATCAACAGCTTGAACAAAAATCTAAACAAGATTTTCTCGACGGAGAAAGCGATTTCAGATATGTATAATATACATACATACTTGTAAATACTTTTCCCTAAAAAGTATATAAACGACATGTGTTGATAATCTTTGGAAGTACATACATATTTATGTAAATTTGGAAATGACGACACTTTGAGAATGATAACAGCTGATCGACATATGTTTTTTTTTTCTTTACAACAATAAGCTATAATTTATTATGGCCCGTTTTCTCAATGCCTTGTTAACCTGCCAGTCAACGCAAAATATATAATGCAATAAAAAATCAGCTAATGCAGTAGAAAATCAGCTGATTTTCTTAGCGGGACTCTGCCGCCTGTTCAATTCTATTCTCCGTCTCTACCGTCTCTCAGCTTTAATTTACGGCTGAGTTGGTTTCAAATCCTCTTCCATCGAATGGATTTCCAGAACTCTGTTCTGACTAAGACCCCCAGATCTGGTTTCGTCCATCGGCAGATCACTGGTCAGTTGCTGCCTTTGTTTGATCTGCCAGTGTAGGCAGCACGATCAGACGAAACAATATCCGAGGGTTTTCGGCGTCTTGGCCGCAAACGGAGGATGGTTTAATCCAAGCAAGCGGATCTTGATGTGGCCTTCCCCGCATAATAAAGGACTCACCTTAGCATTCAGGAAACTAGATTAGATTAGATGGAGGGCAGTTGGTCCAGAGGACCAACAAGCACTGCGACCCGGAAGTCTATTGTGCTACACCCTGGAGTCTATGCAGATTAGTGATCTGACTAATTCTCCAGACCAATCATCCCAACAAATCTGCTCAGCTGTTAGAATGTTAGTGAGGCAATCGTTTCCGCTTCAGGGAATGCATCGCCGAAGCATTTCAAGCGGCGGAGATGGAGTGCATTACAGTCACAGAGAATGTGCTGGGAAGTTTCATCTTCGCTCTCACAGAAGCGACAGCTTGGGTCAGAGACAATTCCAATTCAATGCAGATGACCCCTCAGGGTAAAGTGACCCGTGAGGAGCCCACAAATAATTCTCACCCGGTTTCTGCGTAGTCTTAGCAGTTCGTGGGTACGGTTGCGTTAGTGGCCAGCTATAAACAGCTTAGCCTGTCTAAGACCAGGGGTATTGTCCCAGTGCGCGATGGTTACTGAGTGCTCCCATTCCCTGATGTGCCGTCTTACACTACACAAGGGAATTCCACAGTATGGCTCTGGACCGACGAGTGGGGTTGCAGAAGCTCCCCTGGTCAACTCGTCCGCTGTTTCGTTTCCTGGGATATCGGCGTGTCCGGGGACCCAGTAAATGGTAACCTTATTTACGGAGCCTAATCTTTGCAAGGCTTCACGACCACTAAGCACCACTTTCGACGAGACGGAGAAGTTACTAAGTGCTTTGATGGCCGCCTGGCTGTCAGTGAAGAAGGCAATATTTCTGCCTTGGTATCCAGCTGCTAAACATGTGTTCGCGCAAGTCTCGATTGCGTGAACTTCCGCCTGAAATACCGTAGCGTACATTCCCATTGGAATGGAGATCTTGTGAGACGGACCTACGACGCCCGCCCCTGTACCCTCTTCGGTTTTAGATCCATCTGTGTACCACGTAACAACCTTTGAGGGGAGGGTGTCGAGCTTCAGATTCCAATCCTCTCTGCTCCATATTTCGGTTGAGAATGGAAGTTTGAAGCAAAACTCCCTAGCCAAATGGTCTGATGGCATACTTGATACGTGGTCCTCATTTACCCAGTTGGTTTGCTCAGGGTTTAGTTTGAGGAAATTCTGGCAAGCTTTTAGTCTTGCTACTGCTATTTTTGCCTCCGCCTTTATGTGAATGTGAAGCGGCGGGAGGTCGAGTAGCGCTTCAAGAGCTACAGTCGGGCAGCTGCGGATAGCCCCAGTGGCTGTGCGACATGCTAGTCTCTGAATCTTACCCAGTTTGGTCTTGCCATCTTTAATAATAAATAACTGGCGCAACAGTCCAATTTGAACCACGGCCTCGAGATAAGTTAGCATCATCTCATTTTCTAGATCGTGACGGTTTTTGTGCAGAGGTATGTGATCAGCAACACGCTCAACCGAGCTATTTACCCCATAATGGGTACTCATTTAACAGCTGAGTGGGCTCATAGACCGACACGTAAATCCCCGGAATCGAACCGGGGCCCAGTGCGTTGAAGGGGAACGTGCTAACCGTTGCGTCATCCGGACTACCATCTGCAATCTTTGGTGGTTGATTTTTTCCACCAAACAACAGCTCAGGAAACTAACGTAAGCGTTTTCGTAAAACATGATTCATATCCTCGTCGTAAAGTGTGGTATATAAAAGCCACGTCCACCTGGCACCAGGTGCCCAGTCCAAGTAAGTTCCTTCGCGGGTCAAAATTTTTGGTAATGATATCTTTAGAAACAAAATAGTTTTTCACGCAGACTTTTGAAACGGTAGTTCCTATGACAGCTGTAGTGGTCCGATTTCGTTGGCTCCGACACACCCAGTGTTCAATGGAAAGAAGATTTTGTACAAAATTCCAGCTCAATAGGTTCAAAACTGAGCAGTAGAGAGACATTACCTCAGCCTCTTACTCATTCTGTTTTATTAGCGCCATCAACCGCCGGCCGGGTATTTCAAATTAAATGACGTTTGCCTTATGAATAAAAAAACCGACCTGACAGTTTTTTCAGGCTAGACATCAAAAACCGATATTTTCAAATTAGTCGGCTGAAGTGGGTTCAATCGACTTGGCAATTTCGATCCGCCGAATGTTAATCAGCAAATGTATAACAAAAAAAAATCGACAGTAATATGACCCTAAGTCCCTCATGCCCCTCGACAATTAGTCTAACTATATATTATTGAACAGTTTTAGCTTACCCCAACGAACGATTTCTAATTCTACATGACTACACACTATTTTCCATAATACGAAATCCCGACAGTTCGCACACGACACATTTACTACAGTCGTCCGTTAAGGGTCGATTACATTAAGCGAGTTTACCAGCTATACACGAACAAAAAAGTAGCTGGCGATTCAGCTAGCGCTGTTGTGATTACACACAGCTTATAAATTCAGCAGCAAACTAGCAAGAGCTGGTTCTATGTCACTCGTGTTATCGCCGTCAGTAAATTGCTCGATACATCACATTTTTCCCATCTTGCTATCCACTTTTTCACTCACACTGTTCTACCCGTCGATTTCTTTTTTTCTTTTCGTTTTAATTCGATTTTGATAACATGAGCTACCACCACGATTCCCGCACGAACTATTGTACATCCGACCTTTTTTTGACGGACTTACAATGGGTGTGTTCTTACGAGCGGATCAGGATTTGACTTTTCTCGATTTCCCCGCCATGTTGCTTTCCCCTCCGGTAAAATATATACGGACAACTGTCAATTTTTGGATCTGAAAATGTTCCCCTCCGGAACTGAAAAGTATTCTGTTTCGGTGGGGAACATTTTCATATCAAAAAACTGACAGTTGTCCGTACTGGAGGGGAAAGCATATGGAGGAGAAGTTGAGAAAAGTCAGATCCATGAAATTTAACCAGAGCTCGCCAAAACGCACTCAATCAGGAGGATCAGCTGTTGAATTACAACACACACGCCAGCGAGTAGCGAGTAAAGTACCTTGGCTTTCACGTTTTTTTCGCACAAGCTGAGCTACCTGCTAGCTAACGGGCAAACATGGTTACATTGGACGAGTTTACTGGCTGCAAATTCGCCCACTTATGTCTAGTAAACTCGCTCAATGTAATCGATCCTTTAGACTATCATCAAGCCGAAATCCAACATTCGGCTTTGCCCGAAATTACCGAGCTCCTGAGCTGCGTGGGGTATAATCAGCGATATCAGGGATAGTTTCCGTAACATAAGGATATCTTGAGTAACTTGTAAATTATCATTAAAGACTGCTGGGACTGGTATATGGTACATATGGGGACTTGGCAACCCTTGCCATGCAACGAGGCAATTTTGGCCTAGACTGAAACCTAACCACTCTTCAGGGCTGCTTTATCCGAAAGAAAGCATATTAGAAATGTTGTGGGAGTCATTCACTTATCGGAGAGCATGCAGGGAGACTTTGAATACCACGCGTTGTTTTTTTTTAATCAAAACAAATTTGTATTCGAAAATCGCGGCATTCTCGCGAATACAAAACTGATGAATCACGCCTTTACGTTCCCACCATTGTATTTATTTATCAAACGAAAGCAACCATGCTTTTTAGTCAATCGCAGTTTCCATATTTATACCCTTCACGGATGTGATAGGGTATATTAACTTTGTCATGAAGTTTGCAACGCACAGAAGACAGCATCTCCGACCATATAAACTACATATATACGTATATATTCTTGGTCAGTATGATGAGACGAGTCGATTAAGCTTTGTCCGTCTGTCTGTCTGTTTCTATGCAAACTAGTCCCTCAGTTTTAAAGCTATCGAGCTGAAATTTTGTACAGAGCCTTCTTTCTATTGAACGCAGTATATATGTCGGAACCAACGGAATCGGACTACTACGTCATATAGCTGCCATAGGAACAACCGGTTCAAAAATTCGTTTTTGTGAGAAAAACTTTTTTATTTCTCAAGATATATTTTTCAAATTTCACAAGAATCAATAGTATCTATAGTCAAATCACATTCCCGAATGTGGTTGAAATTCGACTACTTTATCATATAGCTGTCATAGGATCGATCGTTCCAAAAGCAAGTTTTTTTAAGAAAAACTTTTTTATTTCTGAAGATATCTTTACCAAATTTCATATTATTTAATCATATTGACTACCATGTTCCTAAATTTGGTTGAAATCGGCCTACTATTTCATATATGTACCTCTCATAGGAACAATGAAATCGGAACAAGTTTTACTACTAATATCAAAGTGGCAAATGCACCATAAATCACAAGCCGAAGGCTACCTTGTTTTTGACTCTGAAAGTTACTAAACACGAATCACATCCCTAAATCCATTGACAATCATTAATCAAAGAATTCAGTCATTTGACCCATAAATAAAATTAAAAAAAAAAGATAAAAGTACTAAAAAAAAGATAAAAGTACTCGTACTAAAGACCGGACTTCAAATGTTTCTCCGGCGATTGGCATTTTTTCGCGGCTGGTTGCGCAGCAAAGTGAAAAGAACAACCAAAACAAAAGTTAAAAAGAAAATCCGCTTGAATACTATCAAAACCCATAGTAAAGACGACTTTGTTTAAGACGCGACCACGTTACACGTTTGTACGTAAATAATAAAATGTATACCATATAAATACTGGTGCATGTGTGGTAAGTTTTTATATGCGTATGAAATTACCTGTCTCACAAGCCGGCTACCTGCTCGCAAGTAACTTAACCGATTCGCTGTGTCATACTCAGCCGGGAATCGTTTTCATTTTATTGCAAATCACTCGTACACATGTGAAATATCTGGGTCATCAACATCATACTCCGACCGTCTTCTATGACTACGATACTCGCACTTCACAGTGTACAAGTATGCACATTATTCTCAAGAACGAATGTTTACATGTTTTTGATTAAGCTTTCTTAATCTGGCAATTTATTAACTTTCTTAATTCTAATACGTGAAAATATGCAGGTTGATATGCGGACCGATCGATTTAATTCACACTTGTGATGCATGGTGTTTGTTAAATTTGCATAGTGTTATACTTTGTAAACAACCAATATGTCTTAAAAAAAATCTTGTATGCATGTTATAAAAATTCGTTTCGCCCCTTTTTTAAAACGTAACGTTTATAGTGCATTCACAGAGATGGATCTAACGAATAGCTCTAGATTTATATCCGCTATGTCGGAGTTTTGAATCTGTTTGTATTAAGGTTTGAATAAATTTTATTTACTTTGTCTTATTCGGAAAAATTTTTTTGTAAATTCCTGTAATGGATCAAATGTGATTCAAATTACCTGTGTTGACATTGGTGTTTTTTTTTTAATTTAATTGAACATTGACTTTAACTCCCATGGCAATTTCTGAAGCAATATCCTCGTTTGTTCGTACCTAGTAGTTCGTCATCAGTTTCAGTAAACTAATGGCGAGTATCGGTCACCGAACCAAATTCTCTAAAGTTCACTATGTTGATAAATGCGGGACGTTGCCAAGTAGGCTATTTCCTCACGAAGCGAACACTTCAGAGCTTTGCGCTTGCATGCATTTACTACCCACAAGATGATAACTCTTGAGAAATTCACTGTCGCTCATGAGAGATCATAGAGCTGTTTATGTTGGATCTGCGATAAACGTTTAGAGCATCAATAGTTATGTTTAGAGCGTCGCTGAGAGCAATTCTTATCATCATCATCATCGTGGCGCGACGGCCCGACGTCGGGCCTTGGCCGCCTGGATCATTGTCCTCCAATTATCTCGGTCACGTGACCGCGTCCTCCAATTTTGGGAGCCCAGCAGCTGCGCGGCGTCCACACCTACTGAGCTCTCCCAACGAGATCTCGGTCGTCCTCGCAGTCTCGCTCCGTCGACTCGTTCTGCATTCATTACTCTCTTAGGCATGCGATCATCGTCCATTCTTTGTACATGCCCTGCCCATTGAAGTCGTTGTAGTTTGACGATTTTCGAGACTTGCAGCTCATCGTACATTTCATACAACTCATGGTTGTACCGGATGCGCCATCCATCTCGATCGCAAACAGCCCCGAAAATTCGCCGTAGAACCTTACGTTCGAAAGTGTCTAGCATGTTTTCGGAGGCTTGAGTTAGGGTCCATGCTTCGCAGCCATAGCATAGCACTGGTCGTATAATGGTTTTGTACACGCGGAGCTTCGTGTTTCTGTGCACATGTTTCGATTTCATTATGGGGAGAACCGAGAAAAAAGTCTTATTAGCTAACTGTATCCGTCGCTTGATTTCGTCAGTTTCGTTGGCGTCTCTTGACAGGTTGCAACCCAGGTAGATGAAGTTGTTCACGAACTCGATGTTGAGGTCCCCCACGTTGATGCTCGGTTGTGCAGGTGTCCTTGTCACCGATTGCATCATTATTTTAGTTTTACCCTCGTTAATACGTAATCCAACTTCCTTTGCAGCGGTATCGAGCGTATGCAGAAGTTCTTCTGCGTCAGCCAATCTTCGGGACATGATGTTGATGTCGTCGGCGTACGCTGCTAATTGTGTCGACTTGATGAGCAGCGTCTTGCTGTTGTCCATATTCATGGCCCGAATAACGTATTCCAGTGCTAGGTTGAAGAGCGTCGGTGCCAGTCCATCGCCCTGTTTCAAACCAGTGCGTGTTTTAAATAGATCAGTAAGTCTATTCTGGATCCTGACTTGTGAGACGGAGTTGGTCATCGTCATCTTTGTCAGTCGCACTAATTTTGCTGGTATACCAAATTGCAGCATGATGTTGTACAGTACTCCACGATCGATACTGTCGTATGCCTGCTTGAAGTCGACAAAGATTTGGTATACGTTTACGTTGTATTCCCAGCACCTCTGGAGTATCAGTTTGACTGAGAAGAGCTGATCGGTTGTGGAGCGACCAGGTCTGAAACCGCTTTGATATTCGCCAATGACTCGTTCTGCGTACGGTTTTATTCTATTTTCCAGAATTTTCGTCAAAATTTTATAGGACGTACAAACTAGTGAGATGCCCCTGTAATTCTCACACCGCAATTTATCTCCCTTTTTATGGATTGGACAGATGATGCTTCTGCGCCAATCGTCTGGGATCTCCTCGTTCTCCCATACTCGCAGGAGTAATTGATGTATGGCATCAACTAGACTCGTTCCACCGAATCTTAGCAGTTCAGCTGGAATCTCGTCAGCGCCCGGCGCTTTATTTCGTTTTAGTGACCGCAACGCGAGATCAACTTCCTCTACTGTCGGGGGTTGAATGGGTGGGCCTAGATCAACAATATCGTCGAGAGCTTCCTGTGTGGGGATGTTAGATGGTCGGTTTAGAAGCTCTTCAAAATAAGAGGCCCATCGTTTGTTAATACCATCGGTGTCGCTGATGATGTTTCCATCCTTGTCCTTACAAAGGCTAGTCCTGGGTTGGTAGCCGTCCTTAATTGTATTTACTAGTTTGTACGCTTGTCTGGTGTTCCTATTAGCTAAGTGTTCGTTTATGTTCAGCAACTGCTCGTCAAAGTATTTACGTTTCTTACGTCTAATTATTCTATTCGATATTCGCCGTAGCTCGTCATATTTTTCTCTTCTGGCTCTGGTTCCTCGTTGAATCCATTGTCTGTAGGCCTCGTTTTTCGCGTCAAGTGAATTTTTGCATTCTTCGTCGAACCTGTCATTTCGCGCTCGCCGGGCTTTATATCCCACGACCTTCTCTGCGACATCCTTGATGGTACCCTTGAGTTCTTCCCAGAACCCATGGACGCCTGTGTTGCTGATGTTGTGTAGGATAGGTGATAGTTTTTCCTCAAGGGCGGTAGTATACGCCACCGCTGTAGCATCACTCAAGAGCTTATCAACCGCAAAGATTTTGGGAGGGCTGATTCTTGACTGGTGCACTGAGGAAATTCTACATCTGTAGGTCGTCTTCACCAAGTGATGATCTGAGTCGCAGTTTGCTCCTCGATAGGAGCGGACATCCATGACACTAGACGCCCATCTCCTGCAAATGAGGACGTGGTCAATTTGGTTGACGGTATGTGCGTCTGGAGACTTCCAGGTCTGCTTGTGAATGCGTCGATGCGGGAAACACGTAGAGCTTACGACTAGATTCCTGCTGCAGGCGAAGTCGATAAGTCGCTGGCCGTTATCGTTACATTCTTCATGGAGGCTGTGGCCTCCAGAGGTCCCCCGATGCCAACTTTCATTCCCGACTTTCGCGTTAAAGTCTCCCAGCAGCAATTTGACGTCGTTTGTTGGAAGTGAGTCGAAGAGAGTTTCAAGGCGGGCGTAGAACTCGTCTTTTACTGCGTCTTCTTTAACTTCAGTGGGGGCATGCACAATGATGAGCCAGAGATTGAAGAATCGAGTCTTGATGCGAATCGCACACAGCCGTTCATTTATGGGTTTGAAGTCAGTAATATGCGGTTTGAGGTGATTGTCCACTATAAATGCTACTCCAAACTCCTTGCGGCCCGATGGTTTGCCACTTGCAAAAATTGTGTGCGATTTCTTGTCATTAATCTCGCTGCCAAGCCAATTTGTTTCCTGGACTGCAGTAATGCTCAGTTTGTACTTTTCGACCTGTTGAAGGAGGGCCTTCTCGGCCCCCGGTTTGTTCAGGGAGCGTACATTCCAGGATCCGAAAGAATAATCCTTTATTCGTTTGCGTGGTCGTCGTTGTTGATCCGTCCAATCCGAGGCTTTTGTTCCAGGTTTCTTGACATGGAGTGGTTTTTACAAGGACGAGTTGTCAGCACGTCGCTTAACCCCATTCGGGGGATGGCCTCGGAGATAGCTGCTTCAGATGGTTTAATAAACGTGCTGGAGCCCACACAACTATGTAGCAGGTCCAACTACGCAAGTCATTCCATCCTACTAGACCTGAGACGCTTAGGTGTTTGTCAGCCATTCAGGCTACAGCTATCTGCCTTTTCCAAACTGTCTTATCGCTAAGACATTGGCCGTCAGCGAATTGATACACTGCCGTTACCAGGGGGCGCCCACGTGGAGGACTATGGAAAAGGTCTTTGCCCCCCTTATCATAGGTCGGAAAAAAAGAAAAAGCAAGGGCATTGTTCCAACATAAAGAGCTCTATGAAAAAGCACGAATCCATTTCCATCGCTCCACTATCAGCGCTGCTCTTATCGATTGCCGAAGCTCCAACATAACCGCACCATTAGGTTTTTCAATTGAGAGACAAAAAAGAGTACACCAGAAAGATGCTCCTCCTTTCGCCAAAGTATTATAGACCTGCTACATAGAGGCTGAAAATTACTCTTCTTCTCATCAATGTCTTTACAACTTCTGCTAAAAACGTATGGCAGGAGAATCATCCTAGCATGATCCTCAATGGGACAACGCCCATAGTTAGGCCTGTTCGGTACTGAGATTTCAGTACCGGTACTTGATATTTTCAAGTACCGGTACTACAAGCGGTATCTCGGTACTCACAGGTATTCGTTCAGTACCGGTACTAGTACCGGCATTTTTTCAAAACCGGTATTTTTTAGCATGAGCCGGTTTTTTCAGTACCGGTACTCAAATCCCGGGATCCCGGTACTCAGTACCGGTCCTGAAAAAACCGGCTCATGGTTGAAAATACCGGTACTCAAATTCCGGGATCCCAGTACTCAATACCGGTACTAACAAAACCGGGATACCGGTACTCTTGGTTTTGGTAACGGTCTTAAAAAAAATACAATAGATACAGAAGCACATAATTGCCGCGATCTGTTAGCGATAGAGTGGACATCTGCAGCGTTCGATCGCGGGGTAGTCGGCGATCAGCGATCAAACTCAACTGGTTGAGTTTATCGCAGATCGCAAATATTTAAAATGGCAGATTTCACGGAAAAATTTGTCGAACATGTAAAAAAAAACATAATGTGTTGTTTGATACTACATGTCACATGCTGACTACAACAATGTGCACATACATACAATTTAAAAAAAAATAAAAACAAAAATTTTTGTTTGTGATCGCGATTGCAACATGGTGTGTTCGCTTCCTCCTGTGATCGCAATCGTGATCGCGATCGCGTGTGTGTGTTCTTCGCTTTAAACTAACACACAAACTCATCGAGAAGCGATCGATAGTTTGCAATCGTCGGCGAGATTGTCGGCAGATTCAAAAAACAATTCTTGAGAAGCCGCACTGTTAGTGCAAATTTTGATATTTGTAACCGTTATGGCATGACTTCCTAGCCATGTAAGAGTTTCTGAGATCTCCAAAATATCCGCGGAACGATAAGTTAGTCTTTAGCGCTGCCGATAATATATCAGACCCTACCCCAGCATTGTTTTTTTCCTAGCCGCCAGTATACTACTTATTTGCCCTAACCCCTATTGGGGCGCCAATTATTCCATGTGGCTTACCTATCATTTCGTTAGAATAAACCAGTTTCGGACGATGCACGTTGCCAGCATGCACCTCCTGCCCCCATTTAGCCGCATACCTGCGACAAGTCGGGAGATGTGCCTTATTATTACGCCCCGCACCACAGGGGGAAGACAACACACAAACATCCATGGCCACGAACACCGTGAACCGGACTTGAACCTGTAACGACCGTAGTCAGACATGAGACTGACGCCTCTACCGTCGTCGCCATCAGTATAGTTATTTATGGAATCTTGGCGAGAGACCACGAAGGAATAAGGCTCATTAAACTCTTCCAAAAAAAAGGGGGAGGGGTATAATCCGCATGTACAGAGTGTACATCACTGGCCAGTTTTACGAAATAGTACTGCCGCTATTGCAATCAGCTGTCCGTCAGGAATATCAAGCTGTAAAAGAACTAGAATATCCAGGACCGCTGATGGAGGATATCTGATAGTCCCACTTGTGACAACGGCTGTTAATCTCTGCACTTTCTCCAATAGGTCGTCCTTTAGGTCGTCACTGCCGTCTACTAAACAAGCATACCATGTGGGTCGAAGAACGGATGTATCCAGCCAAAAAACACCTTTAGTAGAAGTCTCCAAATCTAACCTATAGTCTTCCTGCAAAATTAAAGTGCCGTAGTAACCTTGTTCTCACGTTCCTGAGTATTTTACCTCCATCTCAGCATCCTGTTTACAATAAGACCCAGAACTTCTGCCTTGTCGAGACAAGCCAGTTTAACGCTGCGCCGTTCAGGACCGGAGGTTCGACCGTTGGTAGTTTGTGCCGCCTTGTAAAAAGCGCAAGTGTCCGTTTTGACACCACTCCGAACAGCTGTTAGATGGACTAGTCGCAAGAGAGTCCAGTATCTTACTAAGATCAATCTGAAATTTACCAGAAATAGCAATGACACTATCCATCGTCAGAGTAAGCAATAACACTGAAACTATTGATCGCCAGGTTCAACAGAAGCGGAGAAATCACACTTCCTGGATGTGTCGTCCTGTACAAACCTTCGCTTAGTCGATTCTTCCAAACTGGGTTACACCTGGTTGTTAACAACAAGTCAATGAGTTCACACAACAAATCATTCACAAGCAAGTTCGAGGGTACATAAGCGATGGTTTCTTATCAATAAGTTTGTCCCAAATTATTTATAGTAATAACGACTATAGAGTGATTCGCTACTATGATGACAAAAATGGAAGCCGCAACAATGCTAATATTTAATTCAATTGTCATTGGGAATGACCAATAACATCTCCTAATCGAAAGCCAACTACCCACAAAATTTAATTATATGCCACCCTGCTGGTACCAAATTAGTAATTCAGAAAATGTTAAAAAAAAGTAACTTACATTTCTCCAAAAAGACTATTTCTCATTCCCTTGCATATTACATTTTTGTTGTGCGCATTCAAAGTGGACACTATTTCAGTTGAACGCCTACAAACACCTACATACCCATGAAAGTATACGAGTATTAATAATGGAGAAGATGTAGTAGAATCTGACAATTAAGCAGATGCATCAATCCGAGAAAATATTTATTTTATCACTACATTAGTTTTTATGGGTAAGTCAAACGCGTATATGGGCAGAAGGAGCTTTCACATTTTTTTTAATGTCGCTCAAGTTTAATGACATTTTTGTCACTCTTTTCAGAATTTGGCATTCCATTTAAAAATGCAAAGCACACCAAATTAAGCTACTTTGACCTCGACTTGGATTGTAGAAGTTTGGTCTTTGGTGCATTTGAGTAGAGAAATCTGAAAATGGAGTTTATCTGCACATCAGCCACATCAAAAAAAAAACCTCGAATCCTTCCGGATAATACGAATAAGGAAGCCGAGACTGAAGTTGTTGGTATTAGTGCGGAAAGAGCGAAACGTGACGTTCATTTTAAAATATTAGTTTTCAACATAACGGTAAATTTGGCCACATAGTTAAACATGAAAGAGTCACTTTATTTTGTCCTCATTCCTGATACCTCTGTTAGTCTTTATCGGTCCACTGTGTAGTTTTCTTTGAAGTTTTCTATTGGTTAGCAAGTGATGCATCCTCCACATGATGTTAGAAGGAATTTGAAATGTGCAGGACTGCGACATTACTAGAGGAAGGCCAAGAATTCCGGGTAGTGAGTTATCGGCTTCGACTGAGACATTCTGTCATCCAAAGAGAAAGGAAAGATTGCAGGAGACAGGACAATTCATAGAAAGACGCGAACAGGGCCAGCCAACAGGACAATCTTCCAGCGAGGACCGATTTATACGCTTAAATGCCCTCAGAAATCGTCGAAACAGGGCACTTTCCATACTAAGTGACCTCAGACACGCAGCATTTTCCACAATTTCCAAACAAACCGTGCGTAATCGTCTGAGGGGAAGCGGCCTGTTTTCCAGATATCCGGTAAAAATACTGCGATTAACAAGAATACCCAAAATCAACAAGAAGACCCAAAATCGCCCGACATCGGTTTGCCGACAACCCTCGCAATTGAAGTATGAGACGTTTGGGGCAATGTTTTCTTCTCTGATGATTCAAGATTTTGCCTGTGTGGAAATTGTGGTCGGGCTAGAGTTTGGAGGAGAAAAAATGGATGTTTCCTACCATGTTCCCTTCAGTCCACATTACCTTTTGATGGTAAATCCATTATGGTGTGGGACGCTTTTTCCTTAAATGACAAAAGCGATTTAGTTGCGATTGACAACTCAGCGAAGTGCTAAGCCTTCATGTTACTCGTGGATTCATTTTGATGCAAGATGGAGCCTACCCTCATACTGCAAACATAGTGCGTAAATTCTTCACTGCGAATAAGATCAACCTTCTTCACCGGCCGGCGTGCAGCTCGAATTTAAATCTGATAGAACATTTATGGGACCAGCTGGGGCAACGCATCAGGACCCGTTCCAACCCTCCTCAAAACTTACGAGACCTGGAACAAGCCCTGAAAAATGAATGGTTGAAAATTAGGAGGATATCTGGCGTCTCATAATAAGCATGCCTAACGAATTCAGGCTATTATTCGAGCTCATGGTGGCAATACGGGCTACTGACCAGCCGATAAAGCAGAATAAAACATTAAATAATAGAAATTTGCTGGATATTCATTTTTTCAAGAGTTTGCGAAATGTGTGTTATATATACCGTTATGTTGGAAACTAATTTCTAAAAATGTTTTATACTTTTTTTTCTATGGACATCTTATCCGCTCCCGTTTCTTCGGCAGGGGCTTCTTCTTTTGACTCTGCTGCGATTTTATCAAGGGAGAGGATATTATGAGCTATTGGTGGCTTCGAACCGTTCAAATCAGCTGAACCGGACGGTATTATACCGGCCGATTTGCAACACAATTTGGTTACCGTTACTCCATGGATTGAAACCATTTTATGGGCCTGTCTGGATTTCGTTTATATCCCTTGTTCATGGAATGAAGTGGATGTTGTTTTTATTCCCAAAGATCTTAGACCTATCAACCTATCCTCGAATCTACTAAAGATATTGGAAAGGCTAATTTTTATTTACGCGGCAGTATTCCACCACAATTCCTGTCAATATCTCCGCATGATAAGGGTAAATCGGTGAATACAGCTTTGCACTCCTTGGTAAGCTATATTGAGAGGTCTTTTAGTCACTAGGAATTCACGAGGGCACTTTCAACAACATTTTGCCTGATGCTATTACTGACGCACTTGCTCATCTGAATGTGGCCGCGTCTCTTGTCAAGCTTATCAACCTGCTGCTTACGTCGAGGATTGTTTGCAATAGGCTGGGTTCATCTTTGGAGCGTAGATGTATCAAAAGGTGCACTCCGCAAGGTGGTGTTCTATCGCCACTCCTTTTGAATCTCGTGGTCAATAGGCTGCTTTTAGACCTGAAAGGACTGGGACGTACAATAGATACATTGCTTCTGCGGATGATGTCGCTATTGCCATTTCGAATAAGTTTACTAGTGTCCTTAGTGAGGTAATACAGAATGCTCTCTCTCTCTCTATTAACTCGCTGGGCTACTACCTGTGGTTTAACGGTTAACCCAAAAAACGGAACTCGTTTTATTTACTAGAAGGTATAAGATACCTCCCATCTCATCCCCAGTGCTGGAGGGAACCAGATTAGTTTTTGCTGATAAAGCAAAATTCCTTGGAGTTATTTTTGATAAGGTTGCAAGGTCTCCAACCTCTCCAACCTTATCAAAAATAACTATATATACTATATGTACAGGAGCGTGTAAAGTAGGCCACCGTTGCTCTTTACGCGTGTAAAAAGCTATTACAAGCAGTTGGGGTCTTCAACCTAAGATAGTCTACTTGCTCTACGTGTCAATTGTACGCCCTATTCTCTTGAATGTTATTGTTGTTTGGTGGAATGCTCTTAGGACGGTGGCTTTTGCAGCTTGTTGAATAAGGTGCAAAGACTGTTGCTCGTTAGTGGAGCCCTGAGAACTTCTCCTTCTGATGCCTTGGATGTTATGCTCAACTTGCTTCCTTTAGACATTCTTGGTGAGCAGCTTGCCGCTTGCACTGCCATCCGCCTTCGTAAAACAGGGCACTGGTTTTCATCCACTGGCCACTTGGTGCTCTTGAACCACTTGAACTGGTGCTGGAACTGATTACACTTCCTCTACAACTCATTTTTGGGAAGAACTTTGTTTGCATGATCCCCTCTTGTAATCAGTGGATTGATGGTGAGTTTCCATCGTCGGGGTCTATAGGCATCTATACGGATGGTTCGAAGACTGACGGCGAGGTGGGAGTAGGCGTCTACTCCGATCAACTTTACCTAAGCTTATCATTCCGTCTCCCAGATCACTGTAGTGTCCTCCAGGCGGAGGTCACTGCATTTTTGGAGGCTGTAACTTGGCTGAGGCGTCACGTCTCGTCGTGGCCCCCAAGGATATCATAGTCTACACAGATAGCCAAGACGCAAAGAGATCTCTGGAATCAACCCTGTTAACATCTAAGATTATAACTGAATGCCGTTCGACCTTCCTTGAGGCGGGAAGGTTTTTCAGTATTATCTTGTGCTGGATTCCAGGGCATAGTGGTTTTGGTGGCAACTTCCACGCTGATGAGCTTGCTAGGCAGGGGGCTTTGGGCGTGGCTCAGAGCAACATGCTAATATTTGTATATCTATTAATATGATACTTTAAGTCTGTGGCTATCAATGCTAGGCGGTCGAGTGGCACTACAATTCATGCAACTTGATCGATGTGACCTCGCCTAAACCCGGTACGCTAATCCCAACTCTAATCGTTGAAAAGGCAGAATATCAGCTCTGTTGTGGGAGGGATTACTGGCCACTGCCTTATTGGGGAGCATGCTAGGAGGCTTCGCCTTCCTTTTAATGATTTCTGTAGAACCCTGTGGAGACGTTGATGAGGAGGAGAGTTGTTTCCATCTCATTTGTTCTTGTCCGGCCTTGGCAAATAAGAGGAGATTAACTCTTGGCTCCTTTCCTTAGAACTGGAGGATCTGCCGAATGCCAATATAGACTGCCTCCTCCGTTTTACCACCAGCTCAGGCTGGTCCAATAGTTAGTTAGGGTTATGGGGGGTAATAGAAACCTGTGGTATCACAATGGACCAGCTTATGGTCTAAGTGTGCTGTACTTATTATCAGCCAGATTGCCTACCTACCTATCTTTATACTTTTTACCATCCCTACGTTATACATATGAAAAACGGCCGTCTAGGCTTCCTAACTCTTTTCAGCTGGACGGATTTTAGACTTTTTTAAGCGGCCATTTAATTGTTTTTCTGTGTGTAGTTTGTATTAGAGAACAATATTTTTATACGCTAGAGCCTAGTATGTAACATTCTGTGTTCGCAGCGAAACGAAATATTAAATCCCTTATAAAATACGTTTCATCGACAAAGATTTTCCTTTTGCTCTTTGGTACACTTAAGCTTAAGAAACCGTTATGCTCGTATTCCCTAAACCTGTGCTCAAGCGAACTTCCGATTAAGCAGCACGAGAACCTACGTTTTTCACAGCACAGTGAATACATTAGGCGCGGTTTTTTTTAACAGCCATGCAGAGCAAAGCAGGTTAACACCACAAGATTATACTAACAATTTGATCTGAGTTGCTCTGGATAAAAGTTAATTGCGAGAATGCTGCTCCGTTAGTATTGAAATGCAATTCCTGTCAGAAAAATGTTCGTTTTGTGTAATTGTATGGAATAGTAAACATACAAAATGATTCTCTCTCTGGATCCTGTCAACTCCTTGTAGAATATTAACCACGCCGACTTTCCACCTCGTCCTGTTCGCCGCCATCGCCTTCAACTGTCTCCACGATTTGCCTAATCACTTACCCTCGACCTCAACTGATCTTCTCCAGGTATTTCTAGGTCGTCCAATGCGGCGACTTGCATCGGTTCCCTGTGGGTTCCAATCGAAGGCCTGTTTAGCAATGTTACAAAATGATTCTGCCCAAAGGAAATTTCTCCGATTGTATATGTACTAAGGGTTTAAGTTTCCTCTTGAAATTTGAGTTGACGTTTGAATGCTAACCAAAACACAATTTCAGGAAAGACATGCCCCGTTTCGTGTTCGTTACTATAATCTGCTCTCGATCGTTTTTTTTGTCGCTTATTGCTCTGCTCTGTACAAAAAAGAACGCACCTATTGTTACGATATATTCATGTACTGCCTCAACTCTCGGCCCACAGAGTGAATTATCTCTTTCTTTAAGTCAATTCGCGCTTCAGGCAGTACGAACCTACGTTTCTGAACATGAAACTATTGTTATGTTGCATATATGCTATGTCCATACTGTCTAAACGAGAATTCACTTTAAATCCACCATTAAGTGTATTTCCGCTTCAGGCAGTACAAAAATATCGTTTTGTATCTTGAACTAAAATTTTTGGGTAATTTTTCACAAATGATTTTAATGATTTCAAATTCCCCTAAAGAATTTTTTTTTGTGGTTTGTCACTTATTTTTGTGAGATACAATGAACACTTCCTCATTTATGGGGGCTTCTATCATCATTTTAGTGGTGGGGGTAATTGATGAGAGCTATAGTTTGTGGAGTCATATAAAACCCCACGTTCTTAAATTACATAATACATTACAAAATGTTTTTGAGTTTCAATACAAGTGAATTATTTCCGTCTTGAATAAAAAGGAGCAATATGTCTTCTTAGTTTCAAATGAATAAGTGCCAAACTGAAACAAATTAACTGGCGCAAACATTGATGTACATACATTTACCTAGTTCTAGATCTAACAAGAATTCACTCTTCTATCCGGTCAACTTAAATGTAAGATTTGAAATTCTTGATGTTGTGTCGTCGAGATTCAATTCTGATGTATTTTCAAATGACCGACAACAGTTGGATTTGTCGCAACGCTTCGCTCTTCAAAATCTATTTTGTGCGAATTTCCTGGGTGATATTTATAAACTGAAGCTGAAATTCGAAAATGTGAAATTTGTCTGACCGACAAAATTTTCAATCAAAATAGATGTGACGAAGAAGTTGTGCTGTAGCCAATCTCTCAAGCAGTGAAAATGAACATTTACCATTCAGCCCGTTGAGATATTCCATCTGACCTCATTTGAACTGGGGTGGTGAGGGATATAAGCATTTTTCAATTTTAATAACTGCCAATAATCGGGTGCGTTGCGTTCTTACTTAGTAATGCATGGTGGGAAAATTCAATAATCATCTGATATTTTTGAAAATTAGGCAATATTTGGAAGAATCTTTTTGTTTTTAATTTTCACAAAATCGAAATTTCAATATTGTCGAAACTTTCTGTCTGGAACATGATATTTTGCGTTGGCGGTGTCACCTACTTTCCATTTTCATCCGACAGACTCATATTTTAGTTGGCTAAGTGTCACCATCCACTGTCGAACTCGAGCACGAACCTGGTACAAATGTCTTCTGAATAGCTCAAGACACACACACACACACTTCACATAAACGTGAAGAAAACCAGCCCACTTGTACCATGTTCGACCTCGAGTTCGGCAGTGTATGCTGACACTTACGTAGAATTATGTACGACCATATCAATAATATTGTATTATCACTTATTAAACACTTAACATTCTTTTCAAACACGAAATCTACAGAACGAAAACGACCATTGTTCATTGGCAGGACGTTTATTATCTCTAGGAAACGGTTTTTACGCTCATTCCTTTTTTAACCTTTTCGTAAATAATGAATTTCCAATTTTTATAGACAATTGAATCGATGTCAAGATATGTTCAGACTTGCAATCATACTCGTAAGTGAAATGCGAGCACTGTAACAAAAATCTTACCGAAAATACACCCAATCGGTGTGCCATTAAGTCCGTTTTTTATCGGTGTAGTGGAAATACCTTCCATGATGAATTTAATTATTACACCACTAGGTGAATTTTAAAATGTCCCGGAGGGATGAAATATTATCCATTTGCGTTTAGAAGCAAGTTATCCAGACGGAGAATCGCTCCACTGTTTTTGTTTAATCGGTGTAATATAATAATATCCTTATGGTTAATATTTACCACATGGATGGTGATATGCATGCATAATCGGTGAATTAATACTGCATACCTTTACTGCACAAAATAATAGTAACATATATAGAAAAACGAATTTGTTATATTCATAAATGTTCATATTTATTCAAAACTTTGTAGGAATTATGTAACAAAAATCATCTCCATAAGTATAAGTACAATAGCTTCCAAAGGCTCTTTGGTTTTATAAACGGATATATTTTGAATAATTATTGAATTTAAACTCTTAATTCTATAAGCACCTAAGCACAAGCACTTAAAAAGTCAATAAAACTTATATTTTCATTTTCACTGTCCACCAAAACAAACTTTTCTAAATTGTTATATTTCACTCTAATCACTTTCTTCATTTTACGAGTATTTATAAAAATTATTCCACTCTCTAAAAATGACTGCACTGATCAATGATTATTGTGGAAATACTAACTTTGGCAAACGTTTCGCGGACTTGTTTGAGCGAGCTCTCATTTTTTCGTTCAATCGGTGTAATTTTGACACCGTTTGGATAAATGCGTCAAATGCAAACACCCATTGGATTCATTAGTCAAAAACAAGATGAAACATGCACTCACTTGTATCTGATTGGTGTCAGTCTTAACACCGATTGGATATTTTGCATCAGGTTATTTCCCTTTTTTACGTTTACACTATCAGGGAATTAAATTCACCAAGCAGAGCAATCATTTTGAAAACACCACTTGCACGATCTATTTCTGGGGTAAAAATTTCCCAAGTGGATGGAAAAAGTCCATTATCCAGCCTTTGGTGTAAAATTGCACCTACAAATTTTACTGTGAGGGAACCCCATATTCACTTTCACCTCCTGTGGACGCCATGTTGGTAGGCATGCACAGTGACACTTGTATCCAATTAAGCTGGCCAAAGATGTAAAAAAAAGAACAGAATTGGAACATAATTTATGAATACTCGTACATGTGAAAACAACTACAAAAAGTTTGCCGCGCTTGGTGGCCGTGGACGTTCGGTCACCGCTCTACGATACTAATCTAGAGCTCGGAGTTCAAATCTCGGCGCGATCCAAAAACTGCCTGTGGGTACTAATAGAACTCTCACAGTACTCCGAGCTTGTCAGTATAAAGACGGCGCGGATAAGAGATGCTTGCTAGCAACTGCACTTCCGAAAATATTGTAGATATGCTATCGAAACGTCAACAAGGCATAGAAATGCTAGAGATATTGACGCGCCCTTGCCCCTGGAGGGATCAAGGCAATTAACAACTACAAAAAGTGTGCCCATTCTGTAGTTAATTGTCAATGTCCAGCAAAAAGTAGGTCGCTAAATGTCAAATATTGAAAGATTTTCCGATTTTCATCTCGACTGATTGAAATTTAAGTTTTTCTTGTAATAGTGTCATTTAAATGCAATTTTTTGTAAAAATTACGCGAAACCGTACCTAAAAACATATTCATTAGCTGAAACACCTATAATGATAAGTTGCCCCCAAATTATTTCTTATGTTCCAGTCCTGATATTCCCTAGTCTAAGAGCTGGCCACCGTCCTACTCAACTAGGACATCCAAGTTGTTTCTCCCTATGCTAATGCGGACTTGGATCAACTGTAAACACAATTTTAAGGTGCGTTCTTGTGTACTCGAGTGAAGATTGATTAACTCGTAGAGCAAGTTAATTGCTTTTTGTTAAACCGAATTAACCTGCACCGCAGTACAAGAGAACGCGCCTTCAATGATTTTCAAGTACGTAGATCTAAGTAAGATTGATTCGTGTCACCCGGGCACTATTCATGTCACGAACTCATAGAACACCTCTGCACCTGGTGTTTCGCTGCAGTGAGAGAAGGCGGACCACCACATCAGTGTCAATCGGCGAGAAAGCATGGGTTCGAATAACATCTGAGCATAAGTGTGACTGCCTTGACTGTTTTAGCGTCCTATTCAACTAACAGAGAATCGCTCGTAACATTTTAGCATAGTCTTTGACATACTCGTATGCAGGATGCTCTGCATCGAAACGTCTTCACTTCTTAAAGTCGACCGTTAGTTCACTATCCTCTTCATTTGTGAAGTAGCTTCCCCAAAATATGCGAAACTAGATGTAGATAGACCGGTACAGATGACTGATGTGATTATTGACGTGTCATGCTCCACACGTGATTAAGGCAAACGAACATAAGCCACCTTAGGGATTTTTTCCACGTAAGAGGTAATTTTCAGTCGAAAATAGTCGAAAAATGATCGAAAAACCTGAAATTATTCGGCGCCCAATGTGGGGTCAGTGGAATTTTATCTAGTTAATTCAACCGAAATGAGCTCTCGAGCAGTTGCTAAGAATCGTTACTCACAAGACACGAAAACCGACGCTTTTTCAGACCTTATCTTAATGCCAGCTTAATTCACCTTCAACTATGATACTTTAAAGTTATCTTTCTATCCTACGTTAATGAAAATTTGCAGTACAAAACAGTCGAAACAGCCCGAAAAAAAAAACGACGCGCAATGTGGGGTCAGTTTGATTTTCGGATCTGAATATTCTTCCGTTTTCACAATGTATAGTTTAAGTTTATCCTATCTTCTTCTTCCTTTCCCTTTCATACCACTCTGCGGCTTCGCTCTGCCTGTGGTGTTGGCACTTCGCCCATTTTGGCGGTATAATCTCAGCTTCCTTCAGCAGGCAGTTCGGTCCTGGGTTGTATTATCGCCGAGATTAATACGTTGTTGCTTCTTCATCTGATCGATCCATGTGTTTCCGTCTGCCTCGGGGTTTGGGTCCAGCAAATGGAACATTCATTGATAGTGCCTTCATAACTGGGTTCTCACGCCTTAGAACATGGCAATACCAATCCATGCGACGATCTAAGAGCTTTTCGGTGATCGGTTGCTTAATAAACAAGCTGCCTCGGATGTAGGTACTTTTGATGCGATCCTTTTTGGTCACACCGGCTGACATCCATATCATTTTCATCTCGGTCGCAGTCATTTTACTTTCGTATGTCTTATACATAGTCCAGCACTCAGACGCATACATGTGTGCAGGACGTACGACCGTTTTGTACAACTTGCGCTTAAGCGTTCGTGGCATCTTCTTGTCGCAGAAAACTACAGAGTTTTCTCGCCATTTCATCCAACTGACACTGATGTTTTTTTTGCTATCATCATCGTAGGCAGCTTCTTTGTTGATCATCGAGCCCAGGTACCCGTTAATAAATAGCGCATGATGATGTTGAAGAGCAAGGGACTCAATACACTGCCTTGGTAAACTCCGACTTTAACCGGAAACTCTTCAGACTCACCATCTGTGCATCTAACTTTAGTAGGTTCTCCATCAAACATGTCTTGTATCATCTTAACATATGCCTCGGGACCTTAACTGCTCTTAGGGCCCACCCATATCAGATCACGAGGAACTCTGTCGAAGGCTTTTTTCCACCCATATCAGATCACGAGGAACTCTGTCGAAGGCTTTTTTCCAAATCGATGGACACAAAGTGCAAGTCCGTCCGTGCATCACGATGCTTTTCCATCGTAACACGTATGGGCTGAATAACATCGACTGTGGACCGACCCTCTACAAAGCAGCATTGATTGTCATCCAACCGTACAATCTCTTTCAATCGATTGCATACAACTCGCTCGTAAGTCTTCAATGTGTTTATCCTATAGATAAACGCTAAACGGCACCCATCCTCCAGTTAAAAATTTATCGGACGGTAATTCTAAACAGGTGATACGGGCTGCTGAGATTTTGACAGCTAGAACTGTTTACGTTTGCACATTCAAATGGGACAATTAACCTGGTCACAAAGAACAGAATTCTGGAAATTTATTCGATAGAAGAGGATTTGAAAGCAACTCAGCCGCAAATTAATGCTGAGAGATAGTACAGACGTTGAATAGAATTCCGCCAAAAAAATCAGCTGATTTTCTATTACATTAACTGATTTTTCTACTGCATTACCAATTGTTGAGTGTTGCCTACGCTAAGGTTTAATTTAGTGTCTCGGTTAGCTAACTGGCAGTTTAACCAGACATTGAGAAAACGGGCCTTAGACTTTTTTCTTGTGGAGCTACGTTAAAACACAGGTCTATGTGAATAAGCCGTCGACGATAGAGGCCTTAAAAGTCAACATAACCAATGCCATCAGTGATATCGACCCCGATTTATGCGGTCGAGTCATGAAAAATTTAACCTCTCAGATACGCACTGACCAACGAAGCCCCCTGTACAAGAACTCCCGAAATTAGTTTAAATATAGAAACGAATAAAAATAGACTTTATGACGTAACGATCCAGTAATAGTGCAATCTTACAAGAACGACAGATTCTTTTCGGTTGTATATAGTACATCCTTCAAGGTTATCCGGCGCTTCACATGTATTATTAACAAAAGTGTACAGGTAGTGAATGACAAAGTTGTATTTCTTTCAAAAATAGATCTTAGGATCTCACGAAGTAAACAATCTATCGGTTTACCTATATAAATTAATAACGTCCTTGACTTTACGAAAACAATCTCACGGCACGGATAACACGTGTACGAGTATACAATTTTGTATATGTACTCGTACATTACAGTCATGTATACAGAATTAAATCCCATTAAATGTATTCCAGTTTCAGAAGACCCATATGATTGTACTCGTAGTTCGGATTAGTTAAGTTTGCAAAGTGATTCTGCAAATTTAGAATGTTTTTATAGGTTTCTGGCGTACTCGATTTGTCCTTGTTCGTATGTACTCGTATATACGCTAATGAGCGGTTTACTTTTACGCGGAGGCGGCACAGAACTATTAACTCTTTTAAACAAATTAATGTGACATTTTTTAATGTTCTTCGTCATACGACGCCCGAAAACGCCTGAATATCAGGCGTTTTTATAAAAGGCGGTTTCAGCGGTTCCCGGTTACCACCGCAGTTAACAGGTATTTACTCGTACATGGATTTGAAGCGACTCTTTTCGTTATGCTTATCCTGCCACTGCAGGCACCTAAAAAAAAAACAAAAATTGCGTCCCTATTAGCTTTTTACACAGACCATTTAGTAATTATGAAATTTAAATATTGAAAACAATTGATGTTTGTTTATGCACAACTCGACAGTACAGTCAACATTATGGCAATGTCGAAACGTCAAATGAGTAGGCAGATTGTCGATTAGCTGACAAGAATTGACGTTTTTTTTATGTACAATTCGATTGAACAATCAAAATATGTATGTCAACATCAAACGCCAACTGAGAAGGCTGACTGCCGACTTATTCCTCAAATGTTAGGGCGCTCTTAAATGGTCGAAGTAAGGTTCATTGCTAAGTGATTTATGCTACTGAGTCAGCTAACTGCGACCACTTGTGGACTTAGTACCTAGATATTGCAGCCACTGGTTTCTATGGAGACATACAGGACAAGCGCACTCCATGTACTGTTTGCTCTAAGCAGTCAGCTGACTCAGTCTGTCTCAATTGCCCTAATCCCTTGTGGGGCATAGCGCGTCAACTGTTCCATATGGCCCAGTTCACGTTTCGGCGGCATAAACTGGTTTCGGAGAATGCAGTTGCCAGCATGCACCTCCTGCACATCGATGGCCACGAACGTCGTCGTGGACGGGATTCGAACCCGAAACGCCGGTAGTCAAACATGAGACTGATGCCTCAACACACTGCGCTACCGATCGGTTTGTTTGCGATCAATTCTAAGAGTGGCTTTGGATTTCCTTCAGATATGTTTGTGATTTGTGTCGATTGCGATTTAGATCTACTACTGTTTCTGTACCCACTAGTTCATAGCCTGGACTATAATGCAAATCCACAGAAACAAAAGCAGATCTAAATCGGATTGGACACAAATCGCAAACATATCTGAAGAAAATCGAAAGCTCATCCAAAGCTCTTTGAAATTATATTGAATGCAAATCGCAAACAAATCTTAGGAAAATCTGAAACGAATCTGAATCTTACTGTGTCGTCTAAAAATACCTTAAATATTGACAAAAATTGACGTTTGTTTATGCATATGCACAATTCGACAGTAAAGTCACCATATGTCAATAGCGAAATGCCAACTCAGTAGGCTAACTGCCGATAAGTTGACAAGAATTGACGTTGATTTATGTATAATTCGAAAGTGCAGGGGATACCCTTTGATGCGAGAGCACAGCCTTGGCGAAAGGAAATTAGGGTAGTGGGGCCGGGAAGGGTTGACTTTGATTGAGGTACCGGTGTACGTTTCGATTAAACGTTTGCAGATCATAACTGCAGGGGAAAACAAAAGATGGTAGGTTGTTCCACATTCGTGTTGTTCTGGATACAAATAAATCATAGAATTTAACGGTATGACTACTACTGAGCTGAAGAAAATGAGGATGGGCCCGGCCGGGTGTTACGCAAAGGAAGAGCAAGCTTCGGAATAAGACTGGATATTTCGCCAGAGTTACGGCGTTTGTAGTAGCGATAAAAAAGTGATAAACAACTGACATTTCACCGGTGTTCAAGCGGCTCGATATGAGAAGTTATGGATTCATCGCTAATAAGCTTGAAGGCTTTCCGTTGAACTTTGTCTAATGCGTATAGGGCAGTTCGACCTGCGCCTGCCCACATGTGGGAATTATCTATATTCGAATCTCGGTCTTATGTGGGCCTTATAAATTTGCGCCAAGTCAGATGGTGTAAAGTATCGTAGTAGCGATTCATAAAACCCAGACACTTCATTGCATTTTTTTGCAATGTAGAAAATATGGTCAGACCAGTTTAGTTTACTAGAGATGTTTATACCTAGTACGTTCAGTGTGGGCGAGTCAGTAATGCTGACACCATCGACAAGAATGGGCTGGACGGTAGATGGGGCACGTCGTTTATTGGAAATAAGACAACATTGAGTTTTGGAGGCATTAAACTCTACTCGATTCGCTTTCCCCCATGCAATAATTTTTGAAATATCTTTATTTAGTGCGATCTCGGTTGACAGATGTAGCATTTTGGCAGGAGTCGGCTGCAGAATTAAAAGTATAAATGGAATCAAGGGTGCTGTCATCTGCAAAACTGTGAATTGGGTTTGATATCACACTTAAAAGATCGTTGATGAACCGAAAAAAAAGCGTTGGTGATAGGACAGTACCCTGAGGGACCCCTGGGTTGGTAGTATGGCAAACACTTGTTTTAAACATTTGTTTAAAACGTTGTTTTAAACATTAAAGCAAAATAACAGTGTTTTAAACAAGTATTTTATACAGAGTTTTAAATACTGCTTAAAACTGTTTAAAACTCTAATTAAAATCAAATCAATTTAAATTCCATTTCTAAGGCAACTACACAAAAAAGATATAATGACAGTACTAGATATGGCCCTTGAGGCGTTCCCACAGAAATGAAAAATAAACAAAGAAGGTCAGTTTTTGGTCTGTTCGGCCCCGATATCTGATTAAGTGATGAATACTGAGTTGAGAAGTGTTCGTTTTTTGGATTCCTGGGAGGGTTCTGATTTTTAGGCTCCTGGGTCTTCTATGATCTGGATGACCTCAGGAATATGACAGCCACAAGGCTTTACAGTTACATCGCTAGCACAGGCTGGTTTGATATGTCGGTCGGTTGGAGGTGATTCCTGGTGGTAACACAATGGTGGTCTAAGTGTGCTGTGATACATCATGGCAGCCCCTGCACCTAACCTAACCTACTTAAGACGTGGGTTCAATTAAATCCAATAATTCCTCAATACAAATATGTATTTTTTTAACGAATGAAAATGCATTTCTTGTAATGCATTTTTTTGGTTTACCCCAGAAAAAGAAACTGCATCCATGACTTGGTTAAAATTCAACAAAAGTTCTTAATTTTATCGAGATTGCCTGATCTCGGCAATGAATTTTTTTTTTATCTTTTTCATTGTCTGTTTCTCACGTTGCCATTATTGGAGCATATTACTCAAAGCTTAACTGTTTACATAATAAATTCATTAATCACTTCATCATTATAAGTGAAAATTAAACTGAGTCGAGTGTGTAGATGACATTACAGCACATTACGATTATTTGATAGTAAAATAATAATACACGGCAAATACGAGTATGGAATACTTGGATAAAAATCGCTCTCAACTCAAGGACGGAGCTCATTAACCTTGGAGCTTATTCGAATTGTAAACATTCTACAAACATACATTAGGTACATCTATCTTGAATAAATAGTACAACAAGTGAATATCTTGCTAATTTAGTGATGTTTGATGAAAACAAACTGAAATAGCGAACAGAATCATGAACTTTGTTATTGCCAAAACAAGCAATATTAATCAAATGTAGGCCAAATTTAAGACACAGCTAGTATGATTCATTTTATAATGTATACGTAATGTTACCGATTGTTTTTTCTACACCATAGAAATGGTAATAGATTTGTTTTTGTTCTGCGCGGACTCCTTTTTTTTTTGACTGAATATTAACTATGTTCCTGAGCGATAAAAATGCGTCTGCTCGATTTTTATCGAGAGTTAGTATTATTAAATTTCACAAACATTCAAACCCCAGTCAGATACTAACCCCCCTGAAAAACCAAAATGGGGACCTGGGTAGAATCCAATTTACCATAGCCCTACCTTTCAGTACATCGGAGGGAAGCAAATGCAAACCCAAAGGCGGCTTTCACACGGAACGCACGATACACGGGATTCTAAAATAGTAGAAAGCACCAGTGGCGAGCGAGCTTTCATACGAGTGCAATTTAAAATTAATCATCGCTCATACAAAGCTCGCTCGCCACTGGTGCTTTCTGCTAGAATCTCGTGTATCGTGCGTTCCGTGTGAAACCGGCCAAAGGGTAGAATGAAAATCCCAGGAGGTCCCGTGAGATCTGCCATTCTGTGTTTATATTACACTAGAAGCACGCCTACTTCTTTAAAAAAATTAATTTAGCCAATGAAACGAGGTGAAAATGGAAAGCCGAAATTTCGAAAGGACTTCAGGAACCCTTAATCCTGCTCACATATTGGATCATCGCGTGTTTTCGGTCAACGGGTTCCGTCTTTGATTTGTTCAGTAAGTCTTTCAGTTCAATGTTGAAACTGAGGTTGCGAAAATGTTTCGTGCGAATGAAACTTTTGACAGTTTGGGTATGGAACTCCACATGAAAAACCGATCTTAGTACTTACTCTGTCAGCGTCGAAGTCTTCTGCTACTTTGTGTACCACCCGGACCAAGAAAGTGAAGCTACAACTGGATATATCAGTAGATAGTCAAACTATTCTCATAATTAACCACCTAAAAATTCGCGGCGTCATCCTTGACAGCATGGCCACTTCCTCGGCTCATGCGGCAACCTTTTGTGACAGGATGAGAAGCAGGAACAAAGTCCTTAAAGCTTTAGCTTGCAGTTCCTGGGGGAAACGTAAGGAGACCTTACTCGTTACATACAAATCCATCGCGATGTCTGTGGCCAACTATGCGGCTCCCATCTGGTCAGGTAACTTATGCGACACTCAGTGCAAAAATTTACCGACCTTTCAGAATACTGCTCTTAGAACTGTCACAGGCTGCCTCCTGATGTCGTCACGGGATCATCTTCATCAAGAGACCCTTAAAAAGCTACAACACTCTTCTCACCAAACAGTATCTGGTTGGCTGTTATCGGAATGACCATCCTAACTCCAGCCATATAGCCTGGTTACACAGTGCGAGCTAGCATCCGAGCTGGCTTAGTCAGTTACTGCAGTGCAGCTACTCGTACCGGGTACCCGCATCAGACGAGTTACTGTTATGTGCGAGTCGGTTAGTATCTCGCATCCGAGTGCAATAGCTGTCTACTGTCAGGTCAGCAACTCGTATTGTGTAACCAGGCCATTATGGACAAAAGCCCACCGCGACGTCATGTTAAACGCAACGAAAGGGAAGTTCAAAGGTTCAAATGAGTTCCTTCTGATAACGCCAGCTATCAGTCGGCCATCACAACGCTGCACAGTGAGGAAATGTTTTCTTCGATTGCGGAACTAAAACCAAGTAAAGTACTGAATGCGCAACCACCTGCCAAATCTTCAGACGAATCCCGGCTCCCTTGAGCAACCAGAACTACGTTGGCTCAACTTCGTTCTGGGTGGTGCTCGCGTCTGAACTCAAACCTGTCCCGCATCGATAGTCACATCCAAAACTCCTTCCCACCAAGTAAAGTACTGAATGCGCAACCACCTGCCATATCTTCAAACGAATCCCGGCTCCCTAGAGCAACCAGAACTACGTTGGCTCAACTTCGTTCTGGGTGGTGCTCGCGTCTGAACTCAAACCTATCCCGCATCGACAGTCACATCCAAAACTCCTTCCCAGCATGTGCCCTCACTCCACTCGATGTTGAGCACATCTTTAAGTGTCCAGCAGCCCGCGTTTAACTCCTATGCGCTGTGGGAGAACCCCATCGAGGTAGCCCCTTTCCTCCACCTGGACTTAGAGGATAATATTGATATTCAGAAGTTGTGACTTACACAGCTATTGGAGCTCGAAGCGCCGCTACAACAACAGCATTAACCTTAGTACTATGCTTAAACGGGATAAAAATAAACAGAGTTTACTTGTTTTGTAAACCAAAGTTGTGCCGTTGAGCAACATCAGAAACCATTATTCACTGTACACGGATCCGAATCATCATTCCACAAAGAAGAACTCTTGTTACCATCGAACAATTTTGCACGGGATGAGGATGAGGGGTAAGCTTAACTACTCAAAGTAACGCGATGCTTTCCCCAAGGTAATGAGATCTGGTGTAAATTGGTCCAGTGTTTCTTCGTAACCAGTATAGAAAATTGTTTTCATTAATGGATTCGCGTATTTCGAAAAGTGGGTATCTTCGAAATGTTAACCGAAATTTCTTATTCATATGCTAACAATATAAAAAAATCTGGGCGCCTAGACCAAAAAACTAAATTTATATTTATCAGAGTCTGTAACGCTAAACATGGAAATATTTATTATTAATTTGCCAAAGACACATTGTTTTGACACGTTTTCACTACAAAGGGTCCCGGTCGAAACTACCGTTGTATTTGATGCAGAAGTTCACGCTGTGTGTGCCCATAATTCTTACGACAATTTGTTTTAACTGTCCTATCGTCAAACAATTTTATTATTTTCATCATCATCATCGTGGCGCGACAGCCCGACGTCGGCCTTGGCCACCTGGATCATTGTCCTCCAATTATCTCGGTCACGTGACCGCGTCCTCCAATTTTGGAAGCCCAGTAGCTGCGCGGCGTCCACATCTACTGAGCTCTCCTAGATCTCGGTCGTCCTGGCAGTCTCGCTCCGTCGACTCGTTCTGCATTCATTACTCTCTTAGGCATGCGATCATCGTCCATTCTTTGTACATGCCCTGCCCATTGAAGTCGTTATAGTTTGACAATTTTCGAAACTTGCAGCTCATCGTACTGTTCATACAACTCATGGTTGTACCGGATGCACCATCCATCTCCATCGCAAACAGTCCCGAAAATTCGCCGTAGAACCTTACGTTCAAATGTATCTAGCATGTTTTCGGAGGCTTGAGTTAGGGTCCATGCTTCGCACCCATAGCATACCACTGGTCGTATAATGGTTTTATAACCGAAAATTTATTATTTTAATTATGCTGAAATTTTATGCCACAAATTGTTGTACAACACATTTAAATAAACATTTTCATGTTAAAACCTTCGGAGTTCATTATGGTAGTTTAAGAATTTCCAAGCACACCCTAAAATGTTGGAGAAATGTTTAAGGCTTTGCTCAAAACTAATTTGTAGATGGCGGCTCGGGGTGGTGCAAGTGACACATCACATGCCGCTTGGCACAATGCATTGTAAATTCACTGCTAATAAAATATAGATACATCGGTAACGCTTGTACCATTAATGTACGATTAATGCACTGCTTCTCTAGTATCATATCAATACACTGCCAATGAATTGTATTGCTAATGCACTCTAAACGTAAACGTTCTATGTACTAACTCTTAACGGACTTTTGTTAATGCACTGTTGACATTCTGTTAATGAACTCCTAACATGCTGTTATTACAGTGTCAACATACCGATAATGCACTGTTAATGTACTGTTGACATACTGTTAATGCATTGTTAATGTACCCACTCCTAACATACTGTTAATGCACCGTTCATGCACTGTTAATCGACTGTTAATGCACATACTGTTAATGTAGGCAATTTTAATGTACTGTTAAATTGTTAATTACCTTGACCCCTCCAGGAGGCGCCCATGCTCCTCCCACATCTCTAGCATTTCTATGCCTTGTTGACGTTTCGATAGCACCTCATATCCGCGCCGTCTTTATACTGACAAGCTCGGAGCACTGTGAGAGTTCTATTAGTACTCACAGGCAGTTTTTTATCGCGCCGAGATTTGATCTCCAAGCTCTAGATTACTATCGTAGAGCAGAGCGGCGGCCGAACGACCACGTCCACCGAGCGCGACACTGTTAACATACTCGGTTAGGTTTCACTTCATGTCCAAAAGGGTCCTTCTGTCCTGGCCAAAGGAATCAAAATGCCTTTAACAGTAATCCAGTGCATTGGTCTCATCATCCCCAATCAAAAGATACACATAATGGCGTGGTTTCATTTCATACCTAGCAAGGTCCTTTTCACCTGATCAAAGAACTTGAAATGCCATTAAGAGTAATCTAATGCATTCGCCATCACATCCAGTTATTTTATATGATACTCATCTTGCCCCTACCCCTATATCACTTCATTGCCAATGTTTTTTCGTCCTAACCAAAGGACTCAGAATGCCATCAACAGTAGTACTAGTGCAATCGCCTCATGATATTGGGCCACTAACATCCAGCCATCATCACCTAGCCATATTCAGCCATTATAGCACTTATCACACACAGAATAATAATAATCTTACACAGAATGCATATCACACATTTAACTGTATATCTTGTTTCATCCCCCTTCCCTCTACAATACCCCTCAAACACACTACACCACATCAATTACATATCCCAAACACACCCCCACTACTCCATTCTACAAATCCAATGTCTCATTCTCGTATATGCTCGCGAATCTCCTTTAGCACCACGTCACTTGCCTGATAGCTTTTTCGGTCGGTGGCTTTTTCCTGTCGCTGTGATCAATATTTAATGGAAATAAAACAGTCTTTTTGCAAAAGCTATGATAATTTGGAATTTAAAGATACCCTCATTTCGAAATACACGATTCTTTTATGGATGGGCAGTTGGTGCATGAAATCTGTTCTGAAAGCTGTACTTTTCAGGTTGGAATATTCCGAATTCGATGCGGGCAGGCGGATCATACTGTTCATTTCCTGTGAATACAATTTATTTTTGTGTAATTTCATGAAATAAAAAAAAACACGGCTAGTATCGAAACCTTTCCACGGCCAAAGGAAATTCCTCTAGAAATATACTATAATAAAAACATTTTATAGAAACTAAATAACCTTAATTTCTTTCAACTTTCCAGTTACTTCAAAATTTGGGAAAAGTAGACCGAACAGCAGATGAGATTTTTGACGAGCATTTAAATAACTTCAATCGGCAGCAAAACAATGCAAATAAATTGCAAAAGGAATTCAGTAATTATATTAGATGTATCAGAGGTAAGAAAGTCACTTGTCCTACTTAAAACAAAATGTACGTTGAATTGAATTTAATTTTATTGTTGTTGTTTTTTATAGCCGTACAGTTAGCGTCAAAATCCCTTATGGATGCCGTATCGGAAGTTTATGAGCCACAGTGGACTGGATACGATGCTTTACTTGCACAAATATCGGCAGCTGAATCGCTATGGCAGGACTTTTCACACAAATTAGGCGATCAAGTTTTAATACCACTCAACACGTATACATCACAATTCCCAGAAATGAAAGTAAGTAGGTTTTTTCCAGCATCGTATTTGATTTTTGTTAAGAATAAACAACGTTGAAAATCAGTAGCATGGATAGCTTTCAATGGGGGGAGGGGGGGGGGATATGTTGCCGGCACTACATTTTCCTTTTTATTATGTATGTGCTTGGGGAAGAATTCGAACCCCTCACCTCTTGAATGAAAATCAACGCAAAGACCTACCTACCACTGTCCTTTTATATGAAAATTTAGTAAATACCAAACCATCTACCAATGAGTTAGCTGATGACATTTTCGAATATATAGTACATATATTCGAAACACTCAACGAGAACAACTAGTTGATAAAATATAAGATGAGAGTCATTAACAAAGTCGTTGGATGGTTGGTTGATGATATTATTGATAACTAAATCTTTAAAAACGCCGATGAGTTTACGATATCAAATTTACCAAAGAGCACATCAAACAGGTCTGGAATTGACCAATTTTCGTCGTGGAGGAGTAGCGGGGGTGGGAAAATTTTGTCATTGCACATTTCGAAAGTATTTAAGTGACATTCTATTCCATCCGAAAAATTACTGATAGTAACCTTATATCTACAATATGTTCGAGTCTTGATAATCGAATTGACTGGAGTGGGCCACAAGCTACTCGCTATGGATGAGCCAGCGTTTTATTTGGCATAAACACCATCCATCCTTAATCCCTGGTTTCGTCCACACGATCGATTAACTCATCAGCTGCTGCCTTGATCCACCGGGGCGAAGCAGTAGCATTCATTCAGGCACTTATCATGTCACTGATAATATGTATCATAAGCACCTAGCACTTAGCATTTCCCTTGCGCGACCTAGACTGAACGCAGCGGCAGCGGCAGCGACAGAGGCGAAAGCAGATCTGCTTGTTGGTGTTGTTGCTGCTGTCGCTGCTGCTGCTTTCTGCGTTCAGTCTGGTTCCCGCAGTACTTTTCCACAAATGGAGAGGACAGTGAACTAGGCGTCGACTTTAAGAAGTACAGGCATTTCGAAGCAGAATATCCTTCACATGTCTAAGACGCATTTACAATGACAGCTTAAATATTACGCGTGTTTTCTTATTATATAAAAACTCATTGGGGATTGATCCCCTTAATCCCCTTATCTACGCCACTGATGCTTAACTATTATATAATATTGAAGAAAATGAACAGCTACTTCAGTGTGAACGATTTTAGAACTTTATGTTTTAATCAGGAATGTGGTTTATTACTATCATGTATGAAACAAAATGTCACCCGAATGTTTACCACGGCTCTGGCTCTGACCTCCATACAATTGTCTACATTTTGTGACCGCAATTGGAGCTATGACGCGCTCGGTAGCCGTGAGTTTCGGTCGCCAATATAAGATGCTGTATCTAGAGAAACAGAGGCTCAATCATCGGCGCCTTAATAAAAATTACCTGTGGGTACAACTAGAACTCCCACAGTGTTCCGAAATTGTCAGTAAGAAGACGACTTGGATAGGAAGTGCATACCTGCAACCGCACCGTCCGAAAATATGCTATCATTCCTACGGCAGTCGGTTCTTCGTACCGGAACGACCCGTTTTTCAACGGCCAAGAGCTGCCAAACCCCCTCGGTGCACGAACAACTGCAGTATTCGAAGCATCGCTATCACAACGACAACCAAATATGCTATCGAAACGTAAACAAGGCATAGTGTTGCAAGAAATGTTGATGCGCCCATGCCCCTGGAGGGGTCAAGGTAATTAACACAATTGGAAGCTATTGATTTGGACGATATGTGGTTCCAAGAGGATGTTGCCACTTGCAACACACCCAACTAAACAATGACTTTCTTGCGGAAAAAGTCCGATGGTTGCATTATCTCACGTTATGGTGATGTCAATTGTCTGAGGCGACCGGTAACTCAGTGTGTGGAGTGGTAGTCTCATGTCTGACTACGGTCGTTACGAGTTCAAGTCCCTCCACGGCGTTTGGATTTTTGTGTTGTCTTCGGCCTGTGGTGCGGGGCATAATAATAAGCCAAAAATCTCCCGACTTGTCGCAGGTAGGCGGCTAAATGGTAGCATGAGGTGCATGCTGGCAACGTACATCGTCCAAAACTGGTTTATGCCAACGAAACGTCAGCTAAGCCAAATGGAATAGTTGACACACTATGCTCCACTAGGGGTTTGGGCAAATGAGTTATAAGGCAACGACCATAGAAGAGCTGATTAAAAAAATAAAGTTCTCGAATTCTTTTAAAACTGTTTGTTTATTCACACTTTACATTCGCTATTGGGACACTATTTATTACGGGGGTCTGAAGAGTTTGTAAAAGGGCAGAATGTGAGCGCCACAAAAAAAACATCAAATCTGGATTTTGTCACGAATTCAAAGGGTTTTCAAGAAGAGTGGAAAGTTTCGTTACTGTCATAGAAGCTACGTTGAGAAAGACCGTTCGGGAAGGCAAAGAGTCCTGAGACTTATAAAGGAATCGGAAAATATTTTTTGGCTATTACTGAATGTTAATTGCCTCCGCGCGTTGGCTGCCGCTCTGACTTACTTTCGACTAAAACAGCAATTCATTGTCATCCAAGGCTCTTTCGGGGCAATTTTAATTCATCACTGGGGATTAAACTCGGGCCCACTGGACTGGGAAGTCGAAGTTAGTGCATTTTTCCTGCAAGGTTATGGCCAACTGGTTGGGCTGGTTGATTACACGTAAGAAGGTCAAACAATAACCGAACCGAAGGATACTGTGCAAGCATTATTGGTCAAAGTTAAACCAGTAATCACAGTGAAACGTGCCCATTTGTGGAGAAAAAATGTAGGGAAATAGTTACTTCATCAAGACAGTGTGCCGTCTCACATCTCAGTAGTCGGCATGGCTAACATTCACGAATCGAGACTGAAATTGATTGACCAACCCGCTTATTCAAAAGATCTAGACCTCACGAACCAGTATTTGGGTCCAAGCCGAAAGTTTGTCTCGGGATAAAAAAAAAAAATATTCATCAAATGCACGTCATCCCAACAGTAAAATTACTATTTGGAAAAGCTAAGCATCAATCACTATGTATTCGGAAGGCAGAAACAAATTGGAAAATCCTTGGGTCAAATGTATGCTCCTAAAAAATATATAAAATAAAAAGAAAATGTTTTCACTGTTGTCTTTTTACGGAATTTTCAAACCGCCCTCGTACGTTAGGCGTCTTGATCTTATTATATCGACTCAGAAAATGCGGAATATTACGTTGTTTGGCAGAAAATGTGCTCAGTTCAGTTTAGTTTACTGGACAACAATGTACATATAAGAGCGACCGCATATTCGGCCCAGGGCACGCACAATCCTTATTCAAAACACTCGTGGGTTAATTTGTGTTGCCCTGTTGGCCTTGTTAAACCCGGCCCACGCATTGTCGTCACCTATGCGTGGAAATGTTTATCCCAGTTGCACTGTTTTAGTGTGTTGCTGTTCGGTTGTGGATTGGTTTGTTTTGAAAAATTTAACTTTTCTTGTGTTCTAATGGTTTTCATGGAGATTGATTGTCATAACACCTGACTAGCCTGCCGTGCCCATCCTCATTTTCTTGAGCTCAGTAGTAGTCGTACCGTTAAATTCTATGATTGTATCAAGAAAAACACGAATGTGGAACAACCTACCATCTTTTGTTTTCCCCTGCAGCTATGATCCGCGAAAATTTAAACGAAATGTATGCCGGTACCTCATTCAAACTCAACCCATCCCAGCCCCACTACCCTAATTTCCTTCCCGCCAAGGTTGTGCTCTCGTATCGAAGGGTACCCCCTAAGCTTTAGCATAAACATAAAAAAAAAATACTTTTTTTCTCTCCAGTCAAAAAACACAATGCAGGATTGTACAGGAGGAGCCAATACTTGTATGTGGACTTATCCATGCATGGAAATGACACTGGGTTACGTTCATTATGCGGTGCCTAAACCGCACGTGGACATGGGGCTATTCTGAGTTGGTAGTGACTTATGCAAGCGCTGGGCTCAATATGCGGTCACTCTAAGAATAATAAAATAATAAAAAAACGCGCGTCTTTGATTTTCATTTATTTGCCGATTTCGAAATAGGTCGTCTGGCCGCGTTGAAATATAATCATGGACTGACTCTATCAGTCGCGTCAATTTTGACGGCTCTGATATTGCACGCCATTTTGAACATTTCAATTTTGCGGCACTACTCGTTTGTTTATAGAAGCAAAATTATGAACGCTCTCCGTATTGACAAGAATTAATTAGAATAGTTTGAAAGGAAGCTGCATTATGTTCAGGGGCATTAAACACGCCACAATTGATTTTGTTTTCGTCCGTAGAAAGCAGCAAACAAAAACTGCCATATCCCAACGAATCTATGAAAGTTTTCCATAGAGAGCAACAATAAACAAACAAGGAAACGAAAAAAGTTTGAAAGACGACAGAACCATGCGGAATTCCGGAGGTTGTGGTAATTTATTGTGGATAAGAAAAAACGAGAAATCTTGTAAATCTGTATAATCAGTTTTTGGGTCAATGCATGTTCGGCTGAGAGTTTTTAATGTCAGATTCCGCCAAAAACCTTTGGAATTTCAAGAGCAACGGGCTTGCTTCACCAATAGACAGAGCCGTCTTCTTCCTTTCCTAGCTGAAAATGAAATAAGAAGCATACAGTTTCTATACCGTAATGCAGGATACGCTGAAATATACTTATACACTTCGTGCTGATTTTATTGTTGATTTATTATTTATAAATCGCATTTTTCGATTTTACACACTTTAAAATATGGCTTCGAAAAAAAGGCTTTACACCTTTTGTTTACTATGTACTATTATAACATGTTTGTGTATTATATTGTACATGAGCATTAACGTTGCCATAATTTAAGTATATAACCGCTATCACATTAATATTTTTTTTTTACATAGAAAAAAATCGAGAAGAGAAATAGGAAGTTAATCGACTATGATGGACAGCGTCATTCTTTCCAAAACTTACAAGCGAATGCATCGAAACGTAAAGATGATGTTAAGGTAATCAAGTTCTGCAAATATATCGATTCTGGCTACTGACTTCTATTATTTTCGCTAGTTAACGAGAGGTCGTGAACAATTGGAGGAAGCCCGACGTACGTATGAAATTTTAAACACGGAATTACACGACGAATTGCCAGCACTTCATGATTCGAGGATATTATTTTTGGTGACAAATTTACAAACACTTTTTGCATCAGAACAAGTATTTCATAATGAAACGTCAAAGGTGAGAAGCTTTTCTTGCACATTCTGTTCACGCTATACTCATTTGCCCGATTAAATGCATAAGATCATTCTATTTTGCTTTTATTCTTTACCTTTAAAAGATTTACGCGGAACTGGAAGCAATCGTTGATAAATTGGCCACTGACTCGCAACGAGGATCGTACACGCTAAAGAAACCTAAAATTACTGAAAGTAAAAATTCTCATAACTCTTAAATGTGAAAACCCTAATTACCTAAATGTTATATTTGTAGGTAATGCGTTCCCAAGCCCGGCCACAACTCCAACCAAAACAGTGAACAGTGTCGTGAATAATGTATATCCGAACGTTATGACAAATGGTTCAAGCAATGCAAATAGTCGTAAGTATATTGAACATGCTTCAAACTCAATTGTTTTGGACGTTTTGTGTTATAACATGGTTTTTTTACGTTTTGCACCAATGAAAATGTTATTAAATAATAGACAGCTTTATGATAACCGGATAACGCGATCGTTTTTGTATAGCACGGAATGCATAACGTTATTTGCATTTTCTCAAGTGGATATTACATTTCACTTTAATTTTTTGTATGTTTATGCACAATTCGACATTGTGGTCAACATTATGTCAATATCGAAACGCTAACTGAGTCGGCTGATTGTCGATAATTTGACAAAAATTGACATTTGTTTATGCACAATTCTACAGAACAGTCAACATTTGTCAGTATTAAACGCCAACTGAATAGGCTGACTGTCGACTTATTCACCAGATATTGGAGCCGGTGATAAACGGGATATGCTCATTCCATGTACTGTATGTTCTAAGGGTTCCTTCGGTCCGATCTTGAACATTTTCAATAACAACTAACTAGATCCAACTTCAAATATTTGACCAACATTTCAAGTCGCTACCTTCCTTCTGTCGAAATTTATCGCTCATTTGAAGTTTCATTTATAGAGGAGGTAGGGGTTGCTTGGGTCGGATCATACCCATTTTCAACACCGACACACTATATCCTACTACAAACATTTGGCTTAAATATCAAATCAATATCGCTGACTTCATTCTATCGAAAGTTATCGCTTATTTTAAGTTTAATTTGTAGGGGAGCTAGAAGTTCCTTGGTTCGGATCTTGCCTATTTTCAATCACAACCGACTAGATCTTACTGCAAACATTGGACCAAAATTAGAGGAGGTAGGGGTTCCTTGGGTCGGATCTCGCCCATTTTCAATACCAACCAACTACACTTGCGAGCAAAAATACTGAATCAAACCGAAAGCACGTGTATTTGTATTCATATTTTGAAAAGTACAATACATTATGTATCCCTATAAATCGTATATCATTTGAAAACTTGAAATCTTAGCTTTACATTAATACCATTTTTAACAATATTTGAAGATAGATTTTAAAAGAGTGGGGCTTGAAATCAAAAAGTAGGAAAAATGGAGATTTTAGAAAATGGAGTTTGGTCAGGTTTTTGTTAAATAAAACGAACATTTTTTAAAAAATAACAAAACTATTTATTTATTAATATCTGGTATTACCACCTCTTGCTCTAATCACAGCTTGTAATCGATTTTTAATTGAAATTATTAATTTTTTAATGGTATATTGAGGAATTTCGCTCCATTCCTCTATTAAGGCCTTGCTCTAATCACAGCTTGTAATCGATTTTTAATTGAAATTATTAATTTTTTAATGGTATATTGAGGAATTTCGCTCCATTCCTCTATTAAGGCCTCCTTCAATTCGTCGATAGTCGAAGGTGAGCGATTTCTGTTTCGGACTGTTCTTTTGAGCTCGTCCCACAAGTGCTCAATGGGATTTAAGTCTGGACTGTGTCAGTCAATTGTCGCAATATTAGCTTCGTTCAGGAACTGCTGTGCTTGACGCGATGTGTGACATCGTGCATTGTCGTGCATTAAAGTAAAGTTGTCGCCAATAGACGCTGCGTAGAGAACAACATGGCCACGTCGAATACCGGTAATATACCATTCAGCTGTCAGTCCTCCTCCTCGGCCTCCAGAGGGCACGAATACAATTTCCGTTTTTGAATCCACAGAGATACCGGCCCCGTATGCTACCGTTTCTGTGATACAGCATTGCGCAAATCGCTCACCTGGACGCCTGTATACCCGACCTCTTCTGTCACTGCCATGTAGACACACTCTGGTCTCGTCGGTGAACAATACGGACCGCCATTGCTCGAGGGTCCAATTTAAGTGATTCCTGACAGACGTGAGTCGCGCTTTTCGGTGATGTGGTGTCAATTTTGGGCCTGTGGCGGGCCGTCTTGGAGTCAAATTCGCTTCCTTTAGTCGTCTCCTCACTGTCCACTCGCTTACAACTACTCCGCGAACGTCCCTCAGATTCTGCTGCACGTCAACTCCCGTGAGGTGCCGATTTCGTAGCATACTTCTCACAATAAAACGATCGTCTTTATCGGAAGTGCACCTAGAGCGGCCGGATCGGGGTCGCTGATTGTAGCTACCTTCCCCCCAAAACACTTTTGATACAGTAGACTGACTCATTCCTAGCTGACAAGCGACTGTTCTCTGAGTAAGCCCTTCCAAAAATAGGGCGACAACTTGAGCCGCCTGCTAAGGCGTGGTACTCATGAATGACAAAATTGTGACTTTTATTGCTTTAAACTTATTCAATCGACCTTCCAGATTCAACTGACCATTGAAAACCCTTTGCAGATGCATTTATAGGATTAGTTTGCCTTGTAATAACCCATTCATAAATGTTCAATTTTCCGACTTTTTAGCTCCAGGTAGCGTTCATTCATAAAACACTCATTAAATGGTGATAAAAAGGTATCATTGTAAAGCTAAGATCTCAAATTTTCAAATGACATACGATTTGTAGAGATACATAACGTACTTTTAAAAATATACATACAAATACACGTGCTTTCGGTTTGATTCAGTATTTTTGCTCGCAAGTGTAGAACCTACTACAAATATTTGACCAAAATTTCAGTCTCTAGCTTTTTTCTATCGAAAGTTATCGTGCGAACGGACAGACAGACAGACATGGCTAATTCGAATCAGGAGGTGACCCTGATCATTTACGTATATACGAGTACATTGCTATACCTCCGGAGCCTCCTTTAAGGTGTTTTCGTCGTGACAAAAACAAAATACCCTATACTTATAAAGTCTAGGTTATAAAAATAGAACTTAATCCGTTATCCACGATGGCCGTTCTGGTGACGGGTGACTGTAACTAATATCATTAATTAACAAAAAGTAAATAAATGAATAACCACTACCGCCCAAATTAAGAACTTTATAAAAAAAATTACGGAAGGATTTGATAGAAAGCAAATAAAAATGAACACAAAAAAAAAACCTAGATTTCCAGACTTAAGTTTTGCTGGATTGATCTGTAAACCGTGCAGTGTAGCGCTCAAACGATATATATGGCCCATATGTTAAACTGTACTATAGTACTGTTGTTGCCTGAAGTCGATAACATATTTCGATCAACGCGGATCCATTTTCGGGAAGCAGAAACGTACTGACTATCAGAAAACGCGTATAGTGTAACCACCTTGTTCTGATGAGAATTTCGGACGTACTCGTCAGAACAAATTTTCGTCAGAATACGCATGCATAGTAACCGTAGCCTAATTATGGTGGTGCGTTCAGTTTATATTTTTTTCCTGGACCCAATGCTACTAGCGAAGAGATTCACTCATAACAAAATCAGAGTCCCCAGTCGATCCCTCTCTCGACCGATTGTTGTAGCAACGCGTCGAGTTTGAGTATTAACATACTTCCATTTGGGCGTTGAGGGGTTGATGCTGCATAAGCATCGGCTAAAATTTTCTCTCGAATCAAGTTCTATGAAACGGAATTCTCCGTTCGCATAGAACTTGCTGAATGTTGAAGCGAGACGAGTGAGCATCGCTAAACCCGCCTGTCGTTTCTATCACAAGGCCATGTCCATAACATCCGATCAAATCGTATATTCTTATATTTATTCTTCTCATATGTGGGATTACTTATTATCACATACAGTATTTTAAGTTAATGGTGACGGGAGTGAGATAAAATTACATTATGCATGTTCTCCAATAGATCAATTGTTGTTGGTTTGTTGTCATCATAAATAACAACGTAGCCCCAGATAAAAGAAAAAGTATGAGGGTGTTAAGTCGCACGGTGGCACGATCTGGGCGGCCAATTCACATCGCCTTATCCCGAAATAACGCATTTCGGGAACTTTTCTTGCAACAACTCCAACGTATCGCCACGGTGGCAGGGTGCATCATCTCGTTGAAGCCACATGTCATCCAGGTTCAGATCGTGCACCTCAAGTAAAAACAGTCAATTATTTGATTATTATTAGTTGATTTATTATACATGTATTTGCATACAAAATAAAAGTTGTAGTTTTGGATAGGCTACACCGTCTATTATATTAGCCTCCAGGTTTATTTGGTATCATGTCGGCCAACGAAACGTCAACTGGGCCACATGGAACAGTTGACGCGCTATGCCCCACAAGGGGTTAGGGCAATTGAGTATGTCGGCCCTTATGCCAATTTACATGTCCTCCGTTCCCACTCGATCCAATGCGGTTCGGAATAGACATACCAATGCATTTTCCGCTTGTAAATGTGTTTGGAGATCAGTCATAATTCATGATTTGCTCCGGGAATGTTTTTTAAACGCTTATCCACTTGCTGTGTTCTTCATCTTCAATGAAATTAATTTGCAGAAACTTGTAGTATTGAACAGGGAGTGGAAGAAGTGAGCCCACTTACTGGTATATCTGACCCTGTACTTTAAACGTCGGCATGAATTTACCCTATCGTTATTGTTGTTGTGGTAGCGTTGCTTCCAATACTGTAGTTCTTCTTGCATCGATGGGGTTTGGCAGCTCTTGGCCATTGAAAAACGGGTCATCCCGGGATGAAGAACCGGCTGCCGCAGGAACGATGAATTTACACTCGTTGGCAACTCTTTTTGCTCCGAACAATGTCATTTGGAAGCAAGCTTTGTATTTCCTGATATTTCCGAGGAAATTTTTTCATAGGGGATTTCGTCCAAAATATTTTGGAAGTGGCCAAATCGAAAAACTTAAAACGCTAGAACCTATTCTCGATCATAACGGATATGTTCATGAAACTCTTACGTAAATTGATCGAGCAGTTTGGCCGTAAAAAAACGAACAAACATACAGTTTATTTTTGTATATATACGTAGATAGATAGAAGATAGATAATAAATTTTCACAATTTTTGATTGTGGAGTGGTCGCGCAACCGGTTAGTCATATATTGTGGGCTTTCTGAACGACATGAACCATCAGCTGTGAAATTTTTGGCTTGACTCTTTCCGAATTTTCTTATGGACAATTTTTGCGTGTTTTATCAAATTTAATTCTCCCTCTGCCAACTGATGGCTAGGATATCATCTGCAAATGGTCAAAATCGTTATCATAACATGCTGAGCCTAGTGATGAGCAGAAAAATTGCACGCTCAAAGTTCGAATATTCCTATTGAAAGACCTTGTACATAGTTATTTTACTATTTTCAAATCATTCATCCAGCTTATGGTTAGTAAAATTTAAATGACCATAATAACGCAACATGTTCTATCACAACACTACTAAATTCTTTTACAAATGCCTGAAGCATGTGCGTGATGTTTCTTTTTTGTTGTTTGTGTGTACTTTTAGCAGCCTCAACCACATCTACGCCCAGCTCCTCCCAACCTGAACAACCAAAATCACAGACACCATCTCCATCGCAACAACACAAAGAACTCGATGAGGATAAAAACAAATTGTCGAGTGACAATGACGAGCCATCATATCAAAATACGGCGGATATCGCCGACAATGAAATCGTAGCTGGCACTCGTAGAAGAAAGTCCTCACAAATGCCGAAAGATGAAGATATGAATAACACAAACGCGAATATTACATCGCCAACTTCCACAACAGTAGCAGAAGATCGTTCCAACACAACTAATGGCGACAAGGAAGTGTCTTCCGATGAGAAGAAACACGCAAATACTAATGGCAATGTAGAAAAGGCAGCCGAAACTAAAAAATCTGCTGCTTCACTAGGTAATAATAATAAAATGGAAGAGTTATACGATATACCTGCGGGTAAGTAGTTTTGTTGAAGACCAATACTATGGGCGTGATGCTACAATCGAGAACACATTTCAACTGTATGTCCTGATTTTGGTTCGTTTAGACTTTTTGATTTCTTTTCTCTGTTTTATTTCAAAATTTTGAATTTTTTTTTTGTTGGTACACGAAGGCTAAATATTAATATTAACACTAATATAGACTTAATGATGACACTATACATATTTCAATTGTTTTTTTTATTTGACTGTAATGTAATAGTATTTTTTCTTTCAGGCGCTACAACTACAGATCTTCCGCCGGGAGTTTTGTACCGAGTCAAAGCAACATATGCTTACGTCAAGGAAGACGTTGATGAGTTGAACTTTGAAGTGGATGATATTATTGAAGTAATTGAATATGACGATCCAGAAGACCAGGTTAGTCGTTTTTATTACATAATGTTTCCCTAACATTGACTCGATTTAGTAGCTGCAGATTCGCAAAATTGTTTACATGACATCTATTTATTGTTGTTGTTCACACCGACACGTCGCTTACACCAAAGTGACTTATTCACTGCGGAATCGCAAGTACTCACATCGACGCGATTTTTTCGCGAGTGAAACTCAAACAAAACTTCAGTGAAATCTACATCAGTAGCAATAGAAAAGCAAAAGATTCACGAAAAAATAAAAATCACAAAATTGCGACAGCTATCTGTCGTGCCAATGACGCTATTGCTTAAGATGCAATATACGTGAATTAATCGCACGATGATCACTTTTATGGGAACGTGCGGGAAAATCCCCTTATTTTTCCGCACGTTCCTATGAAAGGGAACATCGCGCGAATAATTCGCGTATATTGGATCCTAAGCATATGAAAACGAATTTGTGAATCAATCGCATCGAAAAAGTCGCGTCAGTTTGAAGGTAATTGCGAATCCGGAGTAACTAAATGAGGGAAGCGAAAAAAGAATAATATGTCTTATTTATTAAAGGAAAAAGTATTGTACGCATGTACGGATAATCTCAGCCTGGCTTTCCGCTTTAAGGTTCATGTTCCTCGGGGCGATCCATGCGACGACAGCTCAGCGATCAGCGCTGAGCACTATTTGTGTGTATTGTCTATGGAGCTGTGTTGAATAATTGTGTGACAGTGAAGTGGTTAGTCGAATCGAGTTTTTCTCTGCATATTTCTTTAAAAATATCCTGAATAAAAAAAAAAAGGTGTCCTCCAAAAAAATATGGCATCGACTAGTGATAACATGTCGTGTAGTTCCTGTGAGGGAAGCTTTAGCGACCCAAAGGACATAATTATGTGCACTGCTTGCAAGAACTTTTTTCATGCGCGTTGTACAAACCTAAAAATTGTGGAAAATATACGCAAATTGGGTAAAAATCGCGAAACCTGGAAGTGCGAACTGTGTAAGCAATCAAAAGTGCTGGACAAATCTGATACAGAACAAATGGTGCGAAAACTAGTTGAAAACTTTCATAGTGAATTCGAACAAAAATATAGTAACCACAACAAAGAACTATGTGAGTTAAAAAAGGCGGTCGAATTCATGTCAGAAAAATTCGATATTTATACTAGCAAAATAACCGAATTGATAAACGAAGTATCTGGACTAAAGAAAGAAAACACTACTTTGAAAAACGACATAGAAAAACTCAAAAGGGATAACAATGATCTTGTATATCAGCTGAGATCTTCGAACGTTATACTAAACGGCATTCCCGTAACTAAAAACGAAAATCTACTGGAAATTGTTGAATCTGTAGCAACTGTAACGGGTAATGATCTCAACGTTATGGAATCTATCAGCGATGTGTACAGAGTCGGTAACAAAAAATCTATAGTTGTCAAGTTCACTAAAAAAACTGTCAGAGATGTTTTCATTAATCGATACAAAAACACAGTCAAACGAAATAACACTGGCGTGGGAATCTCTGCGAAGAACATCCATAAAGATTTGGGAGACGGCCGTGTATTTGTGGGCGAACATCTGACTCCATTTATCGCTGCTCTCTTGCGACAGGCGAAAATATCATTAAAGAGCCATAAATATATTTGGACTAGAAATGGTATAGTATATGCGAAGAGAACGGATGACGACCGCCCAACCATCATCAAAAACTTTGATACTCTAGACTCTCTTACCAACGTTTGAAAAAATTTTTCGCTTTTGATATTTTCTTTTGATTTTCTCTTATTTTTTTTTCTCTTTCATGGTCGATTTAGTATCTGATTTTAATAACGTTAAAACTATTACATTGTCCAATGTTAGTGATTGTCGTAACTTCATATCTAAAAACAAGCAACCATCGTTTACAATATTCCATATGAACGTAAGAAGTATTTCAAAAAATTTTGACGAGCTAAAAATTACATTAGGGTGCATTAAATGCGATTTTGACGTTTTGGTCCTAACTGAAACATGGCTTTCAGAAAGCAATCTATTTGATTTAAATGGATATAATAAATTTGTTCAACCAAATCGACATACTAAATGTGATGGAGTAATCGCATATGTAAAAAATGAATACTGCGTTGATTTGATTGATTTCAATTTAAGTAATGGAAATATGTTAAATATTTTGATATCTTTATCAAATGAGACACAGATTCTTGTCACTGCCATCTATCGTTCTCCAAGCTTAGAGCCTTATATATTTATAAATTCCCTTGAAAACTTTCTGGAAACGGTAAAACAACAAATAAACCATATAATAATAGGAGATATAAATATAAATATACTGGAAAACAAAACTTCAGCAATTGCAGACGAATATCTAACTTCGATCGGAAATTTCGGTTTTAATAGATATCTATATGGTGTTACAAGACCGAATGGGAGGTCCTGTATTGATCATATATTTTTCAAAGAAGAAAGCGATTTAGGTTTTTTCTCCGGCCATTTTTGAGTCTTATATAACGGACCATTTTACAACCATTGCAAAACTCTCATTTTCTAATGCTAATAATTCCAACCGCCGTGTAATTTTTGAGAACAAAATTGACTATCCTGCTTTAACTCGAAAACTCCAGGACAAAGACTGGAGCATAGTTAAAATGTGTAGCGACCCTGATGTCTCCGCAAATATCTTTGTAGATACAATCACTGAAATATTACACGAATTTACAACCAGAACAGAATCTATTTGCAAAAGAAAATATTTTGCCTTAAAACCATGGTGCAGCAAAGGGCTTGTTACCTCGATTCGCCGCAAAAATTTTCTTGCAAGTAAGGTCAAAGAACAACCATTTAATACTACCCTGGTTAAAAGATATAAAACGTATAGAAATATCCTTAGCAATGCCATTAAAGTCGCTAAGTCGCTTTACTATCTGAAGGAGACCCAAAAACATCGAAGTGAACCGAGAAAACTCTGGAAAACAATAAACGAGATTATGTCAAAAAACAAAAAATGTGGAACGATAATTTCGGAGATTGACGCTGAAAATGGCAAAACGCTTGAAAAACCTGTTGAAATCGCTAATGAATTCAATGAATTCTTTGCAAAGATTGGAATCAAAATTACAAACCAAGTTCAAAACGTACCTCTGCTTCATATCCCTAAGGTGAGGCCAAGGTCAACATTTGAATTTATGCCTATTACCGAAGAGGAAATACTGCAGCATATTAGTAAGCTTGCCGAAAACAAATCTCCTGGTGAAGATTGCATATCAGCCAAAACAATAAAAAAAATTGCTGAACATATTGTTGATCCTCTTTGTCATATTTATAACTTATGTCTGACGAACGGTCTGTTCCCGAATATATTTAAGAACGCATTAGTCGTGCCTATACACAAAAGCGGGAGCAAAAAAGAGCTGAGCAATTATCGTCCCATTTCATTAATCTCCAATTTCACGAAGATCTTCGAAAAATGTCTTAAATCTAGACTAATGACAGTTCTTAAAAGCAATCAATTCTTATCGCATAATCAATTTGGTTTTCAAGAGAGCAAGAGTACCACTGATGCAATATACAAGGTTACAAGTATAATTAATAAAGCCGTCGACAATAAAAATAAAGTTATTGCCGTGTTTATAGACCTCAAGAAGGCCTTTGATACTATAAGCCATGGTATCCTTAATGCTAAAATGAAGGAAATTGGGCTTAACGCTAACATAGTTGCTTTGTTTAAATCATATTTAAAAGGAAGACATCAAAGAGTCAAAGTTGGCACTGATGTGAGTGAAAGAGCAGAGTTATTTTGCGGGATTCCGCAAGGAACAGTGCTCGGTCCAATACTATTCAATATATATTTAAATGAACTGTGTGATATTCATAAGACTGTCAATGACTTCCAAGGTAGTGTAATTGCATATGCTGATGACACAGTTTTATTATTTGAGGATAGTAATTGGACTGATGTTATATCCAAAGCTCAAAAGGGTTGCGACATTGTGTATCAGTGGCTTACTTCTCACAAACTAGCATGCAACCTAAATAAAACAAACTTCATGGCTTTTGGAAATAAAAACGATTTAAACATACAGCAACTTAACTTGTTTATGAACAATATTAAATTAAATCTCCTAGAAGAAACTAAATACCTGGGTGTAACTATTGATGACAATTTAACGTGGAAAAAACATATTTTAAATATTGTTCAAAGTTTACGAAAAACAACATATGCTTTTTCACGATTAAGGCATAACGTAAGTTTGGAGACGATTAGAATGGTCTATTTTGCTATAGCACAGTCCTTAATACAGTACGGTATCATAATATGGGGCGCAACTCTAACAGCTACTATTGCACCTCTGCAAAATCTACAAAACAAAATTATAAAAATTTGTCTGAAGAAATCGAAATTCTATTCAACTTCACAAGCTTTTGAAGATTTTAAAGTCATGAATATCCGGCAACTGTATTTATATGCTTCCTTAAAATATATGTACTTGAATAAGGATAATTTTGATATGCGTAGAATTACTTATAAAACTAGAAGCCAAGTTTTGGCTCCAATTGCAACAACCAGATGTAAAAGAACTGCTTCTATGAGGCACCTTAGTGTCCTAGGACCTAGACTTTTTAATTCCCTTCCCTCAGAAGTCAAAATAGCATTAAATGACACTAACTATAAATTTATACTTAAACGCTTCACTTTTCAGCGAAATAACTATCTTGAATCAATATTACAAGTTGTAACATAATGAAAGCTTAAACCGCTTTTCCACTGGATAATGATTTGAAGTTTCAACATTTACAATTTATTTATCTATATTTTTTTCCTCATATTTCTCTCTAATTTTTTTTCTTTATTAATATAAGTTAAATAATCATTATGTATATACTTCCTGTAACTTTTTTCTATTAATCATGAAATATGCATTTGAACTTTTTTGTACATTGTCACCGCGCTCGCGCACAAGTTTACACTTTTGCGAGCCGCGAGCTAATCTAATACTCAGAATTTTATATTGTATGTAATGTATTTTAGCTGCAATAAAGAAAAAATAAATAAATAAATAAATGTTCCTCCAAACGACTGCGACTACGCTCGCGAGCGAGGATCGCATGGCTCCGTCAGTCGCATCGCAGGGGGTAGGATATCGTCGCCATCATATTTGGGAGTCGCAATCTCTGTCGTGCATGTCGTTTGGCTGATTTGGCCGTTGTGCATGTCGAGAAAATTGCATCTTTTGACGATAGCTTGTGCGTGCGCGGGGTCGGCTGCTTGGGGGGTACTTGTGTAGTACATATAAGGCGAGTCGCTGTCGTATACGCCCTGGACGTGATGATATTATTGTTTGCGCATGTGCAGGGTCGCGGGAATTTGATTGTACATGGCCGGGGAGTCGCAATCGCTGTCGTGCATGTCGTTTGATTGAGTTGGTCGTTGTGCATAGCGAGAAAAATTTATGTTTTGACGATTACTTGTGCATGCGTGGGGTCGGCTGCTTGGGGGGTACTTGTGTTGTACATAGAAGGCGAATTGCTGTCGTATATGCCGCGGACTTGAGTTGCACATAGCAGAGAAGTCGCGCCCGTTGGTATACATGTCGGCTGACTGAGGTGGATGGTATGCAAACCAAGAAAAATGCTTGTAGATGCCCAGAGTCGGTTAATTGGTGCAAAATGCATTCACACTCACGGCATGAACTGTACGTTTTACATACGCATATATTTTATCTACATTGCGAATTCGTTATCCGCGCATAGACAAGTCGCGGTCGCTTCGAGGAACACACCACGTGCACGATCGTCGATGAGCTTTCGTCGTATGGCTATCGTCGCTGAGCTACCGTCGCACGTATCGCCCCGAGGAACATGAACCTTACCTCAACTCTTTAAGGTGCGTTTTGCCAGACACACGATCTTCACGCATTGTTCTCGATTAGCGATCAACCCATAGAGCACTATTTGTATGTATCTTTTTTTATTGTCACCTGCGATCGACACAGAGTGGTGCCCAGCGAAACGTACCTTTACACAGTTCCATTTCTTGGAAATCCCAAAGGGTATTTCCGCTCTAAGTAGATACGAATTCCGAGCAATACGGACGCACGGAAATTCACTCATTTCAGGAAGAATTTACAACATTTTTTCGTCTTTCTCAAAAAGCAACCTTTAGATCTATAGCCCCTAAATTTTGCACGAATACTAAAAGTAGCAGTCTAAGAGAAGCATATAACAGCAACATAAAAAACGTTAAAATCGTTGAGCTCCCCAATTTTTGAACGTTAGTTTTTATAGTATTTTCGCTCCAAAAACAGTTGATGCTTTGGAACTATCGCCCCTGAATTTTCTTTTAGGAAATCGAAAAATCGCCTCGAATTTTGGTATTGCCTAAAGCGAAGATTCTTTCTGAAATGAGTGGATTTCCTTGCGTCCGTATCGTTCGGATTTCGTTCTGCCTAAAGCCTTGTTCGGACTAAACTAGTAATTTAGTCAAGTGGCGAGTATATTAGTAGCTAAATATATCTGAACAGCAAAAATTCAGTCGTGTAGTTTAGCAAGTGATTTAGTCGAGTCAATCCATTTCGATCGATCAGTAGTTAAAGTGTCAACGTGTTTTATTAGTCAAATTCATTAGACGTCTTAAAAATGTCCCTCTGCAGCGTAGAAACAACTTTAAAATTCATTAAAAAATATGTATAACGTTATAGGTTATAGGGGCTGCTTCGACAAACGGAGTACACATAGACCGTTGCGATACCACTAAAATGGACTCAGCAGAGAGCCCTTCCGACCAATACTTAATCTGCGAACCATCCGGAGCGAACAATGAATCTTTGAATCTGACCCGCACTCACCTCCTTTAAGTCGTTCAGATCGGTGAAGTAATAAGAGCCAACGGTGTATTTCCTACTACCCGCAAGAGCAGTTGCAGAGCAAATGAAATGAACATTTTTCCTCATCCTCGTCCCCACAGCTTCTACAGTAATCATTGTACGGTATTCGAAGCCGCCTGCCATGCTCTCCAATGATGATTCGCTTTCTATCCAGCTAAAGTAACCCCAAAGAGCGACTAGGACTCAGCCTAGGCCATATTTGCTTGGCTACGCGACATGTGTTACCGGTACTCCATCTGGTGTTAGCCCTCGTCGTGGTCACCTCAGCCTTTAAGGCCAATTTGCAAGTTGTCAGAGGTATGCCAACGTTTCGAAAACTACCACTGATCTCACTAATAGTACCCTCGCGAGCACAGTGGTGCACAGTTGCCGTCAAAGTCACTGTGACCCGGAATCCAACAAAGAGTAATGTTGAGAGAGCTTCCCATCAGTAGAATTAAGGCACGACATTCTGCAAGTATCTTTGAGTGAGTCACAGTAGAATCCAGCGATTTAATCACAGATTGACTATCTGTATAAATTATTACATCACTAGCCGAAATTACATTACGCCCAGCCATGATATAGTTTCGTAGATAGCCGTAACCTCCGCGTGAAACACACTACAGTAATCAGGGAGGCAGAAGGACAGTCTGATGTTCAACCTCTCCGAATAAACACCAGCGCCGACGCCATAATCGCTCTTGGAGCCGTCGGTATAGATGCTTACGGCATCAAATTCTTGAGCGGTGCTAGCCGCCCACACCTCACGAGAGGGGATCAGGCACTCAAAATTCCTTTTAAACTCAAATTTCGACACGGTATAGTCGGTGGTTTCAGGAACGTCCAAGCTGTTCAGAATGGCCGAGTGCCCGGTGGTGGATGTGATTAGATTAGATTAGGTGAAGGGCGGTGGGCCGAAGGGCCACCAAGCACTGCGACCTGAAGGTCTATTGTGCTACACCCTAGTGTCTATTCAGATTAGGGATTAGTTGTCGAGACCAATCATTCTCACGAATCTGCTCAATTGCTCGAGTCTTAGTGAGGCAATCGTTTCCGCTTCAGGAAATGCGTCGCCGAAGCATTTCAAGCGGCGGAGTTGAAGTGCGTCACAGTCACAAAGAATGTGCTGAGATGTCTCATCCTCACCCTCAAAGAAGCGACAGCTTGGGTCAGAGACGATCCCCATTCTATATAAATGATCCCTCAGGGTAAAATGACCCGTAAGGAGCCCGCAGATAATTCTCACGCGGTTTCTGCGTAATCTTAAGAGCTCAATGGTTCGACTGCGCGAGTGACCAGCTATAAACAGTTTGGCCTGTCTGAGTCCAGGCGTACTGTCCCAGTGCGCAATTGTTACCGAGTGCTCCCATTCCCTGATATGTCATCTTACACTACACAGAGGGATTCCACAGTATGGCTCTGGGCCGATGAGAGGAGTTGCAGAAGCTTTCCTAGCCAACTCATCGGCTGTCTCGTTTCCTGGGATACCGGTATGTCCAGGGACCCAATCGATGGTAACCTTGTTTGCCGAGCCTAATCTTTGCAAGGCTTCACAACCGCTAAGCACAATTTTCGACGAAACAGAAAAGTTGCTTAGTGCTTAGATAGCAGCCTGGCTGTCTGTGAAGATTGCAATATTCTTGCCTCGGTATCCGGCTGCTATGCATATGTTGGCACAGGTTTCGATTGCGTGAACTTTCGCCTGAAATATCGTAGCGTACTTTCCCATAGGGATGGATAACTGATGAGACGGGCCGGCGATGCCCGCCCCTGTACCCTCTTCAGTTTTAGATCCGTCTGTATACCACTTAACAATATTGGAGGAGAGGAGTGGTGGATGTGGTCCAGTGACTTGTTTCACGAAGGCGAATGGCCACACCAGCAGCAGCTGTTCGGCAAGAATGTCCAAGGGAGCCAGGTTCGGCAGACCTTCAAGGGCCGCAGTGGATGTTGTTTTTAGAGCTCCTGTGATGGCGACACAAGCCAGCCTTTGAACTTTCTCCAACAAGCTTCTGTAAGATGCGACTCTAAGCGTCGTGTCGTCCACCAGGCCACTATCACATACATAAGAATAGGACGCACCACCGACACATAGAGCCAGAAAACCACTCTCGGTTGCAGTCCCCATTTCCTACCTCACCGGAACATATAGGACCCTCTGCATTAAGTCACTGAGAACACAGGAGTACTTACCTGAGATAGCGATTGCAATGTCATCGGCATAAGCTGTTGGTTTACACCCCAGCCCCTTCAGTTCCACAAGAAGCTTATTGACCGCCAGATTCCAAAGAAGGGGAGAGAGGACCCCACCTTGAGGTGTCCCCCTGCTCACATACCTTCTCGCAGACGTTGTGCCAAGCTTTGTGCAGATCGCTCTCGAAGTCAGCAACAGATTAATAAGCTTGCAGATTGAGTCAAGCTTTGCAAGTGCGCCAGTGATAGCCACCGGTTTTATATTATTATCCGTAAAGGCACCCTCAATATCCATAAAAGCAACCAACATATACTCCTTGCATTCAAGAAACTTTTCGATGCAACCTATCAAGTCATGTATCGCCGTATCCACTGAGCTCATATGTCAGCAAAAATTTTCTAACCCAATCATTTATTTAAACACACAACAACTAACCCAATGGCTGATACGATACAGCCGAATATTTGTCAAATTGGCAGATTTGCGTCTTTGCTGAAAAAAAGCAATCGTATTTACTAAACAAAGCAAAGACGCATTTCGTTGATAGCAAACACGCTAACGCGATCCAATATGCGGGCAGCCTTAGGCTGAGCGCACGTTGCATCGCATCCGCGTGTTTTCTGTCAAACGGGTCGAATCCTTCCAATGTTCAAAAATACGCCGGCTTTGTTGAGCACAAATGACACTCCGGCAGTTTGACAAATACTCGGCTAATTTCGTTCCACTAATCGTGTTAATTGTTGTGCGTTTGAACAAGTAATTAGGTAAGCAATGTGTGCTGATATATGTCTTATGCTGTCCGGTCGTACGTTTTGTCGCTCATTTCTTATAATTATTTGCTGTTAAGCACAACAATCAACCCAATTTGTTGATACGATGATGCCCGGGTATTTATCAAATTGACAAAGTCGCATTTGCTGTCAATGCAAAGATTCAATCCATTTGACTGAAAACACGAACGCGATCCAACATGCGGTAAGCCTTAAACTCGATACACACACGCTATTTGCTGTCATCCGACACAGCAGTCACACCCCCTCCCCCTCCTTTTTTTGAAATTATCAAATATTGTAACTAAATTTTTATTTTATTTGACATTTGCAGGAGGAAGGCTGGCTAATGGGAAGGAAAGAAGGAACAACGGAAAAGGGTCTCTTCCCAGCAAACTTCACCCGTCCTATTTAAAAAAAAGAACAGTGGCCAATCGAATGTAGTGGGAACTCGACGCAATTAGAACTAAATAGATTGACACAAAACAACTATAAATACTCGTTAAAGGGATATAAATTGAAGGTTATTTGGTGAGGAAATTCAGGCCTAACATACTAAAAGTCTAACTAGCAAAAAGAAACAAATAAAACAGAAATAAGTCAATTTTTTCGAGGTCCACACTCATTCTTTGTTATGTAATGTAAGAATTATGTATTTTGTTTGTTATTAAAATTAATAGTTATTTCATATATCTTCCAAGTAAGAATAAAAACCCTCCCCTCTAATTATTGTATTCTGTTTCACGTTACCTTTTATGGTAGATTTTAATCTGTAAAATGTTTTGTTTCCAGGATCATAATAATTGTTTTTTTTTCTTTTTGTTGTATTTATGTGAATCGAATCACATTTTATCTCGAAATCTAAAATATATTCGAATGAATATGAAGAAAAAAAATATATTCAGTTGAATCATTATAGAGCAGTTTAGTGTCGTTGTAAAATTCTTATTATGTATCTTATGAATAAGAAAAGCACATCAGTAATTTCTGAATCGATGATTATATATATATATTTAAAAAAAAACACATACACATGAAATATGAGAACTTTTACAAGCGATTTTTATACTACCGTAGCAGTTGAAATGAAACATATCCAAAATATTTTAACATTTCAGATATATATACGATGATATCATTTCAAGTGACATATTAACATGTATATGAAATATGGAAATTGTTTGTTCAATTTCGAAATTTCTTATTGTTCTTTTTTTTCTCAGTAAATTCACATTATTTAAATGTTTCTTATTTATAGCTTGATTATTACTTTTAACTCTTTACGTCCATAAGAACAAACGCCAATAATAATTTAATGCAACTTTTATTTTTCATCTTGTATTATTTTACTTTTTAATTTAATTACGAAGCGTAACAAAAGTCTTTTGAAGTTGTTATGAAGGTACACACATCAATTCAAAATAAAGATTGTCATATTCTTAGAAGTTTTAAATATTTGACGTTTTGTTTTAATTTTTTCTAATTTCGGCATGGTCTTCGGTATTATAGATTGTAGATATCAGTACGATCACAGTATTTTGGTTAAAACTACATATTAGGCACTTCACTCACCGGTCGGCTCGGCTTGATATTTGCTCATTTTCGACTCATCCTCTGTTCTCGACATTATCGATGATAAGGGCTTTTTTAACCAAGATTCTACCGAAAGCTCACTACGTATTCTTGAGCGTTTTTGCTAATTCTCCAAACACTACTTAAAAACATATAAAAAAAATCATAATATAGGAAATTATTCCGGGCACCGTTGATGTTGTAGTAGCAATGATCATAAGTTCGGTGTGTGAGTCTGTTACATGCTATAGTTCGTTGTTGTTGTGGTAGCGATGCTTCGAATACTCAGTTCTTCTTGCATCGAGGGGGTTTGGCAGCTCTTGGCCGTTGAAAAACGGGTCGTTCCGGTACGAAGAACCGGCTGCTGCAGAAACAATGCTATATATGTATATGCTATAGTTCGTCGTCTTCCTCGGTGTTAAGTATAATGGACGGTTTAGTGGGCATTCCAAGATGCCCGTGGGGACGGAGCTTAAGATAGCATAATGACCATGAAGATCGGGCCGTGCCATCTGACGAAGAAAAAGGCTAAGCAGCAGCCTATGCTTACTGTAGCTCAGTTCGGGAGACATGGGCGGGGTTTTCGCCGCTTGTTGCACCTGTCCTTTACGTATTAATAAAAATTCATAGGCCTGGGGAACACAACACAAACTCGGGAGGTAAAAATGGGGAATAATAAAAAAATTGGGCGGTAAGAATGGAATAGACATCTTAGTTGCCCTCGCGCTCGTATCGAGGTCCGGGTGTAATGGGACCTTCGGCCTTTGGTTGCGTACCACCGACAGATCAGTACTCATCAGGTGCTGCCTTTGATCTGCCGGTGGAAGCAGCAGCATCAGGATATGGTTCATTACATAAGGGACAGCAAAATGGCTGCTTCTACGGAGTTCTCCCACAGCGACCTGGGAGTCAGATGTGTGGGTGCAGCTGGGCAATTCACGTCGTGAGGTGTACCATTGCAGGCGGGGCATGTGTTTGTGACATCCTGGTCAATGCGAGATAGATGGGAGTTAAGACGCGAACATCAGTCTGACCGAAGTTAGGCAAGTGTCGTTCTCGCTGCTCTCGGAAGTATTCTCTCTTCAGGAGAAATAGCTGGTGGTTGTTCCGACAGAACTATATTTGGACCTAGTCCTGCAACTGATGATTGTACCTCTTCATGATGTATTGCTGCGATGGCTGATCTGTATGCGTCGTTGTCAAAGGGATCTCTTTTGTACCTCTGGACATCACTTTCGGGGTCCCTCAAATCACGCCTAACATGTATTGGTGGTGGCGTCTTGTCCATGAGATTGGTGTTGGGGTGTTACCTCTGGTAACAACCCACAAGATATTGTTTGGTAAGAAGCTTGTTGTCTGTGGTCGTTTAGGGGCATCATCTTGGTTTCCTGATGCATATAGTCCTGAGATGACAACAGGAGAGAGCCGGTTATAGTACAGAGAGCGGCATTTTGGCAAGCCTGAATATTTTTCCATTGTGTGTCACAGAGAGTCACTGATCTTCCAACTGCTTTGTATGTGACCAGTAGAGTTTCTTTGTTTTTGCCCCAGGTGCTACCGGCCAAGGCTTTAAGGATTTTACTCCTACCGGCATGGGGGGATGACATGGCCATGCTGTCCAAAGTTACTCCAAGAATTTTAAGAAGGTTCACGGTTGGAATAGGTTGATAGGCAATTGAGATCCCAAGCTGCATCTTGATTTCCTTCGTCCAGGTGGTAAATAAGGTTCCCGAGGATTTAGGCGATGAAACGGTTAAATTCCTGCTTGTGAAGAATGCGTTAAGTTCTCCTAGGTAACCATTTCGGGCACCGTAATTGAGTTCCATTTAAGCGTATATTTATTCTTAAATTTAGTTTTGCCATTTTCTAGATAACTCTTGACCTCAAGCGAAGTGTTCACGGGGACGTTAATAGGTATCCAACTACAGCTCGCGTTGTAGTGGGCCGAACGACTATCATAAGCCCTTTGCGAGGGCAGATGAATTCTGTCATTGACTTTAGCAAGGAAACACAAATTACCTGAAGGGGACTAGACTTAGTCTCTCTGACTGGATCAAGTTTATGGGGGTCGTCCTGGACAGGAAGCTAAGGTGTATGAACGAGTAGTTAGGGCGCCTGTTGTGCTGTACTCATGTAGGAAGGCCATAGGTAGGAATTGGGGCTTACAACCGACTCTTTGTCTCAGTCCTGCGACCTATACTTCTGCTAGGAACTATCTTCAGGTGGACTGCTCTAATTTAAATATATATCGCTGGATACTCGCGTAAACCAACACCGTTATTATTCAGTATGTGTCGACTTAACGTCGAAAGTATGTGTGAATGTATATCGGGTCTATTCAATTGACGATTTTTCAACTTTGTGGTAATTGATATTCATATTTGACGTATAATTATTTTTGTCTTTACCACTGTTTTTAGTAATAAAAACGTATAATGACGTATAATTATTTTTGTCTTTACCACTGTTTTTAGTAATAAAAACAGTGGTAAAGACAAAAATAATTATACGTCAAATATGTATATCGGGTCACTCAAACTTGAGATTTCATCTAGCAGAGATGGGTTTGTTATCTTAAATTCCACCTGTCGTTTCTGCTAGGAAGAAGACGAGACTTCTCGTTCGCTTCCGCATTGAATGTTTTGGGGTTGCTCATCTAGATGCAGAGGAAGTTTCTTCATTGTTGCTCAAGGATTGAATTAGCTTCATTAGTATGTACTATCAAACCTGATCGCCAGGCCTAGTTCTTTAAATAATAAACCATTGACCATTGGGTCGCAGTGCTAGTGGGCTTGTCCACAGACCATCTCTTAATCTAATCTAAGCCACTATGTTTACATATTTTGGGGACTATGACAACATGGCCCGGCATAGCCATGGAAGGATCAACTTTTCTAGATGATCTTTCATTTTACTTCAGAAAATTTTTCGCCAAAGCTGACCGTTTTCTAAATGTTTGAAAAAAAAAGCAGAAAGTCAAGTTTTAGTCCAAAATTCTGCCGAAAGCTCTCATCGTAGCTTTGAGGACTTTAAATATAGCAATTAGATCCGGATTAGTTAGCATTATCCCATTTAAACGTCTGTAAATGTGATGATGCTACGCTGCACCAGCCAGACTACAAAAAAATCATTTAGCTTAAAGGAGACATCAATATCAGCTAACAATACTCTAATTATAGTACATATCTTGACGATGTCAGTTAGCTTTCCTCGTAGACACTATCGTTTGCATTTATTTCATTTTCTTATTTTACTTTCACAATTTACGTGGTTTCCAAAGCGATAAACAATTGCAATTCGAATTTTTTAAACAAAACTATCAAAAAATAAACTCATCGTAAGTTGTATTTCTCATAAAGTTGCATGTAGCTGACGAAGGAAAAAATTAACCGAATTTTGAAACTTGGTCCGATTTGTAGGTTGGTACTACGAGTAGGAGTACTAAAAGTCCCCCGCCTGTGCGTTGTGATGTGAGCTCGTGCGGGGGGGAAGGGTTCAAGAGAGTTTGTTTTTTTGCTTTTATCTCCGTAACTGTTAACCCTAGAAAAAAATTTGAGACAAACTTAAAGAACACAAAAAAATAATAATATTAAACCAGTTTTTCCGTATCTTAAACAGTTTTCGAGATAATCTCACTTGAAAGTCACTTTTTGTCAATTGCTGGTTTGGGATATTTTTCGTTTCCGGGGCCCGGGGTGGCCTCGATTTTTTTTCGGCAGCTTCCCGACAACTGAGCGTAAACTCTATCATTTTGCCGGTTCAATTTTTCATCTGCCGTGAAAATTTTTTCATCAATGAATAGGATTCGCCTCTGTCCCCCGTTCGCGCAACGCTGAAGTAACGACTTCGCTCTTGTGGCTCATATCTTTTTCAAAGCGGGTGTCAGCAGCTGTCCTATGGTTCTTCTGTAAGTCCCAAATTTCAGATCCTGTTTAATAATGTAAAAAAAAAAATGCAGGACGTCCTCCTGTTTGAATTTTCATCTCCCGGGCCATGATTTTCTGTTTTCGGAGAGGGTTTCGACGAATTCGCGCAACTACGGCTTTCACAGCTGCTGTCATCCTCGAGGTGCGCGGTCGGCCACTTCTAGCTCTGTCGTCGATTGAGGAGGTCTCGTCGAACCGCTTGATGCACCGGTAAGCAAACTTTTGAGAAATTCTCAAAGGTTTTAGCAGATTGAAAATCTCTACTGGCGATTTGTTGCACTTGTGCAGGGCGATCACAGCGATACGATTTTTATTCACGCTCCACTTTATGCTAACTCCGCGAGGAAACGACCCAAACTGGAAGATATTTTGCAATACAGGTTCCACTCTATGTTTTGTAAACAAAGCCGCTCGCGAGCGTGAGTCCTCTAACACTTGCGTTTTCACAGAACTTAGGGACAGAACTTATGGCATGACTACGTATAGAACGGTCAACTAAAATTTAAGCTAGAAAAAAAACTAACCTGAGGCCATTTCTGCTGTAAAAAAAAATATTGCTCGGAAGAGTCCGAAAAAGACGAAAAAAGGGGGCCAATTTTTGATGTGTAAACATCTTATTGCTTGGTACGGGGTAAAATCACAGAAGCAGCGGAATGCGTAAACAAGTTTAGTGTGTGTACATGTGAATTCTTTGAATTCTCAACTTTGTGTATTCCGTGCTTAAGTTTAATGTGCTGTGCACAAATAATAGTGTTCCTTATGAGTTGCATAGCTTCATCGGTAGTTTGGTGGACTATAGAACATGCCCGGTGTGGTCCCGGGTTCTAATTCCCGTCGTGTCGAGCGTTTGTTTCCCTTTTTTTTTCTTTTTAACATGAAGATGTATGATATATTAGGAGACGATTAATATAGAAAGACTCAGTTGATTTCTTGCAATTTCTCTTCAAAAGAGAACAGGTGGTGTAGATCGATGGGCAATGTAGCAGGTTTACCAATCAAGGGATCTTTGGTTCGAATTATGCCTCGAGTGACTTTTTTTCTGCATGCTCATTTTTTCAAAATACATGTTCATCAACTAAAAACGATGCCACGTCGGAATAGTTAGCAAAATAGTTACATTTACACAATGCTTCCAGTTGAGCGTCGATTCAAAATGCAATGTGTCCTTTACATATAGACCTCGAGTTCAGAAAAACTAGCTCGGATTTAATTCTTTCTTCAACTGTAGGCATGTTAGGTGTCATATCAAAGAAGATAATGAGTTCAACACATTTCTGGTGTTTTTACCTAATTTGAGGTAGCTACAACGGTGTGAGGAGCGAAATAGGCAAAAAGTGTAAATAAAAATTGCATATAATATTCTCAAATATTAAGCGATTAATATGAAACTTGGCGGAAATATTGTTTATGTTGTTATTTACCATTTGGCAGTTATGCAATTCCCCCAGGCGAGTAAGAACTGACTAACTAACTAACTAGTCCCATATCAATCGTTTAATATCATATTTAATAAGATTACATGCATCGTAATGAAATGCTATTTTTAGCATTTTTTCACCACTCCGTCGTAGTTACTTCAAATTGGAAAAAATACCAGAAATAAAAAGCACTCACTATTCCTTTCGATATGACATCCAACATGCCTATAGTCGAAGATATAAAATTTGCCCCCTCCTCCTTTTTGTTGTTGTGGTAGCGATGCTTCGAATACTGCAACTCTTCTTGTATCAAGGGGGTTTGGCAGCTCTTGGCTGTTGAAAAACGGGTCGTTCCAGTACGTAGAACCGGCTCCCGCGGGAAAAGGCGCCTTTTTTTTCGTCCTTTTCGGTTCCTTCCGATCAATATTTTATTTAGCAAAATAAGTTTTGGCCCCTTCAACCACTACAGATTACAAAAAAATGGTCATATTTAATTTTTCCCAGCTCGAGCGTTTTATTGGATATTTTTTTTTTCGTACTAGTAGTAGATTTGTATGCTGATGTACTTCTCATGTCCTCAACTAATATTTCACATATAGAAACAAATTGGCAAATATATCCCCATCCTCGCCCTCATCCGTATCCTTATTTTTTCATGATCAAACTTCCCCATCCTCATCCGCATCCTCGAACCCCAACTATTTTTTATCTACGTCCTCATCCTCATCCGTTAAACAATATCCCTTACATCCCTGCATTGACATTATTATTAACATTTATCGCTGGGAATGATAGTTACCGAGATATTTAAAAATACAAAAAACTCCCCTTTAACCCTCTCCTCCCGCACGAGCTTACACCCCACAGGCGGGGACTTTTAGTATATAAGCCCTAGTACCAACCAACAAATTGGGCCAAGTTTCAAACCTCCTTAATTATTTTCCTTCGATCACCAAATATCGGCACTCGTCACTTGGGGTAGTAAACTTCTGTCATTTTACTGTGGGATCACAGAAGTTTACGACAAATACGACGTTTACGACATTAACGAAAGTGTAACGGACGGTGGTGGGCATCCGGGGATGCTTGTGGGGACGAAGCCTAAGGTTGCATGATGACCGTGTAGGTAGGTCGGGCCGTGCCATCTGGCGAAGAAAAAGGCTCCTTAACGAGCTAAGCAGCGAGCGGTCTATGCTTGCTGTAGCTCAGTTCGGGAGACGTGGGCGGGGTTTTCGCCGCTCGTTGCCCTTGTCCTTTACGTATTAACAAAAATGCATAGGCCTGGGGAAGACAACACAAACAGGGGAGGTCAAAATGGGGAATTAAAAAGAAAATAGGCGATAAGGATGGAATGGTTGGCGAACGGATCAGACGCCCACGCTGTCGAATCCAGGTTCGGGTGTAATGAGACCCTCTGCCTCTGGTTTCGTACCACCAACAGATCACTACTCATCAGGTGCTGCTTCGATCTGCCGGTGGGAGCAGCACTACCAGACCATAATATGGTTCATTACAAAAGGTGGCGTGAATATCCTTAATATGAAATTGTATAATAATAATAGCATTTACGCAAGCGTTGCCAATAATGTTTAATATGAGAATGATTTTTAATATTAAAATTTAGGTAATCTAAAAGTGCCTTTTTTGATAAATTATATTTTCTCTTCTTTATACATATGAAAATATTTCCCAATAGTTTTATGTACATATATGGATGGGAAGTGAAAAAAAGTACTACAATGATGTTATGTGCTACTACATATAAGTTACCCAATCAGTAGTTTGAAAATGTATATGTATAACAAACATATGTATGATTATCCGAAATCCAACCCTGAATCATATATAATTCAACCCACCTCATCGGTGTTCTACTTTGTGTAGTTTTTGAGTTGTTGCATTTCCAGAAATGTACGATAAACAATTAAATAAAAATACGTATTCTCTAGAAATTTTGTTACCTTTTCAATTTTTTAATTATTACCACATAAGGTATTAATTAACCGTTATGGTATGTTATGCAGGAAGTAAATATGATTGAATTGGTACCGTTTTTATGCTCGGTGGAGTTATTACCAGCAAACAGTTTATTAAATTAATCTTTATGTTTCACCGTTAATTGAATACAGCACAGCGACTTATGCCACTTTCAAAATAAATATTTTGGTTGTATCTTTAAATAGCAACACCTCTCTCGAACAAAATGCCAGTATTTTTTCAACATAATAGTTTAATGTTTTTTTACTATTTTTTTTTTTATTGTAAAGATTTTGTTAAAGTGTGTTTAATGTAATCATCATTTAACTTAATTTTTGTCGAGAATGAGACTTATGTCACTTTCAAATTAAACGGCTAAATTATTACTTATCTTTGGTGTTAGTTGTTACGTGTCGACGCTTGACTGAAACACTATCGTAATGTAAATTAATGTTAAGGGATAGAGCAAGAAATTAAAAAAAAAAATTTTTTTGGTTATTAAAAGCAACCAGCATTTAAAATTGAACTGCCAAAATATTTTCAACCTGATTTCCATAAATATGTATAATAAAAATTGGAATCAAAAATTCAATAAAAGTACATATGATTCAAAATATATTACATGTAATTGGATTAATACATAAGCTGGGTCTAGCAAACATTTGTTTCATTTGTTAACAAAAAAAAAATTGGCGAACAAAATCTTGCTGTTGTACAGGCTATATAAACGGAAAAAAATATTACTTAAGGATAATAATGAAGTGTAATCTTGAATCAGGTCCATAATTATAAAGAATTGTGTAGTTCTGAATTAAGTAAGTGGCAAAGCTTGAAACTAATGCCAAGAAATAGGCTCGGAATGTAATGTTACACTTTCAATGTAAATTTAAATTTTTATCCATTTCTGTAATGAAACTTGACCATTTTTGTATGTATATACTAACAACTTAACTGTTAACTCCAGTTGCTGGAGCATAAATAAGACCGTAATTCGGAGAAAAAATCTGGTAATGATTTTATTGTCTTAATCACTTCAGATGAGTCCCATCATGACTATTCTAAGTTTTCCCCTCGGCGGAGGTGTGCGATCCGAGAAAATTCGCACGAAACTGTACGAAAAATACCGGTTTTTTTTCTCAGTTTTTCTTTCATTTACATAACTTCGAAACTATTAAGTTAAAAAAAACACGAGCAAAAATAATTTACACAAAATTTCCAACAAATAACTTCTAGGGAGGTTCCTTCATCATACTATGAGGTGTGTGAATAGAATATTTTCAGATACATACAATAATGAATCATTTTAGCAAGAAATCGAGTTCGGAGAGGCTCGACTTTGTTTGTTACCTGGAGAGCTAAGGGTATGACCACATTTATTAAACTTCCGGTCTTAAAGAGGCATGCGTCTATTGAAATCGCGGAAACATTCCTTATTAGAGCGAAGCATGCAATGATGAACGTACAAAACCATGAAGGGGTCACATGGACTGAAATCGGGTTCGTTCTGCTACCACCAGGGACTCATCATCCAACAATCCTAACCATTGAACTAGACAAAAGAAACGATGAAGTTCCCAGCATCAATGTAATATCACTAAGCTTAATATTACGTTTACACTATCCGCAGATTACTTCATCTGCGCCGGCTGATTTAATCTGGAACTGTCAAATACATACAATTTTAAACTCACCACACCCAGATTAAGCAGCAGATGAAGTAATCTGGGGATAGTGTAAACGTAATTTAAGCTGAAACTTGTGTGGGTAAAAAAGTGGGATTCAAGTCATGTCTTTCATCTTCTCACCGCAGTAGGACATGAGCAGGGGGATAAAAACGCACCTGCTTTCCTCGTCGCTGCTGCTTCTACGGTACCCATTGCAGGGGATGCATGATGTGTTGCCTTTTTTAGCAACGGCTTTGTGGAAACGTATGTTTTACCATTTATCCTTTTAAAAATTGTTCTTGTTAATCGCTTCAAACTTTAGAGCTAGTTTGGAAGCAGCGAATGGTGTACAAATGTTCTGACGAATTTGAGCAGCATCGCTTTTTGTTCCCTGACTGGCGAAGCGTCTGCTCTTCAGTTACCAGTGAAACTTATGTGATCTAGAATCCAACATAAAAAAAAATCGCTGAATAAACGCCGTAACCTTAACCTGGAACACATTGCAGTATTCAAGAAGACTTAAAAGGAGATTTAAGTTAAATCCATCTCATGAAACTCCCATCTCTAATCATTCATTTGTGTTGTATGCGTCTGCATAATTAGTCAACAGAAGGGCGTTGTCTTCCGACTGACAGCGTGATTTGATCAGAAAGACAAATTGCTTGTGAAGCGCTTTTTTGGTGGAGGTGTAGTCAGTCATTGCGGGAATAATTGGGTTGTTCAGAATAGCAGCGTGTCCAGAGCCTGAAGTAAGCGACTGATCAGGGTCATAGAGTCGAGATCGTATTACCGACCGTCTATTCGCCAAACATGTCAAGAGTAGGAGGTTAAACAGCATGTTCAAGGCAAAAGAGGTAGTTGTCCTTAGAGTGCCACAAATATCAACGCTGGCCAATCTTTGCACATATCCCAGCAAGCTATGGTTAGCTTCTGTAGCAGTTGATATTACAAAGCTGCTCCAAGCATTAATAAAGCAGCTATACAAAACTCCGCTTAATCAACAAAAACTGGGCATGCAAGTGAAGAGGCTCGACTGGAAGTATTCTATACTTCGTAAGAGAAAAAGCTGTATTTTGTTTGAATTAACCACTATCCCCAAACAGCTCAAATGATTTGTTCTGAGAGGGCATTATGTAATACCTCACTAAGAATACCAGGAAATTCACTAGTTATGGTAATAGCAATGTCACAAGCACACACCCTACTGCTCGATACTGTCAGGTTTTTAAGCAGTCAATTGACAAATAAGTTCCACAGAAAAGGAGAGAACACTCCACCCTTCGAGATATCTCTTCTGATAAGTCCTCCTTCCCACGATTCTCCCAGACATGTGTGGCAACACCAGAATCATGAACTTCATAAAGAAAAACCCAAGAGGAACACCCTTGTAGGCAAGGGCGCCGCTAGAAATTTTTCCAAGGGGGGCAATCATTAAAGAAAAAAAATCATCTTGCAACAAAATGCGTATTTTATTTTTTATTCATAAATTCAGTTTTAGTCAAAAATGAACAGTTTTACTTCTTCGCTTATTTTAGAAATTAGAAACGATCAAAACAAATTTTTTTTTATCATTCTATGTGTAAAGTAACTTGATTCTACTGCTGTTTGTTTTACTTATAAAGGGCCTTGAGCAATATTTTCTAGCCTTATTTTTAAAGCAACATCCACAATTAAAAAATTTCGCATATATTTCTTGTAATGGCAGAATCACACACACGCCAGGTAGTTGGCCATAAGTACCCCTGCGAGCCACAGTCGGTGAATAAAAGCTCCTCCCGAGCGGAGGAGCAAGGAGGAAGCAAAACTCTGCTTTTGTGTTTGTCGTTTTTCACATGCACAAGCCATATTTAATTGTCGCCCGAAGCCATCAAAATTGGGCTGACTCTACCGACTACAACATGCACCGTTGAAAGATCTTTTAGTACGTTGAGGAGAGTTAAGACATGGCTAGGGAGTTCAATGGGGCATGACAGATTGTCAGGACTCTGCATGATGAGTATTCATCGGAAAAGGGTTCTTGGATGTAAGACATTCATTGACGCGGTAATCGACAAATTCGGTCGTAAGTCAAGAAGAATCCAATTTTTATTTAAACAATAATTCATGTTATAAACAATGTTTTTTCAAATTCATACTTTATGTAATACATCGTATATTTTCATTTCATCTATATTCTTTATGTAATGTTACAAAATTATCAATAAAATGGTTAATAAGATTTTGAATTCGACCTAAAATTTTGATTTTTGGTTAACATAAGATTTCATCTAAATCCTAGGGGTGAGGGGGGCAAGTGCCCGGTTTGCCCCCCCCCCCCCCCCCCCCGCTGGCGCCAATGCTGGCCATGCATCCTAGGTAGGTGGTTTATGGTAGGAATAGGTTAATTGCAATCGAGATCCCAAGTTGCATCTTGACTTCCTTCGCTCATGTGGTGAATAAGGTTGCCGAGGATTCAGACGCTGAGAGTTGAGAGTTCTTCAAGATATGTTCGCACATTTCCGTGATGTTGTTTCCTGTTGCCAAAATGGGAAGGAATGATATCGATTCCCTCAGGTGCTATTGGGAGTTTTTATAGATAGGGATTGAACAAGGTGAGAGATAGAACTCCTCCTTCTGGCATACCACTTTTAATCCGGTCTGGCCGTGCTACTTCCACCGGCAGATCGAAGGCAGCATTAGATGAGTAGTGACCTGTCGGTGGTATGAAACCAGAGGCCAGAGGATCCCATTACACCCGGACTCCGTTGCGAGCGCGAGGGCATCTGTGCCGTCTACCCCATTTTTAGGGTTTTGTAGTAAAACAAAACCCTTATGAAATCGGTCAAATGTCTGTCTGTCCGTCTGTCCGTCTGTCCATGGAATATCTCAGGAACGGCTGAAGCTACATACATGAAATTTGGTAGGAATGTGTAGAATTACTATAATTCGCCGGAGAAAGCGAATCGTTGTAATAGGTCAACTTTAAGGGGAGGTCTCCATAGAGGGGAAATGAAGGTCGAAATTTTTTTTTCGTTTAGTACAGGCAAGTGGGGTATCATAAGAAAGGTACCGTCGAGCACATTCCATTTTTGGAATTTTTTTCAAATTTGAAGAAACGGGAAAAGAGGGAGAGGGGAAAATATGTGATCCGAGTTTGTCCCCCCCCCCCCCCCTTGCATTTCGAGACCGTTATACTTAGAAATATGAAAATTTACAGAAAAGCGCCATTTTACTAGTGTAGAAAACCTAGATTTCTAGAATTTTGAAATTTCATCAGAAAAGGTTAATAATAGTACATTTCTATAGTTTCAGTTAGCACAACCCTGCACCCCTTACGCGTACCCGAGGTCAAAAATATTGATGGTCAATGATAACCAACATCATAGGCAATAATATTTTTAAGTTTCATTATAATCACATAATATTTAATAATAGTACATTCATTTAAAGTTCGGCATTTTGACACTATCCACACAAAAAATACACCTACCGGCCTCATAGGTGTGAGTACTACTATACTTTCATGTTGTTTTTCGTAGTGCGAATTGCAGTTATTTAATTAATCATTTTTTAAAGGGTAAAGATTGGTTGGGGGCGCTGCGTCTTAATTGGCCAACTTTACCGGGTGGAAGGAAGGAGCAAGGAGCCGATATTTATATACCAAAATAAGCGCTTGCTACAAAACCCTCGGATTGCGGGCGTAGCCCTCTATATTCCGGTTTCATTTTATATTATTCCACATTTTTGCATCCGAAGTTTGTATTGTATTCCCCAGGCGTATGAATTTTTATTACTGCGTATAGGACAGAGGCAGCGAGCGAAGAAAACCCCGCCCACGTCTCCCGAACTGAGCTACAGCAAGCATACACCGCTGCTTATCTCGTTGAGGGGACTTTTGCTTCGTCAGATGGCACGGCCTATTCTCATGGTCATTATGCTACCGTAGACTCCGTCCCCACGGACATCTTCGGATGCCCCCATGTCCATTACATATCTGGAGCCCAGCGTGGGGTCTATTTCTAGTCAAAAACAGTACTAAAAAGAGCCTCATCGGCTTCCTTTTTAGTCCTTCCACCGTAATGCATCTCCATAAGCACATTAAGGCTTTAAGTCCTAGGACTTTTTTATTTAAGGTATTTCCCTTCAAGTAGCGTGCTTTCCTCAGTAGCATCCCGATCCTAGTAGTTTTTCCTTTTAGATTCAGCTTGAAGTTACATGCAAAATACTGGAAAAGGTATAATTTTTCGCGCAGTTTCGTGTGGTTTTTCGAAAAGTACACCTCCGTCGAGAGGGAAAACTTAGAATAGTCATGATGGGACTGAACTGAAGCGCTTAAAAAAAGCTTTTACCTGGATTTTTTTCCGAGCGGAAACACCGAGCCACTGACCTATAAAGTAATAACTGATGTGTGTGAATGACGAAAAAAAATTGTACTTCAAGATACTATAACTTTTAGTTTATACTAAACGTTCCAAAAAGGTGAGAGATTGGATTTACATATTTTAATATTTACTAATTTGACTAATAATTTTATAAAATTTTTTTAAGCATATTCGTGTTGTAGAAATTGATTGTGTTCTGGAAAAACCTTATGCCTGCTACAGACAATGGACCATGACTGGCAATTGGAAGCCATTGTCTACGCGTGTGTCTACGCGTATTGCAGTTAGTAGCGATGGCGTTTGGCAGAAAATTGCTTTGAAAGCCATTTTGAGCCAATTGCTGACAGCCATCGTCGCCACAAATTTCTATCTGGCAAGATTCAAGATAGTAACTGACAGCGATGGGACATTTTCTGTAGCAGGCGTAAACATTGCAAGTTTGCTTCCAACTAAATTTAATTTCAGGTGAAGATTGCATGCAAAACATGAATTGGAGAAATGAATATGGAAATTTTCTGATTGATTTCCCCGGTTTCGGATTTTCATGCATCTAAATTGCTGAATACTTAGGATGCAGAATGCAGCTATTGAGTGTGTTTTGGATCCTAAAGTATTCAGCAAAAAGGGGAAACAAATCAGAAAAATTTTCTGATTTATTTCTCCAGTTCATGTTTTATATGCAATCTGCAACTGAGATTGAATTGAGTTGAATGCAACTTGCAAGGTTTAAAATTTTTCCAGAACGCACTCATTCTAAAATCAATTTATGCATAGCGTATTATTATCTGTAAAGTAAGTATGTATGTATGTATCTTTATTATTTTATTCTAAACTTGTTAGTTTTGTTTTACATGGAATATGAATCAATTTATTGTATACATCAAATGTAATGTTAATAAATTTTCGAAGAAAAAAGAAATCTTTCCTTCCGTGACAACATGATACACATAGCTAAGGCGGCTATTACACTATAAAAGTTCTTTTACAAATATATTTGACGAACGATATTTCAAAAGAACTTTTATGAATGATATTAGCTGCCTAAGGGGGAAGGTGTGCAAGCATATTAGAAAAGTAGTTGAAACAAGCAACGTCCATGTCGCAAATCTTTTCTTAGGCGGCTATAACACTATAAAAGTTCTTTGAAAATAGCTTTCATAAAAGATATTTGTAAAAGAACTTTTATAGTGTAATAGCCGCCTAAACCGTTAAATTGCCACTTTAAAAAATTTCCGAATTCTTGCGGTCAATACGAATTAGGAAGCCGGGGCCCGGGCAATTTTTTAGTTTCAGAGGCCCGGGGTGTAGAAATCACTTTTCACTCGGATTTTTGTTACTTTGCACTCGCGTCACTCTAAAAGTCTAGAATTTGCAAAAAGGGTTTTTTTTATACCCTTCACGGATGTGATAAGGTATACCAGAAGGAAACGTCTCCGATCATATAAACTATATATGTATGTATATTCTTGGTCAGTATGATGAGACGAGTCGATTAAGCTTTGTCCGTCTGTCCGTCTGGTTCTATACAAACTACTCCCTCAGTTTTAAAGCTATCGAGCTGAAATTTTGTACAAAGCCTTCTTTTCTATTGCACGCTATATATATGTATGTCGGAACCAACGGAATCGGACCACTTCGTCATATAGCTGCCATATGAACGACCGGTCCAAAAATTCGCATTTGTGAGAAAAACTTTTTTCTTTCTGAAGATATATTTTCCAAATTTCACACTAATCAATAGTATCTTTAGTCAAATCGCATTCCCGAATTTGGTTGAAATTGGACTACTCTAACATATAGCTGTCATACTACTAATTTCAAAGTGGCAAATTCACCAGTCAAAACGAAGGTATGATATGAGGGTATTATACCTTCGGCAAGCTTTTTTTTTTATTTTTTTATTTTGTGTATTTTTTTTTCTTTAATGATTTATACTGAATGTTTGTTCGTTTTATTGAAGGCAATATTCCCAATTCCCCTTGCGTGGACTCCGCCCGCTACGCTCGCTCCGCGCTTAAGGGATCATAACCATTAGTATCGCACAAACATGGACGCTCGTTTCGCTCGGCGTACAACAGCGTTTTGATCAGTTTTAAACATACCAAACATTCAGTATAAATCATTAAAACAAAAATAAAATAAAAACAAAAGCCGAAGGTATGATACCCTTCACACGAAGTTGTGACTTATGGTGCAAGTAGTAAAACTTGTTCCAATTTCACTGTTTCTATGACAGCTATATGATAGAGTAGTTCGATTTCAACCAAATTTGAAAATGTGATTTGACTAAAGATATTATTGATTGAAATTTGAAAAAGATATCTTTAGAAATAAAAAAAGTTTTTCTCACAAGACTAATTTTTGATAGCTTTAAAACTGAGGGACGAGTTTGCATAGCACCAGACGGACAAAGCTTAATCGACTCGTCTTATTAACTGACCAAGAATATATATGGTTTGTATGGTCGGAGATGCTTCCTTCTGTGCGTTGCAAACTTCATGACAAAGTTAATATACCCTATCACATCCGTGAAGGGCATAATGAAACCATACACCAAAGAGTTAGATGACGACATTTTCCAATATATCTTCGAAGTACTCATTAGGAACAAGTCGTTGATGAAATACTCGAAGAGTATCATCCACAAAATCATCAGGAGGTTTGTGGTGATATCGTCAAGGTAAGGTCTAAGAAGCTTTGGGTCCATGTGCCATGATCAACGGTACTACGCGCATACATATTCGATTGCTTATTAAATAACTAAAATAAAGTCACACAGATCCCACGTTTGATGCCGAATACTTTCAAGCTTCTTGATTTTCTACCCTGAATTCTCACTGATGTAGGATAAAAAGACATGAGGTAACCTTAAGTAGGTTATGGTACTCTTAAGGTAAGTAAAGGTAGCCCAGAGGTAGAGTACAAAAAGGTTTTTGTTTTTGTGTCTGGCGACTAAGGGTTCCATTCGCCTATTCGATTGCCTACTTCGGTCTCATTAACTAGGTAAAATCATATCGACCCCACATTCGGTTCCGAACATTTTCGGGCATTTTAGGCCGGCATTACACAAATATTTATATCGATACCCCGTACCCAGCCGATTGTCATTGATTAAATAAAATAGCACCGACCGCACATTGGGCGAGGAGTGTCTCAGTGTGCTATATCTCACACTCTAACTCCACATTGGGCGCCAAATCATTTCGGAAATTTTCTGCTGTCAATTTTCGATGACGAAGGATAAAAACACCCATAACGTAGCCATGATTCAGCCATTTAGTTATGACACCATGGTTGAAAAAAGAAACCACGCCACAGAGAAAATGTCGTGAAATAAAGTGGCTTCAACAAATCAGACCGATAACGATGTCGATAGCTAAATTTTTGTGCTTTATAATTGATTTTGAGTTTTAATTTCAAAGTCAGCAATTGGTCTAAACAACACAAGGACTGGTAAATTTCTAATTTTCTCGCAGAGTCCGTCTTTTTCATAACAGTTTTGTAGGTACTGGTGAAGGTAAATCGCCAATTTTAATTTTAGGGTCGATTTTATCCTGTACTTGTCTAATATTACGTTTACACTATCCCCAGATTACTTCATCTGCAGCGTAATCTGGGTGTGGTGAGTTCAAAATTGTATGTATTTGACAGTCGCAGATTATCTCAGCTGGCGCAGATGAAGTAATCTGGGGATAGTGTAAACGTAATATAAATACATTTTTCCTATTAATTGAATAGGACGCTAACATAGTTGCAGCAGGTACTTCTTATATTACGTTTACACTATCCTCAGATTACTTCATCTGCTGCGTAATCTGGGTGTGGTGAGTTCAAAATTGTATGTATTTGACAGTCGCAGATTATCTCAGCTGGCGCAGATGAAGTAATCTGGGGATAGTGTAAACGTAATATAAATACATTTTTCCTATTAATTGAATAGGACGCTAATATAGTTGCAGCAAGTACTTCTTATATTACGTTTACACTATCCTCAGATTACTTCATCTGCAGCGTAATCTGGGTGTGGTGAGTTCAAAATTGTATGTATTTGACAGTCGCAGATTATCTCAGCTGGCGCAGATGAAGTAATCTGCGGATAGTGTAAACGTAATATTATATTACGTTTACACTATCTCCAGATTACTTCATCTGTGCCGGCTGATTTAATCTGGAACTGTCAAATACATACAATTTTAAACTCACCACACCCAGATTAAGCAGCAGATGAAGTAATCTGGGGATAGTGTAAACGTAATATTAGGCGAGTAGTAATTCCAAAATGATTACCCACGAGCGCAATTGAACTGACGAAGCTTGTGCGCATTTTATACTTCTGTTCATCAATATTGTATTTCTGTATGTGTTTTGTATTGGAATCGTTATGAGTTTTTGTTTGGATTTAATATTACGTTTACACTATCCCCAGATTACCTCATCCGCAGCTTAATCTGGGTATGGTGAGTTTAAAATTGTATGTATTTGACAGTTGCAGATTAAATCAGCAGGCGCAGATGAAGTAATCTGGGGATAGTGTAAACGTAATATTAGACAGTTTTTTTTTCAAACTCGAGATAAGAACAACATAGAAACGAGGGGAGGGGGATTGATCCCCTTAATCTCCTCCTTATCCACGCCACTGGGTAGAACAAACAAACTATTTCTCTGATTTTCACTCGATATATTTTGAAAACAAGGGTCAGGAACTAGTTAAGGTAAGGTGTTCATTTGAAAGTTCTAGCTTGCGTAGTTTTCCAGTTATTACGTTATAGTCTTTTGAAGGCGTTACGCCGATTTTAGATAACTATCGGCGATGTTCTAACGTGCAAGAAAGTCTGTTTTCATTCAAAAAACTATGGCCCGTTTTCTCAATGTCCAGTTAAAATTTAAACTCGAGATACAATTTGTTGTTGTTGTTGTTTTCCCTGTAAAATTTGGCAGATGGCTACGTTCAATGTCTGTTTAACTGGAGTTTAAATTTTAATCAGACATTGAGAAAACGGGCCTATAACTACCAGAAATTAAAAAAATGAGATGAAATGAAGTTAACACAAACAACAAAATAGACAATTCATTTTTGAAATAGAACGAGAACATTACGTGTACAAAACAAAAAAAAAAAATTTTATAGCCGCCATACAATATGCGACTCGTCATCCGATCGATCGGCCGATTGATCGCCACAAAATATCTGCCGATCTCCACTGCACACACACTGTACGATTTTCGTGCGATGCGATAACGAATTAAATTAAAAAAATCGGTTATGATTCACTCCCGATACAACCTAGATTAATTTTTGTTTGCAATTTGGCATTTTCTTATACTATGTAATGAACCACCTGTAACGAACCATATTATGGTCTGGTAGCGCTGCTCCCACCAGCAGATCGAAGCAGCACCTGATGAGTAGTGATCTGTTGGTGGTACGAAACCAGAGGCCGAGAGTCCCATTACACCCGGACCCTGGTGCGACCGTGTGGGCGTCTGATCCGTCCGTCAACCATTCCATCCTTATCGCCAATTTTTTTTTATTCCCCACTTTTGCCTCCCCTGTTTGTGTTGTCTTCCCCAGGCCTATGAATTTTTGTTAATACGTAAAGGACAGGGGCAACGAGCGGCGAAAACCCCGGCCACATCTCCCGAACTGAGCTACAGCAAGCATAGGACGCTGAGGGGCCTTTTTCTTCGCCAGATGGCACGGCCCGACCTTCACGATCATTATGCTACCTAAGGCTCCGTCCCCACGGGCATCTTCGGATGCCCACCAAACCGTCCGTTACAACTACATATTTGTGATATTTCAATTGCAGAGCCAGTTAAATAATTAGAATCCTTCAAATTTTATCATTTAATAATTTGGTTATTTGGCATTCACTTGCGATAATCACATACACCATCCAATCGATCGTCACCGATGGATCGCACGAATATCGGCACATAAAAATGAGTGCGTTCAGAAGGTGGCAAAAGAGCAGAAACCGCTCGCGAGCGTCTCCGCAACTGCTCGCGAGCAGCTCCGGAACTGCTCGGTTTGGAGTCTGCACCTGCTGAACGCTACTTCACCAGCTGACCAATCGACCAGCTGAAAGCTGACGATGATAATTTTAGACGTCAAGTGCCGAAAAGTGAAAAATACATGAATCCCACGCTGTCCATTACAAAAATCACGAACAACGAGAAAACAAATTCAAAAGCACCCGAAAACCAAAGAACTAGAAGCCGAAAACGGCGAAAACACAATAACCAATTTGATAACTGTCAAAACTCGGAAACTCGCAACATGAGCGTGCGGTTGAAAAGAAGAAGAAGAACCTGAGCACTGAGCACTGATCAGTGAGCAGAAATATTTCTTGCTCGGTGAAATTTGATCAGGCTCACCCGAGCAGAAGTTGCTCGGTCACTTCTGAACCCGCTCGTTCTGAACATGTTCGCTGAGCGGAAGTTGCTCAGTTCCTTCTGAACGCACACAATGTATAGGCCGATCGGTGCGATTTCCACATAAACAGGCCGATCCGTCGGCTGATACCACCGCCATCTTTATCCTCAGGCCGGAGTGTCAAAGTAATGACGTCATGACAAGCAGTGAACCATATGTAAACAAAGTGAAAAACGCGTGCAGTCGACCTCTTGAAATCTGATGATTTTCGTGCGTAAAAGTGATTTTAGTGTCGCGATTTGAAGTGCAATTGAAAGTAGTGCTTGTCACTGATATTTAGAAGTGAAAAAAACGCAAGGTGCCGCGAACTTCCGAACAAAATGAACTGCTCGAAAGTGCGCGAGACATGAGTGTGGTTATGAAAGTGCGACACGAAAAATTTCGTATTTTTCGTTAATTTCCCGGTAATTTGGCTAGTGTGAATGGTACAGCACTACTCTGGGACGAATCCTCGGGCCGGTGACTTTAGCGGAAACTCCCGGAAGTGCCCCAAAAAGTGAATTTCAAGTGGTTGTCAAATGACAACATTACAGGTGATTTCCGGCCTTTTCATCGGAATTCATAGGGTAATTATACGTTTTTTGTTGTGCAAAAATTTTAGTGAATTGATGCGCCCCAAAATACGGGTTTTAAACGCGTTGTTGACAAGCCAGACGAAAGTTTCACTGCAGCTGACAGGACTAGATGCCTAGCAGTGAAACTTTCGTCCGGTTCGTCAACATCGTGGTCAAAATCCACACTTTGGGGCGCATCAATCCACTTAAATTCTACCACAACAAAAAACGCATACTTACCCTATGAATTCCGATGAAAAGGCCGGAAATCACCTGTAATGTTGTCATTTGACAACCACTTGAAATTCACTTTTTGGGGCACTTCCGGGAGTTTCCGCTAAAGTCACCGGCCCGAGGATTCGTCCCAGAGTAGTGCTGTACCATTCACACTTCCCGAATTGCCGGAAAATAAACGAAAAATGCGAAATTTCCCGTGTCGCACTTTCCTAACCTCACACTTTTCAATACACCATTTCACTCGATATTTCCCGGCACTTCACGTTTTTTTTCACTTTCACACGGCACTGATAGCTACTTCTTTTAGTTACACTTAAAATTCCGGCACTAAACTCACTTTTACACACAATTATCGCGATATTTCACCGGGCGACCGCACGCGCTCACACTTCGTTGACTGCTTGTCATGTCGTTAGTGCTTTGACAATCAGCTGACACTCCGGCCTGAGAGTAAAGATGGCAGTGCTGATACCTACCTATCGCCGACGGATCCCGCATTCATATAACTGTGGCATTTCCTAAACAAAAACAAGTGTGAGACCTTTTTTTGTGGTTTTAGACTGAAACAAAACGTTTACAAAGTTTATTGTTAAAATTGCGATTTCCATTCTTCTAAGTAAATGTCAAAAAGTATCAATGTCAAAGTAAGGCTCTAAAAAGGTGAGTACGCTCGGCGGCCATTTTGTGGGCATCGAATGGAGATTACAGCTGACTGCAGTGGAGATCTGTCATTCGCTAAAGACCTGGACCCGGTGTTTCTTGTTGTATGGCTGTATGCCGATGTGTACTCCACTTTTTAGAGCCTCACCGATACCGATTAGCCAAAAATGCCAAGTTGTGCAGTTCCAAACTGCAAAAGCAGATCAAACCAAGGTTTTCGTTTGTTCAGATTTCCGGCAGATGCTACGCGAAGAGGAGAATGGACAAGGAACACACGACGGACAAATTGGGAACCGAATGATTATTCACGTATTTGTGAGGTAAACGCTTTTACATTAGCACTTTCAGAAAGTGGAGTAAAGTGATTATTTTGTGCAGGTACATTTCGAGGAATGTCAATTTAAAAATGGTCAGAAAAATAAAGAGAACAAACTGGTTACAGATGCTGTGCCAACGTTATTTGATGTTCCGAATCTTCCACGAAGAATCACTCGTGCACCAAGAAAATCAATAATCAAGGTTTGTTAGTGGAAGAATGTTTTCATGGAATTACTTTTGTTAATTTTCCGTCATCGTCACTTGCCGCTTGTTAATGAGACTGTTTTTTATTTTTCAGAAAATCAAACAAGTTAGAGAAACAACCGCACAAGAATTACCCTCTATACAGAGAACAGCGTGCAAGATACCCGGCTTCGATGACAAATCCACTCCAAAAATAGCTCGAATTGACCATTCTTATTGCAAGTTACCTGATTATACATACAATGGAGATGAGCAGGTTTCGATTGATCCTACAAACTCTTTGGACGAAAACTGCATTTCGGGGATTACTGAAAATGAGGTATACAATGACATCGAATCCAATGGAAAATTTATTTTTAATTTATTGCTTATTCGACATATTTTTCAGGGCAATCAACAGAAGCACGAACATTCAGAAATTATGGCTGAAACAGCGTGCAAGAGACCCGGATTCGACGACAAATCCACTCCAAAAACAGCTCGAATTGACCATTCTTATTGCAAGTTACCTGATTATACTTACAATGGAGATCAACAGGTTTCGATTGATCCTACAAACTCTCCGGACGAAAACTACATTTCGGAGATTCCTGAAAATGAGGTATATAATGACATCGTATCCAATGGAAAATTTATTTTTAATTTATTGCTTATTCGACATATTTTTCAGGGCAATCAACAGAAGCACGAACATCCAGAAATTATCGCTAAAACAGTAAGAGAAGCACTGGTGAAAGAAAACGAAGATGTACGTCGAGAAATTGGCACTCTGAAAGAAGTACTCACCTACTCATTGGAAGAAGAAGTCGCTAAGTTGACTCGGGAATTGGAAACCATCAAAGCTGCTCTACGTACATTTCTTAATGAAGAGCAAATAAAAAAGATAGTTGACGGTAAAGTGAATCATTGGTCAAACGAATCAATCATCAGAGGTCTAAAGCTTAGACTAGGATTGTCAGTTCATGGATATGAATTTTTACGAGATAGCGGCTACCCTGCACCAGCGTACAGTACACTTAATCGTAGAATACAAAATATCAAATTGCAATTTGGAATTTTTGACAATGTTCTTGAGCTATTAAAGCACAAAATAAAATTGATGAGCAAAGAGGATAGATATTGTGTTTTGTCGTACGATGAAATGATCATATCTGACACGTTGGATTATGACAAAAATAGCGGAGTAATTGTTGGCCACGTCACATTAGGAGACGATTTAGTCGTAGGAGACAAAATTTTTTTGGTGGTAGTTCGAGGAATAAGGAACCCATGGAAACAAGCCATAGCATGTCACGTCACTCCAAAAAAAGGATTTAATTCGAAGCACTTAAAAAATTTCATTCTGAAATGCATAACAGCAGTTGAGGAAAGTGGGCTTTACGTTACCCTTTTGTCTTCGGATCTTGATGGCAGAAATCGATCTTTGTGGACTTCTCTCGGAATTCAAATTGAGAAAAATGGTGTCAGGAACAATAGTTTTGATTTCAGAGGGCACGCCGTTTATGTAACTCCAGATGTATGGCACATATTGAAAAATTTGAAATCGGCCATGTTGAGACAATCTATTTTGTTACCTGCTGCTTATGTGGAAGCAGAGCATCTTCCGACCAATCTCGTTAGCGGCGACTACGTAAAATTGCTGTGGGAGTATGAAATCAATAACGGTAAAGAGATAAGGAGGCTGTATCATTTACGCGCCTCGGACATTGACCCTTCACCATTCGAAAAAATGAATGTGGGGCCTGCGATACGTTTTTTTTCATTGCAAACTGCAAGCGCATTGGAGATTGCAGTTGAAGACCATATTTTGGATGAAGATGCTCTTTCGACAGCGCATTTCATTCGTAAGATATACGAGTGGTATTCGCTATTGACTTCTAAAGTCAGGAAAACTTCCATCACCTCACGAAACAGCGATAGGAACTACATTTTCCTCCACGGCATGATTGAGTTGTTTAACGATATTGTTTTCGAGAAGGGATGGAAACCTCTGAACTATGCCGGGGTTTTAGCTACTCTATCTTTCACCGACATCGCGGAAATCCTGCTTGCAAACAATTTCGATTTCATCCTGGGGAGCCGATTCACTCAAGATGCAACCGAAAATATTTTTTCTCAAATTCGCCGGAAAGCAGGGAAAATGCCATCAGCTTTGCAGTCCTTAACCGCACTCAGGCTGATTTCAATAGCTCAATTCGTTTCGGATGTCAAGCGCTCGAACTACTGCAGCGACTCAGATGAGTATTTGCTTGATTTCTGTTCAGCAAATAACAAGGAAAATCAATCAAGTAATACAACTGACAAATTGTGTTCATCCTCCGGAGTCAGGCAGCGTGAATCTGATTTAACGATAGAAAGGCTGCCTTTCGAAATCCTAGCCAGAAAAATCAGCCAGTATGATATAAAGACTCTGTTTCATATCGCGGGAAGTACGACCAATGCAGTACTGAAAAAGCCCCTCTGTGCGAACTGCGTCGCATTTTTGTCGACCCAAAATTTGCCAGACACGTCCTTTTTCAACGAGTCTAAAAAATTGAGCGAAAACTTGGATCGCGGTGGATTGAGGCAACCATGCAAGGAAACGTTCCAATTAATTCTAAACTGCGCTCACTTTTATAATGAGCACAAAGATTTAATTTTGCAATTTGGGACTTCGAAGATAATGAGTGAACTAGTAGCAAAACTTGATGGATTGATTCCTAAATGCAAATACGGGTGTGAATTAACCAAAAAGCTAGTCCACCATTTTACCATCATACGTTCCTACGGTGTGAAGAACTTTTCCGAAAACACAAAAAAACAAAAGGCTAATGTATTCGGGTCTGCATCCTTGAAACAAGGAAGAAAATAAGTTGTTTGATCTTGGTCAATAAAATGTGTGATATTTTAATTACAATATTCCTGAAGCATACATATTTATACTACAAAAAAGTAAAACTTATAAGTATTTGTTACAATTACAACATATGAGCTTAATGCTGACAGTTAAGCAAATGAAATAAACTACTTTGTTAAAAACGTTTGTCGATTATAAATTGTCGTGACTTTCAGCTTCTGGTGAATTTTTCGTTTACAAAAGTCATATGTTGAGCGCACGTTGATCACGTTCGCGTGTTTTATGTCAAACGGATTGAATCTTTGCTTGAATGACACTCCATCAGTTTAACAAATGCTCGAGCACCATCGTATTAAAAAAAATAGGTTGATTTATGTCCTTTACAATAGATAATTAGGCAAGAAATAAGCGACGAAACAAACGAGCGGACAGTATGAGACATATAGCCGCACACATTTCTTACCTAATTGCTCGTTTAAATACACAAGAGTTAACACACATTGGTGTAACGAAAACCACCGAATCTTTGTCAAACTGACGGAGTTTCATCCTAGCAAAGATCCGTTTTACATAAAACACGCGAACGCGAATATGCACTCGGCCTTATAATTACTTTACATTATATTTTTGCATGTACTCTGCAACTGCTGGATAGTTAGAGTATAATCTTGCAATAGAGCGCAGACGTTTCAACTGTTGTTTCAAAACCTCAGTTTCATGCAAAAGTGCAACAATCGAGTCCTCTGTGTGCGCATTTTTTTCCTGTTTCTCATTGTCCTGTAATAAACCATTGTTTAGATTTGTAAAAATTATCAATTGATATCAAAATACATATACATACGTTTGTTGCTTTTGATGTAGACGATTCTCCACTGCTAATACATGCCGTTGCATTTTTTCTTCTCACAGGCATTTGTACTCTGCTGTGAAGTAAAATAACATCATTAGGAAATAGCGTTTTACAAAATTCTACCTCGGACGGACGATACACCCGAATGATCATTCAACGAATTATTCATGGGAATGATGATGCTCCAATATTAGAATGATAATTCGCGAGGACGGACACAGAATCGAATTATAATTCGAATGGGAATGACCATCCGGGTGAATCGTCTGTCCGAGGTCGAAATTGTAAGTTGGAGTAAACTTCGCATTCTTTCAGCAACTAATTTCACATGATAAGGGAACACTAATTGCTTTACCGACAAAAATTGGTATCTATTGATACGCGATAAACACACTTGCAGTGATAACGACTAAATTTACCTTGATTTTCTCTTAAATAGAATGTGTTGACTTCGCCTGCATTGACTACAGCAGACAGCACTAATGTTGACAGCTGAGAACTGTCATGTGTACATGCATGCCACACTCCATTGGTTGCCCACAAAATGGCGTCGAGTGTACCTTCCTTTTTAGTGCTCTAGTCAAAGTATCAATGCAAGTCTTCGATATTATATTATCAAAGATAGATCGATATATGTACATAATTACATTTATGTTCATTCAGTTATGCTTCGCCCGGTTAAGTAGGAATGTTCCCCCGTACAAATTCATGATGTCTTTCACCTGAAATACACGAATACCTCAAAGTATGTTTGTTCTTAAGCACTAGAATCCCACAATTGGATTGTGGCAGGACCGAATCCAATTAGAAGAACTGCTGGAAATGTAGAACTTGACGAATACGCGACATACAACCACAGTGGTATCACTGCACTTTTCGTTTAGTTTACTTTTCGTACAGGCCGCCATATTGGAGGCGGCATTCGTCACTTCATTCTGACTTTTTTCGGTGTATTCATGTTGTGATTGATTTTGGGAAAAAAGCCGTGAAAATTGGGGGCACCGCAACAGACGTTCTTCATGGGTTTTGTAATGTTTGTTGGGGCCCCAGTTGTGCCGTCGCCGCAAGTGTTTTTCGCGAGTGCAAGTGTTGCGAGCTGAACGTTGGGCCGAGTCGTCGTCGTGAGACGGGATCTCGTCGGTCGGTACGGGCGAAAAAAAAAGTTTCGCATTGGCGAAAACGTGAAAGTCCAGGTCCGCTCGTCTGTAGCGGAAGGATTTGGTCCGCGAAATCGCAATCCCGAGACATCAGCGCGGCTAGCTGCAGTGGAACCCGGTTTCCGTCGTTCGGGTGTGAGTGCAATAAAAATTTGGGCGGCGGGCTCGGCTTGAATTTGCAAAAGGGCATGGTTCGTTCCTTTGCAGTTTGCTGCGGGTGCTAGTGATTGGAATTGCAACTGGCAAGCGGAAAAGTTGCAATTGCCGTGAAAATTGTCGGGCAAATAAGTGAGTGCAAAGGCGCGAGTGAGAAAAAAGCAAGGTGAAAAAATCAGTTCTGATTCGGACCTCGCCCGTCAGATATATCGCATTCGCGCACAAACACAGTCACGCGCGGCACGCATCCATTGATAACGTCGCCCGCTATCACACGTACGTCGTATGTTCCAATTGGAATAAACAACAGGAATCGGATTGTCGTCGCCGCCGCCGCCACCACCACACGGTCGTCGTACGATATTTGACAGCCCGTCGTGGTCATCACCGCAAAATCGCAACCCCCCAAAAAGGTTGCTTTGGATCGAAACCCGCCGATTTTTGTGAGTGAATTGCACCCGGTCCGTGTTTCCAATCGAATGCAGTACTCCTGCCGGAGCCGAATCAGTTTGTATATTTGAGTTGAGGGCTGGAATTCGATCTGCGGGACAACAGAAGCCACTACCAGTCCGTCTTAAGCATTGGAGACGGAGGCACTGGCACCATTTGGACTACTCCGGAGAACGGTTCGTGAAAAGCCAAGACACGTGAGTTTTCTATTTATTTTATGTCCACCATTGCACGCTCTGTGAACTCTGTGACGATGAATATGTAGGCAGGCGCGAAGACAGAAGACGCCAAGGGTGAAGAGTGCACATCGTTCTAGGAATCGGTTGCATGTCTTGTGACACCCTTCTTTGGCTCCCAATGGCCGGCCCAACCCGTCGTCGCGGCTGACGACCAGGAGTTTGGGGCTCGTCAAAGTCGCGGTAGTCAGGCACTTGACAAGCAGACAGCCGAACCGGGCCGGGATGGCTTTTGTATGGATGCGTGATTGCGGTTATGTCGGTCCACCCCCCAGCAGTCACCTGCCCGATGGACGGTGGGATGGAGACGAGCCCGAGTAATGGAATTAAATTTGTCACTTGGGCTCCGACTGTTGCCCTCTCTACACACTGTCGGGACAATGACCATCAAGGAGTATGTTCCGATGAGCCTGTACTCTTCAGAACTTGTTACGAGTATTTCAGAATTTATGGGTTCCTGCGACAAATAGAAATCGCATTTCGTACGCACACCTGCATCGGTGTGTCTTTAGATTTTGGCTTGCAGTCGAAACAATTTGGAAGTGAAACGCTGCGCATGGAACTCGCCGAATGGAATGTCATTTCCATTCGACTGCAAATCGCTTTCAGTCGATTTTTCTTGTGTGTGAAAATGACTTTTGTTATCAGCAAACCCAGGCAGTTGATATGCTCGTTATCAGGCAGTTATGCTTTTTTTTTCTTTTTAATTAATGGAACGAAAAAATGCTGAAAAATTAAAACGCGATTAGGAGGTGGAACTATTTTGCAAAAGCCGCAATGCTGCTACGAGTGTGTTGTTGGGTTGTAAATGTGCTGTGCGGGGTTAGGCTTTAATTGCATTTGGGCCGTTTCGTTGTGCTCTACTCTAAAACATTAGTCCATGTGTTTTAGAAGGTTGGGTCGGTCATTCAATTAGATAAAGATGATCAAAGGGCCCAGCCAGACTTGTCTTAAGATGCCTTTTTTCAGTTTAAAAACAATAAAATCCATACAAGGCACCAATCTTCGATTTCCTTTGAAATAATACAAATATGCATTAAAAAAGAAGAATATTGCCTACAAAAAGAACAAACTTGATCCTAGTAATGAAACCAAAATTGTTTCTTACAAATATGCATCCCAAAAAGCGGCTTCATCATCGTCAAGCTAAATTAAACTCTCTAAATAGACAATTCGCCAATGTATCTGGAAATAGCAGAAAATTATGGCAAACAATTAATAACGAATTGACAGACAATGCAGAACGCAGGGATGAAACCGGAAGCAGCCTTTCAGGTAGTAATGTTTATCTATCTCAAAAAACTGGAGAAAAATTGCAACTAAGTAGGATATCAATGAATATAAGATCGCTCCCAACGCAGCCGGTTCTGCGCACCGTTCATCAGAAACGACTGCCAAACCTCTTCAACACCAGTAGGGGTTTCTACAACAACAACGAATACAACATGCCCTAAAGCACGATCCCCCATCATCATCGTGGCGCGACAGCCCGACGTCAGGCTTTGGCCGCCTGGATCATTGTCCTCCAATTATCTCGGTCACGTGACCGCGTCCTCCAATTTTGGAAGCCCAGTAGCTGCGCGGCGTCCACACCTACTGAGCTCTCCCAACGAGATCTCGGTCGTCCTCGCAGTCTCGCTCCGTCGACTCGTTCTGCATTCATTACTCTCTTAGGCATGCGATCATCGTCCATTCTTTGTAATTACATGCCCTGCCCATTGAAGTCGTTGTAGTTTGACGATTTTCGAGATTTGCAGCTCATCGTACAGTTCATACAACTCATGGTTGTACCGGATGCGATCCATCTCGATCGCAAATAGCCCCGAAAATTCGCCGTAGAACCTTACGTTCAAATGTATCTAGCATGTTTTCAGAGGCTTGAGTTAGGGTCCATGCTTCGCAGCCATAGCATAGCACTGGTCGTATAATGGTTTTGTACACGCGGAGCTTCGAGTTTCTGTGCACATGCTTCGATTTCATCATGGGGAGAACCGAGAAAAAAGTCTTATTAGTTAACTGTATCCGTCGCTTGATTTCGTCAGTTTCGTTGGCGTCCCTTGACAAGTTGCAACCCAGGTAAATAAAGTTGTTCACGAACTCGATGTTGAGGTCCCCCACATTAATGCTCGGTTGTGCAGGTGTCCTTGTCCTCGATTGCATCATTATTTTACTTTTACCCTCGTTAATACGTAATCCAACTTCTTTTGCAGCGGTATCGAGCGTATGCAGAAGTTCTTCTGCGTCGGCCAATCTTCGGGACATGATGTTGATGTCGTCGGCGTACGCTGCTAATTGTGTCAACTTGATGAGTAGCGTCTTGCTGTTGTCCATATAGCCCGAATGGCATATTCCAGTGCTAGGTTGAAGAGCGTCGGTGCCAGTCCATCGCCCTGTTTCAAACCAGTGCGTGTTTCAAATAGATCAGTAAGTCTATTCTGGATCCTGACTTGTGAGACGGAGTTGGTCATCGTCATCTTAGTCTGTCGCACTAATTTGGCCGGTATCCCAAATTGCTGCATGATGTTGTACAGTACTCCACGATCGATACTGTCGTATGCCTGCTTGAAGTCAATAAAGATTTGGTATACGTTTACCTTGTATTCTGGAATATCAGTTTGACTATGAAGAGCTGATCGGTTGTGGAGCGACCAGGTCTGAAACTGCTTTGATATTCGCCAAAGATTTGCGTACGGTTTTATTCTATTTTCCAGAATTTTCGTCAAAATTTTATAGGACGTACAAACTAGTGATATGCCCCTGTAATTCTCACACCGCAGTTTATCTCCCTTTTTGTGAATTGGACAGATGATGCTTCTGCGCCAATCGTCTGGGATCTCCTCGTCCTCCCATACTCGCAGGAGTAATTAATGTATGGCATCAACTAGACTCGTTCCACCGAATTTTAGCAGTTCAGCTGGAATCTCGTCAGCGCCCGGCGCTTTATTTCGTTTTAGTGACCGCAAGGCGAGATCAACTTCCTCTACTGTCGGGGGTTGAATGGGTGGGCCTAGATCAACAATATCGTCGAGAGCTTCCTGTGTGGGGATGTTAGATGGTCGGTTTAGAAGCTCTTCAAAATAAGAGGCCCATCGCTTGTTAATACCATCGGTGTCGCTGATGATGTTTCCATCCTTGTCCTTACAAAGGCTAGTCCTGGGTTGGTAGCCGTTCTTAATTGTATTTACTAGTTTGTACGCTTGTCTGGTGTTCCTATTAGCTAATTTTTCGTTTATGTTCAGCAACTGCTCGTCAAAGTGTTTACGTTTCTTACGTCTAATTATTCTATTCGATATTCGCCGTAGCTCGTCATATTTTTCTCTTCTGGCTCTGGTTCCTCGTTGAATCCATTGTCGGTAGGCCTCGTTTTTCGCGCAAGTGAATTTTTGCATTCTTCGTCGAACCAGTCATTTCGCGCTCGCCGGGCTTCATATCCCACGACTTTCTCTGCGACATCCTTGATGGTACCCTTGAGTTCTTCCCAGAACCCATGGACGCCTGTGTTGCTGATGTTGTGTAGCATAGGTGATAGTCTTTCCTCAAGGGCGGTAGTATACGCCACCGCTGTAGCATCATTCAAAAGCTTATCAACCGCAAAGATGGGGGGGGGGGGGGGGCTGATTCTCGATTGGTGCACTGAGGAAATTCTACATCTGTAGGTCGTCTTCACCAAGTGATGATCTGAGTCGCAGTTTGCTCCTCGATAGGAGCGGACATCCATCACACTAGACGCCCATCTCCTGCAAATGAGAACGTGGTCAATTTGGTTGACGGTATGTGCGTCTGGAGACTTCCAGGTCTTACTACTAGATTCCTGCTGCAGGCGAAGTCGATAAGTCGCTGGCCGTTGTCGTTACATTCTTCATGGAGACTGTGGCCTCCAGTGATCCCAATTTTCATTTCCGACTTTCGCGTTAAAGTCTCCTAGCAGCAATTTGACGTCGTTTGTTGGAAGTGAGTCGAAGAGAGTGTCAAGGCGGGCGTAGAACTCGTCTTTTACTGCGTCTTCTTTAACTTCAGTGGGGGCGTGCACATTGATGAGCCAGATATTGAAGAATCGAGTATTGATGCGAATCGCACACAGCCGTTCATTTATGGGTTTGAAGTCAGTAATATGCGGCTTGAGGTGATTGTTTACTATAAATGCTACTCCAAACTCCTTGCGGTCCGATGGTTTGCCACTTGTCAAAATTGTGTGCGATTTCTTGTCATTAATCTCGCTGCCAAGCTAATTTGTTTCCTGGACTGCATTAATGCTCAGTTTGTACTTTTCGACCTGTTGAAGGAGGGCCTTTTCGGCCCCCGGTTTGTTCAGGGAGCGTACAGGATCCGAAAGAATAATCCTTTAGTCGTTTGCATGGTCGTCGTTGTTGATCCGTCCAATCCGAGGCTTTTGTTCCAGGTTTCTTGACATGGAGTGGTTTTTGCAAGGACGAGTTGTCAGCACGTCGCTTAACCCCATTCAGGGTATGGCCTCGGAAGATAGCTGCTTCAGATGGTTTAATAAACGTGCTGGAGTTCACACAACTATGTTGCAGGTCCAACTACGCAAGTCATTCCATTCTACTAAACCTGAGACGCTTAGGTGTTTGTCAGCCATTCAGGCTACAGCTATCTGCCTTTTTCCAAACTGCCTTATCGCTAAGGCATTGGCCGTCAGCGATTTTATACACTGCCGTTACCAGGGGGCGCTCACGCGGAGGACTATGGAAAAGGTCTTTTGCCCCCCTAAACATCATCATCAAGCTGAATTAAACTCTCTGTCTATTTAGACGCCAATGCATCTGAAAATAGCAGAAAATTATGGCAAACAATTAATAACGAATTGACAGACAATGCAGAACGCAGGGATGAAACCGGAAGCAGCCTTTCAGGTAGTAATGTTTATCTATTCTTCTAAAAAAACTGGAGAAAAATTGCAACAAGTAGGATATCGATGAATATAAGATCGCTCCCACGGCAGCCGGTTCTACGCACCGGGGCGACCCGTTCATCAGCAACGACTGCTAAACCTCTTCAACACCAGTAGGCGTTTCTACAACAACAGCAACAACAACGAATATAACATTCCCTAAAGCACGATCCGATCCGCGCAGCTGCTGGGCTCCCAAAATTGGAGGACGCGGTCACGTGACCGAGATAATTGGAGGACAATGATCCAGGCGGCCAAGGCCCGACGTCGGGCTGTCGCGCCACGATGATGATGAAAGCACGATCCACACTCAAGGACTTATCCATCATTTTGTAGCAACGACATCGTTGTCATATCGTGGTAATCCTGTTGGAGCGTGTGGACGAAAATCAGACGTTTTGTCCAATTGAAGATTTCCCTTAAAAAATTAAACATTATCTATAGTAGAAACATCAAAGATACCATCAAGATGTCGGAAGAATATTAATATTACTAAATTATTTGAAAGAATTGTTTGTAATTACATCTACGACAACTTCGGATTTTTCATCTGCCCTAACCAACACGTTTTTTGTAAGGACAAATCTACTGTCACCAATTTGGTTGAATTCGTGGATTTCGTTGCTAATTCCTTCAATAAACATCAAGATGTTCATGTTGTCTATACAGATTTTTCTAAAGCGTTTGACACAGTTGACCATAGAATTCTACTGGATAAGTTTACTGGGCTCAATTTTCCTTCCCTACTCATCACCTGGATTTCCTTCCTCTTACCTTGTTGATCGGTCATCGCAACTTGTGTTTAATAATGTTCTTCCCTCAACCTTCTGCCCATCCTCTGGTGTGCCTCAGGGATCCATTCTCGTGCCACTACTTTTCCCATTCTCTCTTCCTCAGCTTCTTCAATATTCCTCTTTACTTTATACCGACGATTGTAAGTTATTTACATTCGTCTCTTGTCTTTCCAATTGTGTAGCACTTCAATCTGACTTAAATTTCATATCCTCTTGGTGCAGGTTGAAAGAGTTACCTCTTAATATATCCAAATGTTCCGTCATGATCTACTCTCTTAAGCCTTCTCCTCTGTCTTTCACATATCATATGAACTCACTGCCGCTTGTTATTGTCTTCGCGATCAATGATCTTGGGGTCGTTTTTGACCCCAAATTTCGCTTTTCTGGCCATTCTTCTTTCATAATTACCAAAGCTTCAAAATTAGCAGGCTTTGTACTACGTTGTTGCAGTGACTTTCGGTCTTTTTCGACTTCCTTGAACCTCTTCACATCCCTCGTACGAAGCACCCTTGAATACGCTTCAGTTGTTTGGTCCCCTTCCTTCCTCTGATGCTTTAGAATCCGTGCAACGTAAATTCACCCGAGCCATCTTTTACAAGTTCAAAGTTACTACTACTACTTTGCCTTAACCCTTGGGAGATTTTGTGGTGGTCTTTATGCTCAAACATAGTACCACCGATGAAGAGGCTGTGAAAGTTGCGACCCTCTACAAATCTTTCACCGTTGCTACGATCCCCAAAACCGTGTCTCCCCATCACACGCCTGAACCCATAAGGCGAACATACACCATCCGGAATTCCGGACAGGCCGCCGGACAAGCCGTTTATTTCAATAGACGAATGTATTAGGTGTACAACTTTGCTTCCGCCGTTTTCCGACACAGCCGTCTGTCAGAAAACGGCGGAAGCAAAGTTGTACACCTAATACTCGTACATTCATCTATTGAAATAAACGGCCTGTCCGGAATTCCGGATGGTGTATGTTCGCCTATAGTTGTCAGTTGTCAGACTTACTCCTCGTAAGAGTAATTGTCGAAGTATTTGCAGTTTCTGTTTAAATAATATTGTTAAAACTGTTCATTTTTGGCGGACTGTCGGCCGGATCACAATCGATTAACGATTTTAAAGAACCATGCACTTTCGGACTATACCGGCCAACTGGAGTGTATGTGTGGTGCGGCAGTTCTGTTTAACTGAATGAGGCCGCGTTCTCCACAGTTTACAGTCTAGGATCTAAGATATCACCCCGTATAGGCCAAATCCGGCATACATTCCGTACAGTTCGACTGCAGTTCACGCGCCTGACAGAATAGTATTATCGTGAAAATTCACAGATCACGGTTGCTTCGCCTTTTCCGTCCAGTTTGGACTAAACACACCCCCTCCAGAAGGTCATGAACTGTGATGGCTTGATAATTGGCAGTTCATGACCTGTTGCAGTTCTTCATCGCAGTCACAGTATTCCAGTTAAATTGCAAGTAGACGGGCCCATAAAGGAAATACCTCGTCTTTTGGGATTATCGGAACAAATAGGGGACAGTGTCAAGGGAGTGAAATACATTTACATAAATAGACATCGGTTTGCATATGTACGAGTACTTTTTTTTTAGTTTCAATTTGTACTTCGAAGTAAAATATCGTGGAATATGACCAAGCCGCAATATTTGCCCTTCCGCACATATAATGGGAAACGAATAAGAGTACGTTCGAGTAGTCGTGCCAAGTTTTGTTGCGTTTAACAAACATTCCCCATAGTATAATCATCTGTGCAGACTGTTGTCTGCAGTCATACTTAAATATGTATTATATCCAATCGTTCTGCCTTAATTTCTAACACTTGTTTTCAATAACTATTCAAGGCTTTTTGAAGCCGTATCGCGACTGATTCTTCAATCCGGCATTACAAATGTGCACGTGTTTTCCCCCAAAATAGACTTCCTGTCTTCTACAACTACTTTCATTGATCGCTAATTAAATTGTAAAATATTTATGCAATTACGGAACTACTTTTTTCATATGGGTTTGTGTATGCGGTTATAGTCATGAAGAATGCTGCAATCTATGCTGGCATGCGACAATATTTAATGCGCCCTGGTTTGATATTCTGGGTATAAGACATCATGGTGTAGCTGTTGGAACTATCATAAAGAACTTCATATTCAAATATTCAGTGGGCATTTCCATAATCTCAATTTTGTGCGTTTTGGTTTTACATACATATGTAGTATTGTGTATTTTATTTCATATGTGAAATGTGATATGGAATTATTTGATTTTCAGTGCTCCGTAGTTCAAGGTAATTTCATGTTTCTCAGGACGTTGGAAGCCATGAACATGCTAGAACATACTCGATGGCACATTTTTTGGGTACATGCGTTTCGTCGCCAACAAGGTTAGTTTTGAATATTCTAAGGTCCTTACTCGCAGTCTGTGACTGAGACGGCTTGGTCTCGGCGTTTACTACATCAAGTCGCGATAGCAACAAGCGATTGTGCAAAATTCTGAAAACCAGTCTCCTGAAAATGATGGGAGTTTCAACCCACTGAAGTCATATCTGAAAGGAACTAAAGGGTGTTAGAAAGAATCTTGGTAGAATGGACGCGGACAAAATCGGTCCATCTTATACAGATATGACTTGCTTGCCAAACATATCATTTCTCTTCTTCAAAGGAATCAAAAGTGGTCTAATGCATTGCATGCAGCCATATGACACCCATCTTGCCTAGGCATCACTTTCAGGCCGAGAATGTCTTTTATTCCTCTCCAAGGGCTCAAAATGTCATCAGTCCAGACTAAAGGACTCAAAATTCGGTTAACAATACTCCCCTGGTTTGGTTTCATCACCATAAATCAGAAGATACCCATATCTACCAGGTTTGGTTTCTGTTTCATTTCATGATTAAGAAAGTCCTTTTCGTCCTGACGCACACCTGCAGCACGACCAAAATATCACCGTGAGGTAATTATAATAAGCCAAGGAAGTTACGTACCAAATTTGGTCGACATTAGACCACGGTTATTGTCTGGAATATTTTTTTCTTTGAAATCTTTGGAAAGACTTGAGCGAGAAACTCTATGAAATCTTAAATTTTGGATGTATCTTTTTTTCTACTGCCCGGATCAGAGGAAATGGTAGCCCATGACCTTGTGACAGAGCCAATCCGTGAGAAAAGAAAGCCGATCTCGAAACGCTCCCTACTGTAGCCCTGTCAAAGAACAACGAGAACAAGAAAAAGTTTCAAACTGTTATATCTCGGGTGTTTTTCATCGTATCGACTTCGAGTTAGATACACTACGGCAGCTTTCTAACGGAACGCACGATACACGAGACTCTAGCAGAAAGCACCAGTGGCGAACGATCTTTGTATGTGCGACGATTAATTTAAAATTGCACTTGTATTGAAAGCTCGCTCGCCACTGGTGCTTTCTGCTAGAATCTCGTGTATCGTGCGTTCCGTGTGTGAAAGCCGCCTGACCTAACCAAATTTGAATCCCCGCGACCACCGGGGACCCGAGCTACAAAGGTCCGAAAACCCGTACTTGTTGTGCCGCGTAAACATAGTCTTGGTCTCATTTTCGATTTTCGTTTTTTTTTTTTTTTGTTGATTTTTTTTTTTGGCGGGCGGTACGCTTTCGCGTCCCTAGATAAGATGAAAAAGAAATTAATTGTTCGGCCCCTTTTATATTATACCCCACATGCCCTGCGACACCCCCTTAAAGTAGGCCGATTATCGTGAAAATATCCGATGTTTGCACAAAACTTACAAATTGACAAGACTAAGCGGCAGGCGCATTGTCAATTGTCATGGTGAAGGAACCATGAGTTACAAATTAATTTTCATTCAAAATCATAGACAACTTGAAAGCAAATGGACCAAGCTTTCAAGTTGTCTATAATTTCCTTTCAAAAATGTTGTCTCCAAAGAACTAATTCTTTGGGTGCATATTATTGTGTCCGACGCTTCATGGTAGCGGATTGTTGAAAGAAAGGAGCTGAAAGTTCGTTTGGCTGCAGCATCAGACGACAATCGAAGCAGCATCGAACTCCTTTACCGTCAGAAAGCTCGAGAAGTTCAGCGTAGTGTGCGACGCGATAAAAGAGTTTATGCCAATTCTCTTTTAGCGTCAGCAGAAGAAGCCGCTAGAAGTAACAACTTAAACGCCGTATACGGTGTCATCAAGGAGTTTACAGGTGGTCGTAACTCCTGCCAACATCCGGTGAAAGATAGTGATGGAAAGCTACTTATCTTGGAAGAAGATCAAATGAGGCGGTGGAAAGAACACTTCGCCGCGGTCTTGAACCGTGTAACCTCTGGTGAAGATCCCCCTCATATAGATAATTTAGCTAACCATCAAAATGTGCGTATACGGTCCACTGCCCCGACTAAAGAGGAAATAGTCACTGCAATTATTGCACTAAAACGAGGAAAGGCCGCCGGACTTGACGGCATCCCTGCCGAACTTTATCAAGCAGCGCCAAGCGTAACTGCCGATTTGCTGCACCCACTTGTTGATAAAGCGTGGTATACAGAGACCTTTCCCACTGAGCGGAAGGAAGGTTTGATCATCAAACTTCCAAAGAAGGGTAGCCTCACAGACTGTAATAATTGGAGAGGCATTTGTGTGCTTCCTGTGACATGAAGAGCAGGCTGGCTTTCGATCCGGATTCTCCTGTGTCGATCACATTAACACCTTGCGAATCATCATCGAGCAATGCGCTGAATACGATTCTCCGCTTCACTTGCTTTTCATCGATTTCGAAAAGGCTTTCGATAGTGTGAACCGGGATTCTATATGGGCGGCCTTGCGCAGGAGAGGCATCCCTGAGAAGCTTGTGGCTATTATTAAGGCAACCTATGACGGCGCGAAATGTCGCGTTCTGCATAAAGGTAAGATGTCGGGGGACTTTGAGATTCGCAGTGATGTTCGGCAGGGGTGCATCCTCTCACCGATCCTATTCCTCATTGTGATCGGCGATGTGTTGCATGCAGCCCTATCCGGACTCGACAGAGGAATTCAATGGACTTTGACATCTTATCTACAACATCTTGACTACGCTGACGACATATGCCTACTCTCCACAAATCATGGATCTGTCCGCAATGGCGTTAGATCTCGAGAGGGAGGCAAGCAAGGTTGGGCTAAAGATTAATACCAACAAGACCAAGGTTCTTAGCCCGCCGTTGCGAAAAAGAAATCCGACACCTATTGCCATCAATATTAATGGGCAGCCTGTAGAGAAGGTGGACAACTTCGTCTACCTGGGTAGCATTGTTGCCGAAAATGGTGGTACGGAGCAGGACATCGCTCGTCGTATCAACCAGGCTAAACGCGCATACGGCATGCTGTCCAAAATCTGGCGGGGCAGTTATCTCAGCATCAAGACCAAGCTGGGTCTGTTTCGCTCCCTGGTACTGTCAGTGCTTTTGTATGGGAACAGTACATGGATAGTTTCCGTAGGAGTTATCAGAAAGCTGCAAGTTTTCGTCAACTCATGTCTTCGTAGAATTTTAAGAATATTCTGGCCCGAAACAATATTAAATGAAGAGCTAAGTCGGCGTACGGGTCAGATGCCAATCGACGAATTGATACGTAGGCGAAAATGGCAGTGGATAGGTCACACATTGCCGAAGAGTGATAACTGCATTGCTTTGCATGCCATGAAATGGAACCCCATTTCCAACCAAGGCCGACCAAGAGGGGGTCCTCGAATCACATGGCGTCGATCTGTGGCAAAGGAGTGTCAGGTACTAGGTAAGTCTTTTGGGGAGTTGCGTCCCATTGCCCAGAACAGAGTACGATGGCGCGCAGGAGTAGTTGACGCGCTATGCCCCGCTAGGGGTTAAGGCAAAGTAGTTGTAGTATATTATTGTGTGAATGTGCCTTTGGCATGACTTTGAGATGCATTCGAGGACCTTATGTCTTTCGGTCCTTAATGACCCATTAAGTCGTTTATATCCTATATATCCCTTACGTCTAGAGGATTGGTATCATCACACCGATCTAGAAATTACCGATATTTGCTTGGTTTGATTTCTGTTTCAATTCATGCCCAAAAAGGTACAGTAGTTAAGTACATTTGCTTCATAACCCCCAGTCATATGATACCCATTTTGCTTAGATATCACTTCTTGCCAAGAATGTCTTTTTTCCAGATCAAAAGACTCAAAATGTCATCAGTAGTATAATCTCTAGTGCATTCGCCTCATCATCCCTATATATTCATCTTACCTAGATGTCACTTCATTACCAAGAAGGTCCTGTTGTCCTGACGCGCACCTGCGCCTGCACCAAAATGTCACCAGATGATGCTTCAAATCACCTAAGGAAGCTGTGTATTAAATTTGGTTGAAATTGGACCACGTTAAATGCCTGGAGAAAGGAATATGGAAAAGACTTAGGCGAGAAACTCTAGTTTGAGCACAACAGAATATACCGTTAGTCCAGTCGATAACCGGAATTGCTGGAACCGGGCCGTTCTTAGGATCATCCAAGGAAGTTATATATTTTACCAAATTCGGTTAACATCGGACCAAGGGAAGTGCCCGGATGAACGGATAAACGGACAGCATGCATCGGGCTATATGCTCGCCCATTATGCTAAAATATGGGACATATGCTCGTCCATTATGCTAAAATATGGGACGGGCCAAAAAAGCACCATTAAATTAGCCATTAATGCACAATTTCGACTGAAACTGAAAGTGGCCATGCATGTACACTTTCATTTCAGTCCCGAATGTTCAATTTCGTTTAAAAACGAAAGTGAGTATAGGCTATTTTCGCTTTCCTTTGCATACGTTATTTCGATTTATAACCGAAATTGTGCATCGACAAAAAAAAAATGGTGGATGCAGATATGCTAGGAGGAAAAATAAGCTGTTATATATAGAGCGAATTAAGTGAGCGACCTAGGGCTATATACGGGGGGTCTCAACCCCTTAGATGCGGAGCGGCACGGCTCATTCTAAACCGAAATTGTCTATGCACACTTTGTGCGATACTGAGGGTTATAAAGCCCATCTCAATCTTAATTAAGGGATCACAACCCTCAATTTCGCACAAACATGAACGCTCGCTTTACTCGCTTTGGGTGCAAAGTCTATTGTGTGGGTTTCGCTCGCTCCAGGTGCAATAGTCTCTTGTGTGAGCTACGCCCGCTCCGTGCTTAAGGGATCACAATCCTTAGTATCCAAAGATGAACGTTCGCTTCGCTCGCTTTAGATGCAAAGTCTCTTGTGTGTGCTTCGGTCGCTCCGCGCTTAAGGGATCATAATACTCAGTATCGCACAAAGAGGAACTCTAGCTTTACTCGCTACCCACACTATTATCAGTCTCGCATTTCTACCATGGACACTGCATTGCTATTTGGTTTTGTTTTTCGCATGCCTTATTTTGATTTGAAACCGATATTAGTTGCATTCAATTCATTCAGATCTAGATCATGAATGAATAAAACAACGGCGTAAATCTCAAAAGTCAGTTCATACATTCAAAACCTAACAGTTAGTAGTACTTACTAAAATAAGAAGAAGACAACGTCAAAGTGATGGGGGTTGTCAATTACCCAGAACGATCGAAGCGTACAGCCGCAGATTAAATCCTATTGAATTGAATGAAATGCGTGTACTGTGCACATATCTTGTTTACGACATGTTAATTTTTCAAACATGCAATTCACAATTTAATACGTATACAGCACACGCATCTCTTTTAAATTCCGTGAAACCTATGACAGCCAATTAACGTTCGCGAACTGTCAGACTGATAACAGGGCGACAACTTTGTGGATGTAATGGCACGACCCAGCCGTACAAATCCAACGAGATCCAACAACAGACCTGGATCAAAGACCGGTCTGCCAATTTGTATGGAGATCGTACAAGATGCAGACGAATCGAATGCACCTATTGTCCATGCATTGTTTATTTCGTTTGTTTTCCGGTGGACACTTTCGGTTCAAAACGTATCTATGTATATGGATTATTTCAGATGGCTATTATCCCGGTATTTCGGGTTCGAATCCCGTCCACGACGACGTTCGTGGCCATGGATGTGCAGGAGGTGCATGCCGGCAACTGCATTCTCCGAAACCAGTTTATGCCAACGAAACGTCAACTGGGCCACATGGAACAGTTGACGCGCTATGCCCCACAAGGGGTTAGAGCAATTGAGTAATATCGGTGCCCCGCCAAAAAACAGTCAGCATCACTTTGACAGGGGATCTAACATGTTGTCGTGATTTTTTTGATCGCGGAAATCCTTTGCTCATTCACTGTGATGACTGGGACTTTTGTCTTTTGTTCGTAAACCTTGTAATGGACGGTTTGGTGGGCATCCGAAGATGCCCGCGGGGACGGAGCCTAAGGTAGCATAGTTGACCGTGAAGGTTGGGCTGTGCCATCTGGCGAAGAAAAGGCTCCTCAACAAGCTAAGCAGTGGCCTATGCTTGCTGTAGCTCAGTTCGGGAGACGTGGGCGGGGTTTTCGCCGCTCGTTGCCCCTGTCCTTTACGTATTAACAAAAATTCATAGGCCTTGGGAAGGAACACAAACAGGGGAGGTAAAATGGGGGATGGTAAAAAATTGAGGCGATAAGGATGGAATGGTTGGTGGACGGCGCAGATTTCTTCGCGTTCGTATCAGGGTCCATAGGCGTAATGGGACCCTCGGCCTCTGGTTTCATACCACCGACAGATCCTTACTCATCAGGTGCTGCCATAGATCTGCCAGTGGAAGCAACACTACCAGGATATGGTCCATTGCAGGTGGTTCATTACAACCTAACTATCTATCTCTCGTCCTCTGTGATGATCTATGAAGTTGCATCGTTACTCTCGTAAATCGGACATTGGGAAAATCGTCACACAGTCACAGTCAAATAGTAATAACTCGGAAACTAAACGAGATATAAACAATTAGGCCCACGGACTATCCTTCATGCAACAATTTATTCAACAACTTGGAACAGATGAAGCTGGGAAGTGGAATAGAGGAATGGGGAACTGGTGCAGGTATTTTGTGTCCGCTCCTTCGAGCCACTTTACCTATGGATACGTTCCTGGGAGAGTCTCCCGGGCCGGAGATAGACCATACTGTTCATGCCAGGCTACTCAATTAGCAGATATTCTGATCTGCTTCAGCTTAACCATAATAAGGTTAGAACCATATATGGTCTCCTCACCGGACAGTCGTGTCTCGTGTCTGTTATCTTAAAACCATGGACATACCATAGTGCAGCTGCCGATTCTGTGAGGGTGATGACGAAACTTCGATTCATATTCACTGTGATTATGCGGCGTTAGTTAGGAGGGATAGCCGGGAATAATCTTGGGATCGCGTTCCCCGAGCCGAATGATAGAACCTCGTCCGCGCTTAGACTTTTGAGTAGCTTCATCAGTGCGATCAAGCTTGATAGGCTTATACCTTAGACAGACGATGCACTCGAATGATCATTCCCACTCGAATGATAATTCGATTTCATGTGTGTCTTGCGAATGATCATTCGAACATCGTCCGAATGATAATTCGTGAATTACAATTGGCATAGTAAACGTAATTCCTTCTTTGTGTATGCCGTGCCACCTATCCGACAAATTGTCATTGAGTAGGAAAAATATTCACTCGTTGCTATACTACTTTGCCTAGTTGCTATGCAATAAAATTAATATTCTCTCTATATACTCGTTGCTAACCGAAATAAACAATAATTATTCGAAAAATCAGTGCTAAGCCGATTTCGCAATGACAGTTGGAATGACGTTCACAGTAAAGTGTGTGTGTCCAATTCGTCATTGCCAGCAATTCATCATTCGCCGAATGATCATTCGGTTGCTATGTCTGTCCAAGGTATTAGTCCTGATATCAAATTTCGGGTCATAGCACAATATAGTAGACCTTTCGATTTTAGTGCTTGTGAACCTCTTTGGCTCACATTATGTATTAATGTTCTTGCAAATGTACAATACAAGTGCGAATCATTTCAGTGAAAATTGGAATTGTTTGTGACACTTGGTTTCATTCTGCACACCAACTTAGTATGCGTCTGTAGCTTAGCTCGGTAACGCACCGGGCATTTTTTTTTTCTTTGGCTCACAACCCTTCTGTCCTATTCATCTATCTAACAATCTGTAAACAGTCAGTTTCACCCAAGGTTATGACAGTTGCAGTGTCGTCAGTACGACGATGCATCGACACAATAAAAAAAAACAATCGTTATTTTTTAGCATACCTCGCATATGTTATGTAATATTAAATTTTTCTCTCATATGTATTATCAAATTTGCTAGGTTACTGACCCCTACATGCCATGAACTAGACTAGAATCATTTATGTTATATCGTGCAGGTCCAAATTGATGAATTCCACTTACAGAGACCTGACAGAATTTTCCTTCAACACCTAATGTAACGTTTGGTCAGTTCGTCATATCATCAAAATGTGAGTGTCATCATTTTCGGCTGTTAAATCTCCCCTAGTTGAAACTTAACCACTTGATTAAACTTCAAGTAGATAGAAAAATATTTTGATCTCTTGTTTGGTGGTACATTTGAATTTGAACATGAAAGCTGAAGGCGAATGTACATAATGCATTTCTCAAACTTCCTCATATTGCCGTAATGACATTTGTTTCTTATGATCAGTGTAAGGTGGGTGCTATGCTTTTCTGTCACTTACATGTCACACTGTATTGTGTCATCCTAAAGAATTTAAATTGCTCATTTGATTGTAGTAGTATATTACATTCGCCATAGTAGGTGCGTATAGTATCTCTCATCGACTGACAGAGGGTCACGTATTTAGTGATCGAAACCGCCTAGAAAACGTGCGTATGTAATTGTATTAAATTTTATTCTGATATAAATATATGACGGGGAGGGACATTAGAATTAAAATCATATTTCACACAAAAGTTAGCAGCTCGATAAATTGAATTAGGCTGGAATAAACCAAAGCAGCGTACCTTATCGACGCGACATTCAAATCAAATTCCTCGCATGCTTATATTTCCTAGCCCAACTTTTTCGACATGCAGACAACACAACGAGCGAGGCACATTGGGTCTATACCCAATAAAATCTTCTCCATTTCTCAACCCTGGTCAATGTCAATACTAACCACTAATACGAGTCGCCGCTGTTGCACTTTTTGTTATGTTTCTGCGATAAATAGTCGCCTTTTGTTTTAAACATGAACTGCCCTTGTTACTACTGCGAAAATTGGATTACTGACGGGTGACGCGCACAGAGAAGCCCTATGCAGAAATTTCCAAGACACTAAAACAGTTTTATCCCAGGTACCTTGTACACATAACTTTCCCGTCTACTAGCGGGTAAAGATCATACGTATTGTCTGTTCGTTTTTTTTTCTTCTAAATATTTGAAAGTTCACAATAATCAGTTTTTATTAATCGCAACACTGGTCAACGTGTACTAACAAGGAGTATTTTCTCAGTTTTTCAGATGACGGAGACGCCAAGTACTTTGGATATTTTTCGAAAAGGATATTAAAAAAAGTGCGATTTGTGGATTGTGTAAATAGTTTCACAGCGGACATTTCCACTTTTCGGGAAGTTCGGGTTTCGTGTGAATAAAAAAAAAGACAACTAGTTTTTAATCAATGATAGATCCATTTAATACTACGAAAAGTGTGTTGATCGCAAAAAGTTCGTTGTATTTAAAAAAAATTGTATAATAAAAGTGTGCATGCGTTATCAAAAGGATACAGATAATCGGCATACTTGCATCTCTAATTACTTTGAAACGACGGGAGGGTGCAAAATATAGGATTTTAGTATGGAGTGCTGTTTATCAGAGGAGGCCAAGGAACAGAAACGCATCAATCAGGAAATCGAAAGGCAACTACGTCGCGATAAACGAGATGCACGACGAGAACTTAAACTGCTACTACTCGGTATGTAAATTTTGTTTAAATAAAACTAAAAAAAAATAATAACAGTTTATATCGAGAGATTATTTTGAAATTATTAAACTTAAATTGACAATAACCGCTTTCCAAATGATAATGTCATCTTCGGAAAATGATCTGATCCACGCATTAATACGATTATAACATTTGCTGTACATAAATGCGTACGAAGTACCAGTTATTTTTGACGACTAGTTCAGTGTTTCTTACGACGGTTGCTAATGTTAGAGAAAGACTACAATTATTATATCGACATTCTGTGTGAAAAGAAAGAGAAGCTTTTTTCACTTCTCACTCTCTCTTCTTTTTGTGAATCAAATTAGCCACTGATGTTTCGGAAGTAAAAAAATTGCAAAGCTTGTTATTTCATCCCGTCAAGGACGTCAACCCTCAAATAGCATAACATACTAGAAAATTCAAGTGGCAAAAACTAAGTTTCGGCAACTCGACTCAAAAACGTCAAACGAGAAACTTTTTATTTTTGTTAAGGCTCCTCGCATATTGAATAACGTTCGCGTATCGCGTGTTTTCTGTCAACGAGTCGCACTTTTGCTTTGTTCAGCTGTTATGGGCTAACAAGTTTTCAGCTGTTATGGGCTAATTAGATTTTCGGCAGAAGCAATCCCATCGGCAGAGACATCAGTTGTGTTATCGGCTGTGTCTTGGATAATCTCAATTGAAAAAAAAACCGAGTTTCCTTTATACTGTAGATTATAAATTTTCTAAATGAGACCCTGAAGAAGGACGCAAGTTGCTCCAGAAACATGTGTTTGCGTTTTACAAAATAAACAATCTACAGTATAAAGGAAACTCTGGTTTTTTTTAATTAATATTGACTGACTGTAGAAAATATTGAAAAAATATATTTTTTTAATTTCTAACAACAAAAGTAAGCTTTCGTGTGGCGTTTTAATGCATAAAATCACGTTTGTTCTTCCTGACATTTGAAGAGTTTCCCCAACATGCCGGATGACACTACTAATGCGACTAAAGCAGCATTTTATTGGGAGAACAAATTAATTTGGTCCGTTTTTTTGTGGTCAGAAATACATTTATTTCAAAATAAAAAGAATCAAAAGATTAATCATAGTATCGTCCATCGCTAGCTACTACTTTTTCCCACCTCTCTCGAAAAAATGTCTCGTCTTTTGAGGTGATCCAAGTTAGGAGCCAATTTTCGATTTCTGCGAAAGAAGTGAACCGATGACCTGCCAGGTCGTGTTGCATCTGTCGGAACAACCAGAAATCAGAAGGAGCAAGGTTAGGTTAGGTGGCGGCCTCACGGCCCCGCATAGACCACTTGGGTCCATAGCGATACCACAAAGGAAAACAACAGAGATCGTTAGGTGTTGTTATCAGTCGTAATCAATAAGTCCTTGTTGAGCTCGAAGGTTTTCGTCGCGCTTGCGAATCTTAGAAGATTCATTATGTTAAGGTTTGCAATCGCTTTAAGGTTGCGGGGAAAGTAGTCTCCAAGATATGTCTGCCTTGTCCTTGCGAGTGCCGGGCATTCGCACAGGAGGTGCTCCAAAGTTTCTTTGGTATTTGGCAGCTTGCAGTTCCTGCAGCCGCTGTCTGTGATCAGTCCCAGTCTGTGTGCGTGCTCACCTATTAGGCAGTGCCCCGTTAATAAGCCCACTATCATTGCACATTTACCCCTAGAGAGGCCTAAGAGTACATATATCGGTTTTTTTAGTGTTGTACGAGTTCCAGAGTTCTCTCGTAATTCTGGAGTTGACGGTTCTGTTTCAATTTTGGTTGGCCCGTTGCATCATCTGAGAGTCCATTTTTGTTCTTAGTGTTTGTATTGGAATAGGAGTTGCTATTGCCATTGTGGCGTCCAATGCTGCTCCCTGCTTTACGAGTCCATCCGCAATATCGTTGCCAAGGCGACCGCTGTGGCCTGGTATCCATCGGAGTTCCAGTTTCCTTGAGGTGCCCAGTCTCTGAAGAATTGAGAGACAGTTAAGCACTGTCTCTGGTCTGATAGTGTCTGACTGCAGCGCTTTCAGAAGGAGCAATGTCCGGAGAATACGGCTGGTGCGGCAAAATATCCCACTTGAGCGTTTCCAGATATTTTTTCACGACTTTTGCGACATGAGGCCGAGCGTTGTCATGCAGAAAAATAACTTTGTCATGTCTTTGCTTGTATTCCGGTCGTTTTTCTCGTAATGCACGGCTCAAACGAATCAATTGCAGTCTATACCAATCGCCAGTTATGGTATCGCCAGGTTGTAGCAGCTCATAGTACACAACACCCTTTTGGTCCCACCAGATACACAACATGACCTTCGAACCATGAATATTCGGCTTTGATGTCAATGTTGAGGTCGATGGCAACGATCGACCGGGCATAGCGTAGTATTTTTTCTTCTTGGGGTTGTCATAGAATATCCATTTTTCATCCCCAGTAACAATTCTATGCTAAAAACCCTTTCTTTGTTGCCTTTGAATCAGCTGCTCGCAAGTGAAAAATCGCCTTTCAATGTCTCTCGGTTTCAGTTCATAAACTACCCAATTGCCTTGCTTTTCAATCATTCCCATGGATTTTAATCGTACAGAAACTGCTTGTTGAGTCACTCCCAATGATTCTGCGAGCTCCTCTTGCGTTTAACTCAGATCTTCATCGAGTAATGCCTCCAAGTCTTTGTCTTCGAATTTTTTTGGCTGTCCAAAGCGAGGCTTGTCTAACGCTGAAATCTCCATTCTTGAAACGTCGAAACCATTCTCGACATGATTTATCAGTTGGAGCATTGTCAGCATAAACTTCCACAAGCATTCGATGCGCTTCAGCTGCACTTTTCTTCAAATTAAAACAAAAAACTTAAACCTCCCGCAAATGCTGCTTAGTTAACACAAAATTGGACATATTTAACATAGTGAAAAACAAGGTTTTTTTTATGAAACTCGAAGCGATATGAACTGAATATTATTGACAGATGTCTAACCTCTCTGAAACTACCGACATCAGCTGTTACTATTAAATATTCGTAACAGCCAGAGCCACCTTTCGAAAGCGGACCGAACTAATTTGTACTCCCAATAGAATTTTGTACAAAAAGCAGATCTGCTACGTGCGTTCTAATCTGACAGGTGAACGGTGACAAGTGATTGATTCCGCCGGAATTATACGACTGTGTACAAATATAAGCCGGAATTTTCAATTTAAACTGCGTGGGCATTTCGGGAGGAGTTGCACTTCGGGCAGCATTAACCCACGAAAATCCATTCTGGAAATCTCAAAGTGCATACCACCTGTAGGCAGTACGGACATACATCCCAGAGTGGATTTCCGCTTCAGGTAGTACGACCTCTCGGAACCCCACACGCCACACACACAATTTCAGCCAGAATTTCCGGTTTAGGCCGTACTAAGAAACATTGCTGAAGACATTAGACCCGTTCTTGTCATTCGAACAAAGATCAAGAGGGAAAAGAACGGCACGCATCATACGATGAGCGAACTCACAAAACCACCATACAGATGATTCGCCGCGTGGGGACGAATTGCGGACTCATTATACAAAGGCATAGAGGCGAAATAAATTGACTTTTTGCAACCAATTCATTTTCAACTCTGATCCAGATGTCATCCAATACGAGACCTGGATCATCGATGGTCGGTCGTTGCGTATAGGAATGAGTTTTTGATCCAGCGAAAAGAACGTGGCTATTGATGCGACCATGCCCCAAAATAGTACATAGTATGTACCATCGTACTTTGAGTCCATTTTGTAGGCAACTAACGAAAATATTTCAATTGTGGATGACGCTAATCCCACACCTTACATTTATACATGATGGTCATAATCTAAAAAATGAAATGACACTAAGGGCTTATTTACTTATCTCCCAACCTCTAAGAAGTTGTTTAATTTGCTAGCTATTCAGTTCATTTTAATTTTGGTTGTTTTTCCTAACAAAGTAGGAAAGTGTTGGGTTTTTTCTTTAATGGGGCGGAATTTGTGCAGCATATTCTTAAACGGCGTCCAAGTAAAGGTTTATTTCATTTATTTTTTAAAAATAGTTTTCTGAAGTATATGTTAAAATTTTTATCGAAATGGGGGCGACTGACTACGGTCGTTACGGGTTCAAGTCCCGTCTACGGCGTTCGTAGCCATGGTTTGTGTTGTCTTCCCCCTGTGGTGTGGGGCGTAATAATAAGCCACATCTCCCGGCTTGTCGCAGGTAGGCGGCTAAATGGGAGCGGGAGGTGCATGCTGGCAACGTGCATCGTCCGAAATTGGTTTATACCAACGAAACGTCAGCTATGCTACATGGAATAGTTGACGTGCTATGCCCCACTAGCGGTTAGGGCAAATGGGCACACATTATGTATGCACACCAATAAAAATCTTAATGCCATTGGGATTATAGATGGACGATGGGCATGAATTGAAATATGACTCATAGATATCTAATTTACTAAGAAAATTTTAAGTATGCTCAGTACATTTTCTCTTTTGGCATTGACATATTCCTCTGTCGCTCATTCTTCGCAAGTGCTTTTCACACCAATTTGACTATGATTTCATTTGCCATATTTTTTTCTCATGACAATAATTATCCATCTACTGTTGATATTAGCAGTTTACTGCCATAGATGCAAACCGACAAAACTACAAATGTAACCCATAGTTTGCACCTGAATGCAAATTCAATAGCGTCGACATATTACATAGTTACTATACTATAACATGATTACTCGTAGACTGCTATTCGCGTTTTCGATAATACTTAACGAAGAATACCAGAGACAGAATGTATACTATGTGTAGTACCCGATGTGTCTTGTCAAAAAAAAGGACGGCAATTAGTTCGCATGTGCAATTTCGTGACATGCTCCTTACTGGCAGGAAAAATGGCGCCCAAAATTTTGCAGGATAAAAATTGGGAGGATGGTTGTTACATTGTTACAGAAAAACATTTCACAATCATTTTGAAGATATCGGCTAAATAAATTCGATTACAAAAAAACTAATTAAAACTTATTTAAGGATAATGTTTATATCAAGACTTAGTTGGACTTAGACTTAAATATATACGAGTATACTATGAATCAAATTCATTCATCATTTCATTCAAGTATCTTCCGTCATTCTGAAAGAGATTATAAACTCGGAGTCTGGTGAATGAAACACATACATGTACACGTCGGCTACTCGCAGTGATGTTTGTTAAAAACAGATATTCCTTCGGGATTGATATCTATCATACAAATTATGATAAAAGCCCCATAAACATAATTATTGGTTACAGTCAACCAGAAAATACGAGCAAACGGTATTGGTTGTTCCTGAATTGCTGCCGTGATGCTACTGCATAAGTTTGTTGGTATAAATACGTATATGGAGAGACTTTATTAATTTAATGAAATATTGAATGTTGCTATTATGAGAACACCAAGAATGCAATGCACATATATTTAGGTTCTTTGCGTGACTTACTGGAGAAATTATGTTACGTAATTTACAAGTTATTATGATATAATCGGCTTCTGAGCGTCACAAGGTACACACGCGCTATCTGTGCTAACTAACTGGGCAAATGAATGCGGCCTAACTGTTAGCCCTAGTGAAACCAAGATAGTCCTATTCACAAGGAAACAACATTCCACCAGTAATGCCTCCTACTTTGCGAGGAGTAAGACTGGCGTTTGCAGATAGGCCTCACTTTCTTGGTCTATTGTAATATTTTATTTATAATTGTAAACGCAAGGCATCATGAAATCAACCATTTGGAAATTAGCCATTAATGGACAATTTCGTTTAAAAACGAAATTGTGTACATATAGGCTATTTTCGCTTTCCTTCGCATACGTTATTTCGATTTGAAACCGAAATTGTGCATAGACAAAAAAAAATGGTGGATGCAGATATGCAAGGAGGAAAAGGTTGTTGTTACGTATAGAGCGAGTTAAGCGAGCTGGGACTGGGACTCTAAACCCTTTAGATGCGCAGCGAGCTCAGCTGATAGCAAACCGAAATGATCCATGCACACTTCGTACGATACTGAGGGTTGTGAATCAACAGTCCCTTGTGTGGGCTCCGCGCTTAAGGGATCACAATCCTCAGTATCGCACAAACATGGGCGCAACAGTCTCTTGTGTGGGTTTCGCTCGCTCCGCGGTTAAAGTTTCACAACCCTCAGGATCGCACAAACATGAACGCTCGCTTCGCTGGCTCTGGGCGCAATAGTCTCTTGTGTGGGCTCCGCCCGCTACACTCGCTCTGTGGTTAAATAATCACAAACCTCGGTATCGCTCAAACATGAACGCTCGCTCTGGGTGTAAGGGCGGCAACTTTTTTTTTGCATGCCTTACTTCGATTTGAACCCGATATTGTCCATGCATGGCTTATTTCATTTATTTTCCGATGGAAAGTTTCGGTTCAAAACTTAAGTATATATCTGTATAGATTATTTATTTTTGATGACCTTTTTCGTCATGTCTAATTTCGGTGCCCCGAAAGGTAACCAAACAGTTCTTTATCCAAGTCAGATATGTAAAATAGTTGTTATTTTAAGGATTAGTGTACAAACTGCATTTACGTTAAAGAAGAAATGAATTATGTATTTTATATTTAAAGGTCATTTTGGATAGCAGGAGGAAAGCATTTTTATGTTTGCTCTCAACAAATTTTTTTATAAGGTGACTTACAAAAGTAAATATGTACCAAAAATGTGAGATTTTGGCCTGTCCTGTATAAAAGAAAAGCCGAAGGTATTATGACTTATGGTGCATTTGCCACTTTGAAATTAGTAGTAAAACTTGTTCCGATTTCATTGTTCCTATGAGAGGTATATGAAATAGTGGGCGACCGGTAGCGCAGTGTGTTGAGGCATCAGTCTCATGTTTGACTACCGGCGTTTCGGGTTAGAATCCCGTCCACGATGATGCTCGTGGCCATGGATGTGCAGGAGGTGCATTCTGGCAACTGCATTCTCCGAAACCAGTTTATGCCAACGAAACGTCAACTGAGCCACATGGAACATTTGACGCGCTATGCCCCACAAGGGGTTATGGCAATTGAGTAGTATATTGAATAGTGAGCCAATTTCAACCAAATTTAGGGACATGATTTGGCAGTCAATATGATAGAATAATATGAAATTTGATAAAGATATCTTCAGAAATAAAAAAGTTTTCCTAACAAAAACCTGGTTTTGGAACGGTCGTTCCTATGACAACTATATGATAGAGTAGTCCAATTTCAACCAAATTCGGAAATATGATTTGACTGAAGATTCTATTGATTAGTGTGAAATTTGAAAAAGATAGCTTCAGAAATAAAAAAGTTTTCCTCACAAAGAATAATTTTTGGACCGGTCGTTCCTAAGGCAGCTATATGACGTAGTGGTCCGATTCCGTTGGTTCCGACATATTTTCAGCGTGCAATAGAAAGAAGGCTTTGTACAAAATTTCTGCTCGATAGCTTTATAACTGAGGGACTAGTTTGTATAGAAGCAGACGGACAGACGGACAAAGCTTAATTGACTCGTCTCATCATACTGACCAAGAATATACCTATATACATATATATAGTTTATATGGTCGGAGATGCTTCCTTTTGTGCGTTGTAAACTTCATGACAAAGTTAATATACCCTATCATATCCGTGAAGGGTATAAATATAATGGACGGGCATATACAGGGTGTTACTAGTACTGAGGCTCAAACGAAAATGGGAGATAGAGGAACTTGTCTTGAGTGGAAAATCGTTCGACACATACTTCCGTTTTTGCATCGTTAAGGAGATAGCGCGATTTTAAGGACGAAGGATTTTCATCGTACCTGTGATCACTATTTGATCTCTAACTTCTGCTGTACTTAGCGTAACGTAATAATTCTGAGCTCGTTGGAAAGGACACAAATTGTTCTTTCTAATTGCTATCAACTGTGTCAATCAGTGTTGTACTTTTTGAGAAAAATTAATTTAAATGACACAAAAATAATGAAAAAATAGAAAAAAAAATACAAAAAAGTCCTGTTTTCTCCAAAAAGGACCTGATTAACTACCAAATTTTATTACATTTTCGGAAAGCCCATAAAATTTCACTATAAGTTTGCAAACAGAATTTCTTCATAGGTTGAATTGTAAAGGAGCGGGGCTAACAGTTATCAAGCACGTTCCCTTCAAGTAAATCTGGTTTGACACCCGTCATTCGCCGAAGGAGTATGATTAATAATAGTGAGGACGAAATAAAAGGGTTGAAGTATGTTTATTACGTTTGTTTAGTTTATTACGTTTACAAATAATTTTAATCGGTCCGGTATTTCTTCCCCCATTTCTCAATTCCACCAATTATGCCGAATTTTTGGAGGAAACTTTTTCCAGACCTCATAGAGGATATACCACTCCGTGTACTGGTCAGATTTTGGTACCAGCACGATGGAGCGCCAGCGCATTATGGTGCTAATGTCCGTCGGTGGCTCGACGCGAATTTCCGGTATCGATGGATTGGTCGTGGTGGTCCCATTGCATGGCCTCCACGATCTCCCGACTTAACTTCCATGGACTTTTATGTCTGGGGGTATTTGAAAAGCATCGTCTACGCAGAGGAAATTCATACACGAGAACAGCTCATTTCCCGTATCACCGAAGCATGCGATCAGTTACGAGCCCAACTACTGCGTGTGAACCCCACCAATGCCATTCATCGGCGATACAACTTGTGCTTGCTCCACAACGGCGGACATGTTGAGATTATTTGTAAACGTAATAAACTAAATAAACGTAATAAACATACTTCAACCCTTTTATTTCGTCCTCACTATTATTAATCATACTCCTTCGGCGAATGACGGGTGTCAAACCAGATTTACTTGAAGGGAACGTGCTTGATAACTGTTAGCCCCGCTCCTTTATAATTCAACCTATGAAGAAATTCTGTTTGCAAACTTATAGTGAAATTTTATGGGCTTTCCGAAAATGTAATATAATTTGGTGGTTAATCAGGTCCTTTTTGGAGAAAACAGGACTTTTTTGTATTTTTTTCTATTTTTTTATTATTTTTGTGTCATTTAAATTAATATTTCTCAAAAAGTATAACACTGATTGACACAGTTGATAGCGATTAGAAAGAACAATTTGTGTTCTTTCCAACAAGCCCAGAATTATTACGTTACGCTAAGTACAGCAGAAGTTAGAGATCAAACAGTGATCACAGGTACGATGAAAATCCTTCGTCCTTAAAATCGCGCTATCTCCTTAACGGTGCAAAAATGGAAGCATGTGTCGAACGATTTTCCACTCAAGACAAGTTCCTCTATCTCCCATTTTCGTTTGAGCCTCAGTACTAGTAACACCCTGTATATGTAGTCCGATGCATGCTGTACGTTTGTTCGTTTTTCCGGGCATTTCCCGTATTTTGATCTTAACCAAATTTGGTATGTAGGTTCCTTGTGTCACCCTGAGCACAAATCAGGGACTGCAATTTTGATTATCGGCTGGGCTAACGGTAGATTCTGTTTTATTTAAAATAGAGTTACTCGTCTAAGGGCCGTTTTCTCAATGTCTAGTTAAATCTTATCCTGTAGATAAACGCTAAACGGCGCTCATCTTCCGGTTAAGAATATATCGGACAATAATTCCAAATAGCTGATACGGGCTGCTGAGATTTTGACAGCTAGAACTGTTTACGTCAGCACATTCAAATGAGTCAATTAACTGGTCACAAGGAACAGAGCTCTGGATATTCATTCGAAGGAAACGGGTCTGAAACCAACTCAGCCGCAAAATAATGCTAAGAGGGGGCACAGACGTAGAATATAATTAACAGGTGGCAGAATTCCGCCAAGAAAATCAGGTAACTTTCTGCATTAGCTGCGCTGTGGACTGCATTATCATATTTTGAGCGTTGCATGCGCTAAGGTTAAATTTAGTGTCCCGGCAGTTTAATCGGACATTGAGAAAACGGGCCTAAGTGTTTTTAAATATTCCCCCCAGGCATTTCTCGTGGTTAGATTTCAACTAGCTTCCTTGGGTTATTATAGAAGAGAAGTGAGTATCTCTTGATTCGAGTGAAGAGACCAATGCACTCGAGTACTGTTGAAGGCATTTTGAGTCCTTTGGTGAATAAAAAGGACATTATTGGCAATGAAGCGATGATTAGACAAGATGGGTGTCGTATTACTAGTGGTCATAACCCGATTGCTTTAGACTACTGTTGATTGCATTTTGAGTCCTTTGGTGAGGGAAAAAAGGATATTCTTGGCAATGACGTGATATCTAGGCAAAATGGGTATCGTATGACTGGACGTCATGAGGCGAATCCACTAGACTACTTTTGAAGGCATTTTGAAAAAAAAAAATTTCATCATCAAGCATACCCTCTTCACAACTAGGTATATTTGAATTTAGATTTAGACTGGGAAAAGCTTCCGGATATAACTTTTTCTTTCCGAGAAAATTTTTTGGAAAATGTACATCACAAATTTTTGAGAACTTTAATTTGGAAATATTGTCCATCGATCTGTGGCACTTTGCTTCCCATTGCGCACGTTTATTCGAATCCTCTTTCGGGAAATTGAAAAATCTCCTGGCTTTATCTTCCGAAGTATTTGCGCATCCAATAATACAACATTTACGTCGGCGAGCAGACATTGCGTAACGATATTAAAATACCTACATATGTATTGGATAGTTGAATAAGTTTCCGCCCTTTTTTTAGGGTTTTGTAGTAAAACAAAACCCTTATGAAATCGGTCAAATGTCTGTCTGTCCGTCTGTCCATGGAATATCTCACGAACGGCTGAAGCTACATACATGAAAAATGTAGGAATGTGTAGAATTACTATAATTCGCCGGAGAAAGCGAATTGTCGTAATAGGTCAACTTTAAGGGGAGGTCCCCATAGAGGGGAAGTGAAGGTCGAAATTTTTTTTTCGTTTAGTACAGGCAAGTGGGGTATCATAAGAAAGGTACCGTCGAGTACATTCCATTTTTGAAATTTTTTTAAATTTGAAGAAACGGGACAAGAGGGAGAGGGGAAAATATGTCATCCGAGTTTGTCCCCCCCCCCCCCCCTTGCATTTCGAGACCGTTATACTTAGAAATATGAAAATTTACAGAAAAGCGCCATTTTACTAGTGTAGAAAACCTAGATTTCTAGAATTTTGAAATTTCATCAGAAAAGGTTAATAATAGTACATTTCTATAGTTTCAGTTAGCACAACCCTGCACCCCTTACACGTACCCGAGGTCAAAAATATTGATGGCCAATGATAACCAACATCACAGGCAATAACATCTCTAAGTTTCGTTATAACCACATAATATTTAATAATAGTACATTCATTTAAAGTTCGGCATTTTGACATTATCCACACAAAAAATACACCTACCGGCCTCATAGGTGTGAGTACTACTTTCATGTTGTTTTTCGTAGTGCGAATTGCAGTTATTTAATTAATCATTTTTGAAAGGGTAAAGATTTGTTGGGGGCGCTGTGTCTTAATTGGCCAACTTTACCGGGTGGAAGGGGGGGTCCACATAGAGGCGAAATTAAGGTCAAATTTTTTTATCGACTGGTATAAGCAAATGAGGTGTCGTGAGAAAGGTAATGATGAGTACATTCCATTTTTTCGCATTTTCTCGAAATTTATAGAAAGGGGAACTGGGGGAGGAGAAAATATTAGTTCGTAATTTGACCCCCCCCCCCCCCCTTGCCTGCATTTTGAGACCGTTATACTTAGAATTATGAAAACTTACGGGAAGTGGGTTTCGAAAAATATATAAAATGGAAAATAGTGGAATTTGTATATCTTCTCAGAATAGGTCAATAGTAGTTTATTTGTATAGTTAAAGTTAGCACACCCTTGCACGCCTTAAACACGTTCGAGGTCAAAAGTACTGATGGCCAACCATAACCAACACCTTAAGCAATAATATGTTCTAAGTTTCGTTACAATCACGTAATATGAATTAGCATGTAAAATGTAAGTGGGTAAGACATTTTAATTACGTTTTTTCTATCCATCTGAGTGATATCAAGAAGAGCAAGGAGCCGATATTTATATACCAAAATAAGCGCTTGCTACAAAACCCTCGGATTGCGGGTGTAGCCCTCTATATTCCGGTTTCATTTGATATTTGATATTTATTTAAACAACTAGCTGCGATATTTATTTAAACATCTAGTGCTCGCTGCCACTGCCCAATAATGTAAAAGCCGACAGACTTCGAATAAAACGTTGATTTTTTGAGAGGGGAACACATTAATTTTAGGTGCAAATATATCAACTAGTAGTCAATAAATCCTTGCATTCAAATACATTAATTAGAAAAGGATACTCATAGTGGGCTGAGAGAGGAATGGGGAACTAATACTAACTCAAAAGTAACGCTGTAGCTGTCATATTGCTACATTTGTCACTGTATAAGTGAGAAATTTGTAATTTTTTGTATGTATTAGCTGCCTAACTACAGGGAGTCGTGTTGTTATTGGTTACCGAGAGCGGAGAAATATTTTGTTTTGTTGGCATCCTTTTCTCACTAATGTCCTTGTGGATTTGCATCGAGTTTGTTTTATTCGCACATTTTCCTGTCAATTCACACGTATACTACATTCGTTCTAAATGCGTACGTGATATATGAATTGCAAGTCTTACGCATACATATATACTGCGAAATTCAAAATTTTATACTAAGTTTGTCGGCTTTATATTAATGGGCAGTGCTCGCTGCGCTCGCGCGGACCTTGAATATTTTTTTCATACATAATTAATTTGTTCTCCGCTTGCTCAACACCACGACGATAAGGCTAAACTTCAGCTAAATTAAAAGTAACTTCACTTTCAGTCGGGTACCTTTACATAGTTTCGGCGGTTCAAATTTCTAAGCAAAGTTTGAGGGACCCCGCCTAGGTGCGCTTAGGGAATTTAAAAACCGGATAGTGGGTAGCATCTTCTTGATCCATTACTCGGTTGATTGAGCTGTATTCAACACATTCCCCAGGAACGCATTTTAATATTTCTGCGTTTATCGCAGATGCCTGGTCGTTTTTTAAATACACAACATCAATTATTCAGGAGAATAACCTTCCCTTCTTCGTCCGGATACATACCGTCACCAATTTTCAGTAATAAATCTGAAAACTCTTGGGCATTTTGAATACTCCCAATTCGCGCCCGCATATTGGTTGACAAATGCATGGGTATGACAATGCGCCATAGATGTGAGCTTTTTAGACATGCCTTGATTTCATCAGCCCTCATCCCACCGGGTTTTACTGGTAAAGTTTGCCTAAAGTCGCCACAGAGAAGTAATATAATACCACCCATAGGCCGGATAAGTTCTAGTGTAAGTTGAGTGAAGAAATTTTGATTGAAAAAGCAATTATAATATTGCCACATTTGCAAAAAAAAAAATCAATAATAGAATAATTTCATAGCAACGAACTTTTGCTCGTAGCAACTACAGTGAATTCATAGCAACAATCTTTCGCTCGTTGCAATTAGAACAATTTTATTTGTTTTTCTATATATATATATATATATATTTTTTTTTTACTCATTAACCTTCTTTGGTTCATGCACAACAACTTTGCTAAAGATCATCACATGATCAAATGCATAGTTTACGATTCTATAAAGGACATACAAACAAACATTCATTTTTATATATAGAGAAGATAAGTAAAGTCATTGGTAATGAAAACTCGTTTTAAAATTGCAGTTGCAAAAACCTGTGCTTTCGCCCATATTCAAAGTAATAGGGGTACCGGTTAATTCGTGCGGTTTTCTAACAGAAAATTGAAGCTTTATTGTGAAAAAATGGTTACAAATTTAATATTCAAAGTATTGTCCATCGCTAGCTATAACTTTTTCCCATTTTTCTGGCAATTCACGAATACCCTTTCTGAAAAATTCGGCCGGCTTCTCCGCTATCCACGAATCGATCCAATTTTTGACTTCTTCATAATTGGAGAAGTGCTGGTCAGCCAGGCCATGTTGCATTGATCGGAAAGATAGTAATCGGATGGCGCAAGGTCTGGACTATACGGCGGGTGGGGTAGGACATCCCATTTTAGGGTTTCAAGGTAGGTTTTGACGACCTGTGCAACATGTGGCCGAGCATTGTCATGTTGCAAAATTACCTTGTCGTGCCTTTGTTCATATTCCGGCCGTTTTTCGCGCAGTGCTCGGCTCAAACGCAACAATTGTCGTCGGTAGACTTCCCCTGTGATCGTTTCATTCGGTTGCAACAGCTCATAATAGATCACACCCAGCTGGTCCCACCAAATACACAGCATAACCTTCAGGCCATGAATATTCTGAACGGCCGTCGATGATGATGCATGGCCGGAGTATCCATACGTTGCCCGACGTTTTGGATTATCGTAATGGACCCACTTTTCATCGCCAGTAACAATTCGATGCAAAAAATTTTTTCTTTTGTGCCGTTGAAGCAGTTGTTCACACGTGAAAAATCGGCGTTCGACGTCTCTTGGCTCCAATACATACGGCACCCAATGGCCTACCTTCCGGAACATTCCCATTGCTTTTAGACGATCGGAAATGGTTTGTTGAGCGACGCTAAGTGATTTTGCAAGTTCTTTTTGCGTTTGGGATGGATCTTGGTCGAGCAATGTCTACAATTCGTGATCTTCAAACTTTTTTGGCTGTCCGGGCCGTTCATCATCCTCCAAGTCAAAATTGCCACTTTTAAACCGTGCAACCGTCCACCAAAATACGATGACTTTCGGCAGCCTTTTTCTTCATATTGAAGTAATGAAGAAGTACTCCCCGCAAAAACACTTTATTCGGCACAAAATTCGACATTTTCAGAGTAAAAAAAAGTATTGTTGTTTACGCTTCAGCTAAATGACACATACTGATTCTGAAACTATATGACAGTAGCTTTCCAACACATATTTGGAAAGGTGAATGAATCACTGGAATAAAAATGAAGTTACGCCATCTGTTAGAAAACCGCACGAATTAACCGGTACCCCTATTATCTGCTTAATATTAGGCGCGTATCTATGTATTGTAGTGAACGGTAACAAAGCCTCATTAAACAAACAAGAAGCGACTTGTTTTTGTAATGCGTGTTCGATGCCCTACCCTATACACGATAGATACGCAAATGAGCGCGCTTATTGATACCCTCCTAAGATCAAAATTAAGAAATTCAAATGCACTAGTCATAAGAGACGAAACTTCTGCGATACACGATACACCACCTGTGGTGGAATGAATGGACGTCTCAAAGCAAGAGCATTTCAAGCCTCTTAGAATGCGTTTCGAGAGAGCAATCTCTTATGCGGTTATCCGTGTGTCCTTCCTTTTGTATTGGTGACAACAGGCTCACATTAGGCGACAGCGTCTGTAATAAGTGGCCCCGGTTTTTCCCGTAGAATGGACATCTATGTACTCTGTTTATCTATGATTTAACTATGGAGCTCAGTGCGCCAAGGTGTCAGTCCGATGTTTCTTTGTGGATGCCGAATGCCGCCGTGTCTATGCAAGTAACCATGGCCATGTTGTTTTCTCCCTGTGGAAATTAAAAAATCTGATATCCGATTAAAAAGCTGAAATATATGCAGTTGCTTTTTTTTGATTTTTTGAAATTATCTAAAATTTATTAAATTTTTCCTCTATTATACCAAAACAAAAGATAATAATAATTTGTATTTGTTATTTCATTGTAGGTACTGGTGAATCGGGTAAATCCACCTTCATTAAACAGATGCGTATTATCCACGGTAGTGGTTACTCTGACGAAGATAAAAAGGGATTTATAAAAGTAGTCTACCAAAATATATTCATGGCAATGCAATCGATGATCAAAGCTATGGATATGTTAAAAATTCAATTTGGATCACCCGATTGTAATGTAAGTATGGATACTATGTATGTAGCTATATACGAGCATATACATACGTGATTTATGGAGGAATTGTCGCTAATATTTAATCTTCATCTTAGGAACACGCGGAATTAGTACGAGATATAGACTATGAAACAGTAACATCATTTGAGGATCCATACGTTAGTGCTATAAAAAGTTTATGGGCTGATAGTGGTATACAAGAATGTTACGACAGACGTCGAGAATACCAGCTAACAGATTCAGCGAAATAGTAAGTTATCAGGCAATTTGTTTCCCACAGAATTTAAATAACGTTTCATTCATTTTATTTTATTATGAATTGCACCGACAAAAAAACCCACTCTATAAAAATCTTAACTTTTTCACACAACAGTTACCTTTCGGAAATTGATCGAGTTGCAGGACCAAATTACTTACCAACCGAGCAAGATATCCTAAGAGTTCGAGTTCCGACCACGGGAATTATAGAATACCCTTTTGATCTAGAGGAAATTCGCTTTAGGTAGAGAGATGGATTTATATCTGACGTGCCTGTCCATTTTTTTCCTGCATGATTGTCTAATGTTTTTACTAATATAATTTTAAATGCATGCATTTCGATACTACTTTATACTATTCGGGAAGAATCCAATATAGTTGTTTGGGAAGACGCAGAAAGAATGTGTGAACTCCACACATTATCAATTTGAATTTATTTATATGTATTTGGCGGTAAGCCTTCAAAATGGCTTTCCTGGCATTTCAGCATGTTTATTACTAAGCAATTTTATCCCGAAAATGGAGCAAATTTTCCAAAAAAAATTTTTAATGTTTATGAGAAATGCGCTTGCACAGACAAAATATTGTTACGTCGAAACCGAAACGCATTAAATTGTATTTTACTTAGTAGGAAATCTTGTTCTTAATCTATACTCTTCGGTGATGGAGTCTGCATGTCTTCATAAGTTATTCTTCTTCATATTCATGTCTAGTAGAAAATCCAGTTAAGACTTATTTAGACTGTTCCTTAAATCTAAAGTCATGGGAACGCATTGAACATGCTACCAAATTGCTGCGGTCGTTCCATTAAATTTGACACGTTTGGTTACCGAACATTGTTTAGTCGTCGAACATGTGAGACGCCTTAGCGTTCCTTTTAATCAATTTACTATACATACATATATACGCTAAGACCATTTTCATTGACGCTGACGGAAAGACGTCCCTCTTGCATTTGAAGCCATTTTAAAAATTTTGACTGTTTAATATATGGATGAACTAAATTTGTGTCGAATGATTATTGAGGAAAATATTTAATTTTAATGTTATAGCTACTTGAGTGACCTAGAAAACATATCAAACCCGGATTACTTACCGAGTGAACAGGATATTTTGCGTGCTCGAGTTCCCACGACAGGAATTCTTGAGTATCCATTCGATTTAGATGGAATTATATTTAGGTATTTTATAACATGTGAAAATAAAGAGAAAAAAAGCAAGTATCGCTATATTGGAAAATTCTTAGTAAAAGTAGTGGTTTGATTAATGTTCTTGTGTTCTATTGTAGTTGGTATAAGCAGCATGCGATTGCTTCATTATGTGTTTATGAACCATTCGCCTAAATTGTTTTGTAATATATATTTAAATTTATTTTGAAACAGGATGGTAGACGTAGGCGGTCAGAGATCTGAAAGAAGAAAATGGATTCATTGTTTTGAGAATGTAACCTCGATTATTTTCTTAGTGGCATTGTCTGAATACGACCAAATCTTATTCGAGTCTGAAAATGAGGTAGGTGACTTTATGCACGCATTCTATGCGAATGCAGTAATTAACATTTTTTGATCGGTTACCCTTTCAGAATCGTATGGAAGAATCGAAGGCTTTGTTTAAAACTATTATTACGTATCCATGGTTCCAAAATTCATCAGTTATTCTTTTCTTAAATAAGAAAGATTTATTAGAAGAAAAGATTATGTATTCTCATCTGGTAGATTATTTCCCCGAATACGACGGTAAGTTTAAATATTAATACATTTCAAAAAAGGTTTCTGAATTTAAAACGAATATAATACCGAATGAATATCTTGAAAGGACCAAAACAAGATGGAAAACTAGCAAGTGAATACATTTTGAAAAATGTATATTTGCCGTGCAATCCCGATCCGGATCGTCAGTGTTACTCTCACTTTACCACAGCCACAGGTGTATTTGTACAATGTATATTCAAGTAGAATATTGTGCTGTATTATCTAATTCGTCCGACTAGCTCTGAATATTAAACGCTAGAACCTATAATCGTAGTCATTTCATTACAACTTACTGTCGTATTGCTATGCTATATATTTTTTATTTTGTCTTTATGCTTATTGTATTCTAGGCCCACAAAGAGATGCAATAGCCGCAAGAGAGTTTATACTTCGTATGTTTGTAGACCTGAATCCTGATTCAGAAAAAATAATATATTCTCATTTTACATGCGCTACAGGTAAGCTAGAGTTTTCATTGCTTTTTTATTCACTTAATTTCTATTCGCGCAGCGTAAGAATTGCATATACAATTACTTTTACAGTGCAGTACAAGATATTCAATAGTATCTTCTTCACAGCTTCTAAATAATTTATCTTACCAACAAATTTCAATTTTTACTCGAATCGAAAATTATAGGTAATTCTACATTATGATCCTTCTGGGTTATTATGAATGAGAGCAGTGTGCTTATTTGCGTAGTAATGATGGTTAATAATTCTTGTGTTGTCTAGATTAACTAAATACGTTCCCAATGAACGTTGTTAATAAGGCCGACACTAATAATCGAGATGTCGGGAGAGCTGGAACACGTACCGGCAATACGTGTGGAAGCGTCATCATTTATGCCCCACAAGGGGTTACGGCAATTGAGAGAGAGAGAGAGAAGGAGATTCCTCTGGCAACATTGACGAGATTTGAGTGCTATTGCTCATGATGAGCGTTGAAATCTCCAACGAGTAGGGAACTAATGTTGATCTTGTAGCCCGAGGGACAGCTGGACATCGGTGGAATGTAGATGTTGAGGATTTCAATCTCTACATTACCAAATTGTACGGCTATTGCCTGCAGCTCAAAGACGTCGTCATCGTCTACAGATAAAGCCAGTTCACGGTGTTGCACTGACTGGTGGATTATAAGTGCGAGTCCACCGCCGGTTTCGGTCACATGGTCCCTACGAACAACATTACAACTGCCATGGAGTTGGAGTTCTGTTTGGTCTCTTGAATGGCACCATGAATGCTGTCACTTTGGCAATCTTGTATTATTGTTGTTGTTGTAGTAGCGATGCTTCGAATACTACATACTGTTCTTACATCGAGGGGGCTTGGCAGCTGTTGGCCGTCGAAAAACGGGTCTTTCCGGTACGAAGAACCGGCTGCCGCAAGAACGAATCTTGTGTTGTAGTCCATTGTAGTTTAGTTAGACTAGCGAGAGGATATTAGAATTTGCAATTACTGGTACCGGAGTTAGGTTGTGCTGCATCGATACTGCGTGGTGTTGTTCATCGGATTTGTTGTGGACAACTGCGCGCCCGTAGGTGTAATCGCAGGTGTAGCTGGGACTGCGGAATTCGGACTATTGTCCATTATTTCTACACCGGGTAACTGTAAACGATGAATTCCACCGCCTCGTTCCTGTGGCAGCCGGTTCTGCGCACCGGAGCGACCCGTTTTACAACGGCCAAGAGCTGCCAAAACCCTTCAATGCAAGAAGGAAAGTGTGTTTGTATATTACGTGCCTCGTATCGTCTTTTTTTCTGTTCACTGGGAGCAAAACATCTCGGCGCAACTGCTCTTAGTGCTACTTCTCTCCACACCTAACTCCTGGATCGCTGTGGGAGAACCCAATAGAGGCAGCTAACTTTCTATCCCTCAACACCGGGGATGAAGACGAATCCGTAGACATGTAACCAACAAACACACCGAATTCCGACCATTGCTACAACAACAACAACAATTCCACTGCCTATGATGAGTCAGTCCCGAGTAGGGTGGTGTAGGTGGCACCATTCGTTGTAGCAATTACATCTTATGGCGGTGGTGTTTGGATGCATTACATACGTAGCAGATTCATACATCCGTTGGACCAGGGTTGTTCTCAATATCGAGGCGAATGAGGAGTATTGAGAGGAACTGCACCGTTGAATGTTGCTCCCAATAGACGGTTTCCTTCTGGCGTTTATGGGGGGTATGGCAGCTCTTGACCGTTGGTAAAGTACCAACGGGTCGCTCCGGTACGTAGAACCGGCTGCCGCTGGTTTGATAAGTCAACAAGTCCAATTTGGTGGTTCATCATCTCTAAAGTATAGTGCCTCTTACAAAATAAAGAGTAGAATGTCAAATATTGATGCAAAAGATAATGTTTTTATAATGTACATATGTAGTTGTTTTCACATCAATTTATATACCGCTATGCTTACTCTATAAAATGTAAGATACATGTTTTAGTCGCCGCAATAATTAACTCTACCGTTGCCACACTGTAGTTTAGTCCCTTTACCGCACAATAAGTACGCAGTAGATCTTATACAAATGGTGTAGAAGTTGGGCTATCTCTTTATATCGTCCAAATGATTCTAACAAATCTATTTTTTTATATATGTACTGCTTCAAATCCAACCTGTGGGACCACGGAAACAACTTACAGATACTGAAAACATTAAGCTTGTATTCTGCGCCGTAAAAGATACAATTATGCAAGCTGCTTTAAAAGAATTCAATTTATCATAAGGCGAATAATTTACGTAAATGGTTTTTATGAGAATCGTGTGCCGCTTCGACTTCATTTCGATATTGTACTGTGAAATTCAATAATAAATTGGTTAATCGATTCTTTATGTTATTATGGTTTTATTAAACAGTATAAGTTTTCTTCTTTTCTTTTAAAGTTCCATGGAATGGTGATTATGGTAAGTTGTTTTCTTCAGCGTTATTTTTTTCTTTTACAAACTAAATTTTTTTTTGTGCAATCTTTTTTTTCGTGATTAAATATGATATTAAAAGAAATATGATTTAGAAAGGCAGTTGGGACAAATCTCCTATAGAAGTAGCAGAAACCATAGTAGAATTGCCATTTTGGGGAAAAAAATATTAGTAGAAAAGGACGATAATTATTAAAATATTGTGGTAACGATAAGAGAAATTTTAACCGATTCGACATCATTTTTACGACTTTTGCGGGTAAACTTACTATATTCCATTTTTACACTTTTTCTTTCAATGTATACTTTTTTACTGTTTGCTGTTGTTATTGATTCTTCTATATCGATTTTCCATTGTGAAAAAAAAATTTAAATAAACAAGACTGAGTTTTTACCTTGCAAAAGGTGTGGTGTGTAAAAAACCAAAATTGGCAAAATCTAAGTTTCCGCAACTGCATGGCCTATTTTATTGCTAAGGAGAGAGAGAAAAAAAGGCATATGTAAAAGAAAACAACAAAAACCACAAACCACAAAAACCAAAGTATCACATTTTACCCTTCCTAAACTAAACGGACAGCCACTTCAATTATCGCCCAGCGCAAAGTACTTAGGTGTCATTCTAGACACTAAGCTCAGCTGGAAGTTAAACATTGAAGAACGGGCAAAGAAGGCCTGCATAACCTTCTACGCCTGTAAGAAAACCTTCGGAAGGAGGTGGGGCCTTAAGCCAAATATGGTCCTTTGGATGTTCACAGCAGCAGTCCGTCCAATTCTTACATATGGATCGTTGGTCTGGTGGCCAGCGATTGCTAAAAAATATAACATCACAAAACTTGGCAGGGTGCAAAGAACGGCATGTCTTGGTACCACAGGTGCCATGCGAACATGCCCAAGGGAAGCGCTAAACGTGATCCTACACCTTCCACCTATCGACCTCTTTATCAAACAATCGGTGGCGGGCGGTGCAGTCAGGCTCAAAAAGTCGGGAGGCTGGACTGCTAAACCGTACGGCCATAGCGACATTCTAAACCAGTTGCCACAGGATGTGGCCAAGGTGAATACCGACTTCACCGTGCCCAAACTAAGGTTTGAGAGAAACTTCTCTGCCAAATTTTCAACCAGATCTGAATGGGAAGAAGGCGAGGTGGTGAAGGACTTTGACATCATGAGTAAGTGCATCCTCCAAGCTTGTCGAGCGATGTGGCGCGGAGTTAGCTTGCCTTGGCAGACGGCTCAATATTACCCTGCTCTGGGTTCCTGGTCACAGGAACATAGAGGGTAATGAGAGGGCTGACGACCTGGCCAGAAGGGGCGCCGCCCTAGACAGATCTCAAGCGGAGTCTGTTTGCATTCCGCTGTTGACTGTTAAGCGCAATATATCCAACCACTACCTCAAGGTTGCGGATTCCAAATGGCGGAATCTGCACACCTGCGCCGTATCAAGAAAGATATGGCCCTCCTATGACAGAAAGAGAACATCGGAGCTTATGACCAAATCGCGCAGAGATGTCGCCAGGCTCACGGCAGTCATCACGGGGCATTGGCCTATAGGGGATCACGCAGTCAGGCTCGGTATCCTCTACAACGCGCATTGCCGAAGTTGCGGTAATGAAGAGGAGAAAGAAACCCTCACTCACTTCCTATGCGAATGCCCAGGCCTTGCTAGGACCAGACATCGTACATTGGGCAAGGCCTTTCTTGACAACCTAGGGGATGTGTCGGGGGTGAGGATTGGGGAGTAGCTTTACTTCCTTAACTCCTTCGGTTGGATCTAGACAGCATCCCCTGTATTTTCCGACTATCAGCTAACAACAAATTTTCACGAGGTTTGTGGCTTCAAAATGGCGCTTCTTTTGCTAATTGGGCATGGTAAGGTTTTGCCTAAGCCACCACTTATACCAACCAAAAGAAAACAAAAAACCATTTTAATGTACGAGTAGTAATTTCCACTACGCGAAAACTGTTTATAATTATGAACTAAATGATAAAGCAAATTATGAATTAATAATTAACAAAAAATAATAATAAGATTTAAAAGCGAATTACATCTTTAATTATTTCGTAGTAGTCAGGCTCCTCAGGACTCCCAGCAGATCCTTGGTTTGCATATGTATATTTTAGTTGCAGGACTGTCGACTTCGTCCTCGTCGTCGGAATCTTCGATGTCCACTGTAGGAACGTTAAGCCATGTCTTCCCCAGACAATAGCTGCACAAAGCAGAAGCCCTCCTATTTTGCAACTACAGCCTCCTCCAGAGCATTGTTTCGGACACTTAGGTTAGGTTAAAGAGGCAGCACACATAGACCACCACTGGGTCCGTTGTGATACCTCATAGGCGCAAAGACGCCATGTGAGTCTAGTCGTCAAACCACCCGGATCTATCAATGAAACGATGCAGATGACCAGCATTTACGTCCTTCAGGTCATCGAGGTCAATAAAGTAGAGGGATCTTAAAATATCCTCTCTTCTACCGGCAAGAGCAGAGCAGGTGCACAGGAAGTGATGTACTGTCTCCTCCTCTTCTTCGTCCCCACAGCTTTTGCAGAAATCATTATATGGAAGCCGAAGACGCCTAGCATGCTCACCTATCAGGCAATTCCCCGTGATGATCCCCACAACCTTTCTGAGATGCCTTCTCTCCAGCATCATTAGCCCTGAGGAGCGGCGAGGATTGATGTGCACCAAATCTGCCTCGTAACGGACACTTACAAGAAATAAATTTCAAAAGACTTTGTGAAGCAGGCTCCTTTTTTTATGTGTCGGGTAGCAGCCCCTGCTGGCTTCTGGATTTCGCACAAAGCACTTCGAAAAGTTGCAAGCAATAGGAATCACGGTCAAAAATGTACATACATAATAAACAAAAACGAGGATTAAAGAAAATTCACAGTTTACGTAAGTAGTTCCGAATAAGGCCTAACTAACTAACAACTGAGTACATATTAGAAAAATGCCCTGGGATGAGTATAGAGCCGCTATTATAATAAACATGATTAAAAGTGGGAATTTTCGGAAAAAATATTTCATTTTGACGGGTTGTATCTCGTGACCTATTAGAGCCACAGAGCTGCTCTTATGCCGGGTTTCCACCAAAGAGACAGTTTTGAAAAACAGTTTTATTTTCAAAAACAGAAACAAGTGTTGTTTTCCGAAAACAGTTCTGTTTTATGTAAACAGACTGTTCAAATGTTTTTCAGTAAAAAGACTGTTGTTCCCTTTATACTGCAGATTTATTTTTATTGCCACAGACACGTGTTTCGGGCGTAATTTGTGCCCTTCGTCAGTGCTTGTTTCATATTGTAAAAATAAATCTGCAGTATAAAGGGAACAACAGTCTTTTTATTGAAAAACATTTAAAGAACTGCTAAAACAAAGAAACTAACCTAGCGACAACATTCGATAAAGGCTGTTCCAATTGAACAGACTGCTTTTGTTTCCAGTTCTGTTTATCCTGTTCTACATAGTGTCCCAAAAAATGTCAGACGACGAAGATTTCATAATTAGGTATGTTTTTTTTAATAAATAATATCCAAAACAGCAAAAAACGGAGATATTGGGTCAGTTCTCAATTAAAAAAGGTACTGACGACGTTGGGTTAAATGGAGAATTGAGATCCTCGTTTCACAACTTTGTAAGAATATCAAGTACTGATTTTGAACCTTTAACCAATTTGCTTGGACCTAAAACCGCCAAGAAAAAAAAACAAGCTACAGAGAAGCAATTTCAGTAATATTACGTTTACACTATAGCCACTTACTTCATCTGCAGCGTAATCTGGGTGTGGTGAGTTTAGAATTGTACGTAGTTGACCGTTTCAGATTAAATGAAGTAATCTGGGTGTAGTGTAAACGTAATAGGTATAAGGGATCGCCTGGCACTAACTTTGAGGTACTTAGCCACTGGGGACAGTTTCCAAACATTAAAATATTTGAATTTTGTCTTTTAAACTTAGTTTTATTGTCAATACTTATGCAGTCCCACAAATTATTGTGTTGGCGATTCATTTCGATTAAATTACTCGTCTCATCTTTTGTCCACGCGCCGTTTGTATTCAGTAGACTGCTTTTTGTTCGAACGTATTCTAAAAAAGTTAAAAAAAAGTTATTTCACTTGAATCTTTAAAATGACAACTGATAACTGATTGTGTACTTGGTTGTTGTCGCAGAAAACAAAAGCGCGTGTTCCAACCAACCAGACAAAAAACAAGAACAAATCGAATCAAAGGACTGCGGTTCACTTGTCTGATCGAGTTTGCAGTTTCCGATGGTCCCCCACTCGCAAGTGCTCAAATCCATACTGACTTACGAATTTGAAGATCTCTGATTCGTCGTATATTTAGTACACCTCAGTGATACGGTTACGATAACATGTTAGAAAGGTGAGAAAGAAAGGCAAGCCAGGACAGTTAGGTTGAATGATTGCCATCGCGAAGTTCATTCGTCAACCTTATGTTCAGAAGTGTTTAGCATTTTTTTTCAGATGGGGACTCCGGCTTAGGCTAATGTCGTTTTCGATTGGCCCACAAACTGCTCTTATTTCTGTCTTAATGCCAATCGAACATTCTATGCAATTTTTAATTTGTTTATGTGTGTTGGTGTTCGAGCAATTTTTTTTTTTTTTTGGTATAGTTGCTCTGCGAGTACATTAAAACTGCTTAAATGTTTAAATGTACTCGCTGAGGATGACTATTTGTGTCGAAATGCATCCAAACTGAATAAATTTATAACAAATTTGTTAAAAAGCAAAGTCATAAAGGTGGTTTAAATAATTATTATTTGAAAAAAAAGCCCCTAGACGATCAAGCTGCTTGATCAAACGGTTGCAGTCCCATCAATCACGGACGCTTTGATCAATCTTCTACACCGTCAATCAACTCTTCAATCTTTTGATCAAAACTGATTCTCCCTTTAGTTTCCGACTCGGAAAGAGTGTGAAGTGAAGTGTCGCAATGGTTTCCAATACAGATTTGGCCTTTCTTGCCATGACATTGGTTGCCCTCAAGTGGAAAAAAAAATTAAGAGGGAACGACGTTGGTCCAAGGATTGGTATAAACTGAAAAACTGCTTCATTCATGAACATTTACTCAGCGTTCTCCGCGATACGGAACCAGAAGACTACAGGAACTTCATTAGAATGGACCAAGAGAGTATTGATATTTTACTGAAGTTAGTATGGGCCAAAATAGAGAAGAAGGCTTCAAATATGCGTGAAGCGATTCCTGTAACTCAGAGACTTTCTATCACATTGAGGTACCTAGCTTCTGGCATGGATTTGGAAGACCCGAAATTCATGTGTGCCATTGCTCTCCAGACTCTGGAACTCATCATAATGGAAACTTGCTCAGCAATTATCGGGTGACTGACACAATGCTTGATCAAAATTGACCTAGACGGTCAAGCACCCTCGCCAACCGCTTGAGTCAATCACCGTCAAACCGGTACCTAGACGGTCAATCACGCTTGATTCAATCGATTGACACTAGATTGTGATCAAGCGGCTTAATCGTCTAGGGGCTCCTTTATGATATGGGATGTTTTCCTTTATACCTCACAGCTACAAAAGTTCTAACCCGGGTAAGTGTCACGATAGACTGTCGAACTCGAGCACGAAGCTGGTACAAATGTCCTCTAACACACACACACTCCACATAAATGTGAAGAAAACCAGTCCACTTGTACCAGGTTCGTGTTCGACAGTCTGTGGTGACGCTAATACGTCGTGGTTTAATAAAGATAGCAGGAGAGCAATTCAGAATAAGAAAGTGGTTTTTAATGCGTACAGACAAAACCCCTCTGAAAAATTGTACCAGATCTATCGATCTGCTTGAAACACCTACAAGTCTGTCATAAACAAAGCAAAATTGCAATTTGATCGAAATATAAGACAAAAATTGTTCAACAATAAAAGGGTGGTAAAAGTTTTTGATCACGTGTTAAAACAGTAAAAAAACAACTCCATTTCCTCTTCCATCCCACCTCTACTTTACGAAAAACAGTTATATCATATAATGAAAACAGGGTGGCCATTCCCGATTGAGCGAGTATTTCCCCATGAAAACAGCCAGGTCGAACGAGTGCTTCCCTGAATCGCTAAATCCGAATTTGAAGTCAAAAAAGAAAAAAAAAATGGGGCTACCCACCCCAGAATGGCCACCCTGTTTTCATAGGGAAATACTCGTCCGATCGGGCTAGTTCGAATTACAAGGTAATTTTGGGTCGCCGATTCCGAATCTGAAGTTAAAAAGAAAAAAAATTAGGGTTGCCCACACTAGAATTGCGGTAATAGCAACGTACGTTAAACGGCAACGACCACATCCGATAACTCGATGGCGACATCCTGTAATACATACTCGTATGTTTACGTCATTTCCGTCCCACCAATATCCATAATATTCAATTCCAATTTGTTTCCTATAAACATTTTCAATGTTAAAACCTGAAGACTCGGTGAAAAACCTTCACTTCGGCAATGAACGAGTCTTTTTTTATGGAATCCCGGGTATTTGATTATCAGGTACTGACAAGAAGAAGTACTGAAAAGAACAGGTACTCAAATCCCGGGATCCCGGTACTCAGTATCGGTACTGAAAAAAACGGCTCATGGTTGAAAATACCGGTACTCAAATCCCGGTACTCAATGCCGGTATTAAAAAAACGGGATACCGTTACTGAAAAAAAAAACCGGTACCAAACCGGGATCCCGGTATTAGCAACACATTAGCCTAACCCTACTACCATCTACTGTTTTCCCTAGCAATTGACCCCCTAAAGTTCAAACGGAACATACACCGATACCTCCTTATCGTTCCTGCGGCAGCCGGTTCTTCGTACCGGAACGATCCGTTTTTCAACGGCCAAGAGCTGCCAAGCCCCCTCGATGCAAGAAAACTGCGGTATTTGAAGCATCGCTACCACAACAACAACAACATACCTACTTATCACTAAACCCCTCGACCATCCCTTATTCTAATTTCCCTTCCGCCAAGGTTGTGCTCGCATCAAAGGGTTAAAAAAGACTCCAAAATCGGGAACAGCTAATAAGACCGATCTTGACTGCTTGCAATGATTTTAATGTACAAGCCAGTCTAAATAATCAAGATGGCACTGATTTTACGCGATCGGATTGTTGAATACGATTCCAACATGACCGAAAGCAATATACGCGTCAAATATACACGTAGCACATAAACCCGATTGGTATTACCAGAATTGTGATATCAATATCTATTTTTATGATATCAAAATATTTGATATATCACTACCTGCATAGGGATCAGTATTTGTATTCGTATCGGTATTATTTCTCTTCTTAGTATCTGTAGTATGTATCTTAGCGAGTTTTGTGTTAAAAAACGATAAAATTATTTAACCGCAAAGTCCATGAATTTTTATAATTTGAAATTAAAAACACCTTATTGACTTTGCTATTGTTAAAATTTATTTTACAATAAATTTCAATATTTCGGATGCATTTCGACTATTGTCATCCTCAGCGAGTACATTTAAACTAGACTCAAATCGCAGCATGATTATATTTATAATGAAAAAATCAATATGTAAATAACGGAAAGTTACTCTAATATAATAGAATTAATATTTAAAGTTCAATAAATTGTACATATAAATTAATGTGAAAGCAATTAACCGTACTGTAATTGTTTTTTAAAAACGCAAAATAGAAAAAATTTTATTGCTATGAAATAACTGTAATTTAGTGGAATGATTATTTTGATCTATTAATGCATTTGAAAAGTGGTGACCGAATCGGCGCTTCTAACGTGTTCATTAGAGTTTTGCTGTTTATATGCATGTATATGCTTTCATACGCGTCTAATTTGTGTGTTTCGTTCACCTGTTTTTTCAAATGTATATTTTCCGTGCTCCAGTTGAGGTGATTTTGCTCCAACGCGACACAGACAAAACAGGTGAGCTACAAAAATCAGGAATATACGAAATTTCCTGCAGGGACTGTCCACATACGTATATCGGCCAAGCGAAACGAAGCATCTTAACGCGGTTTAAAGAGCATTTGAACTCTGTTAACAAAAGTCAGGTGACTAAATCAGCCGTCGCCCTACACGCGTTGGAGCAAAATCACCTCAACTGGAGCACGGAAAATATACATTTGAAAAATCAGGTGAACGAAACACACAAATTAGACGCGTATGAAAGCATATACATGCATATAAACAGCAAAACTCTAATGAACACGTTAGAAGCGCCGATTCGGTCACCACTTTTCAAATGCATTAATAGATCAAAATAATCATTCCACTAAATTACAGTTATTTCATAGCAATAAAATTTTTTCTATTTTGCGTTTTTAAAAAACAATTACAGTACGGTTAATTGCTTTCACATTAATTTATATGTACAATTTATTGAACTTTAAATATTAATTCTATTATATTAGAGTAGCTTTCCGTTATTTACATATTGATTTTTAATTATAAATATAATCATGCTGCGATTTGAGTCTAGTTTAAATGTACTCGCTGAGGATGACAATAGTCGAAATGCATCCGAAATATTGAAATTTATTGTAAAATAAATTTTAACAATAGCAAAGTCAATAAGGTGTTTTTAATTTCAAATTATAAAAAAGTATGTATCTTATTTGAACGATGTTTCGAATATTATTTCTTCTTCTTGCCCTTTCATACCACTCTGCGGCTTCGCGTTGCTCTGCCTGTGGTGTTGGCACTTCGCCCATTCTGGCGGTATAATCTCAGCTTCCTTCTGCAGGCAGCTCGATCTTGGATCGTATCATCGCCAAGATTAACACGTTGTTGTTGCTTTTTCATCTGATCGATCCACGTGTGTTTCCGTCTGTCTCGGCGTTTGGGTCCAGCAAATGGAACATTCATTGATAGCGCTTTCATGACAGGGTTCTCAGGCGGACGCCTTAGAACATGGCAATACCAATCCATACGACGATCTTCGAGCTTTTCAGTGATCGGTTGCTCAACAAACAAGCTGCCACGGATGTGGGTACTTTTGATACGATTCTTTTTGGTCACACCGGCTGACATCCGTAGCATTTTCATCTCAGTCGCAGTCATTTTACTTTCGCACGTCTTATACATAGTTCAGCAATCAGACGCATACATGAGTGCGGGACGTACGACCGTTTTGTACAACTTGCCCTTAAGCTTTCGTGGCATCTTCTTGTCGCAGAAAACTCCATAGTTTTCTCGCCACTTCATCCAGCCGACACTGATGCGATGTTTGATGTCATCATCGCAGGTTGACCATCGAGCCCAGGTAATTGAACTTTGTACAGGACTTCAGCTGCTCTCCTTTAATGTAGATATCTGGTATCGGTCTCTCTGGATCTAAGAAAGGACAGCAAAGATACTCAGTTTTTGGTATGCTAATCCTTAATCCATGATCCTCCAGTATCTTAGTACACCACTTATTCAGTGCAGCCTGCAAAGCAACGATGTCTTTGCTACCCAGGACGATATCATCGGCGAAGAGAAGGGATATTTCCAGGCCGTCAGAAATGAGTGTTAGTAAATAGAGAATGATGATGTTGAAGAGCAAAGGACTCAATACACTGCCTTGGTGAACTCCGACTTTCAACCGGAAATTTTTCAGACTCACCAGTTGAGCATCTAACTTTAGTAGTTGCCCCATCATACATGTCTTGTTTCGAATATTATTTAAATACATGAATATCCCAAACACTGGCTGTAAAAACTCTTTACAAACATTCAAGTTCATTCAACCAAAATCAACCTGAAATTGGTCCCACAGTTAACTTAACTATGACAATTTTAAATGTAAAATTTGTCTTCTTGTCTGAGTTTCTTCCAATCGAGCAGCTAAATATGGACGTTTTCAATGAGTACGTTTAGACCGTGCGAACTACTTGGAGGATTAACTAATACGAAGAAACTCACCGCGGTCTAAACGTACCAGATTAGTTAGTGCTACGACTAACTTTAATTCCATTTGCCATGCGGTACTGAGCTGACTACAGCTGTCATCGCGTGTAATGTTTGCGTTTTCTGCTGTGAACTTGAATCCGAACGTCTGGCTCAAAGTTAGCGATTCGCCTGGATTATGAGCAATCCCGAAATGACCGAAAAGACAATAAAACCACAGCTGACATCGGTAATACTTGGTGCACCCGTCGGTCTAAACACACCAAGAACTTGTACTAACTCGAATTCACCACAGTTAGTGTTACGATTCTCACCACGGTCTAAACGTAGTCAATGGTATTATAAAAAAAAATAATTTTTCGCGGTACTTAAATTAAGTCGCTCAAGCGGTATTGAATCACTATTTAAAGACGTAAAGTTTATTGTAAGCGATTAAAGTAAGTCTAAGCAAAAAAACCGTTGATGAAATTACGTTTCGAAAGATGAATCGAGGTTTTGGCTAACTGCCAATATCAAATAGATATCGAATATTGTGTCCTTACATACTTGTATATCACATCATATTCAAACCATATCCAAAATACATTGTCTTTCCTTATATTTGTATTAGTATCGGATTTTTATTGTAGAGATATCACAGCTTTGGTATTTACACGAGAAGCGCATTTACGCTTCGGCACCCATCATCGTCTAAAACGTTATGGTTTGCTGTTTACACGGGACGGGTATTGTGGATTTGACATGTTTACGCGCGACGCGTTTCGCTCCTCGCGTGTCAGAACTTTATTCTTACGCCCCACACCAAAAGGGAAAGCATTTTTAATTTTCGATAGTATATTGCATTGCATACGCACATGCTAAAAAATATCACTAACATTTTTCTATTTCTATTTTAGACACCGAGAATATAAGATTCGTGTTTGCTGCTGTTAAGGATACTATTCTGCAATCAAATTTAAAAGAATATAATTTGGTTTGAACTGAAATTATAGTGACTTGCATTGTCTTTAGTTTGTGATTGTTGTCCTTATTATAATTATATCTTATTTTCTTTTTTTTTGCATCAATATTTATAAATATACATATATATAATATATGAATATTATGATGAGAAGAAAAAAAACGAAATAAATGCGCATCATAAAATTAATGATAACACATGTAATAAAACAAAAAAATTAATATTACATTTTTTTGCGATACGGAAAAAATGAAGAAAACAAAAAACTAAACATAAGAAAATTTTATGTATAACCTTACAAACTTTATTACAGTTACAATTTCGTTACCAATTGATAAGAAAAAAAAACATGCTTACGAATGTAATGTATTTGGCCCGGAAAGAATCTGCATAAAAGAGGATAAACCAAAAAAATGCACGCTACAGTAATTAAAGCTTTTACTTTCAAAAAATGCTAATAACAAAATTCGCACCGGCTAGGTATCTAAAGAAAAGTGGAGCTCGTTGCAAAAGCGACAACAAAAAAATCAATTCAAATCGTCAACATTCTCAACTTGAGCCATTCCTCTTGCCAATTATTTTTTTTTAATGAATCATTTTCTGATATGTTCAATCATGTAACTTATTATCTATCTCGATTTGCTACGAAGAATGCATTGTTCAAGTGCAGTAAACTATAGTAATTGTATTTTTTTTTTAAATATAATTATTGTTTACGTAAGGAAGGGAAGAAAATGAAAAAATAACAAGTTTAAACTACGATAATAATGGTTGTTTCTTTTTCTTATTATAAATTATGTTCCAAGTAAGGATTAATTTCGCCTAATGTAGAAAACATTGTATGTATATGCTTTCAATGTTCTAATTCAATCATTTATGTAAGTTTAATTGTGTTGCAATTTGTTTCTGTCAGAATATTAAAATACAAAAATATCAATATCCCACCTCGCATTTAAACTAAATGCAAAGTGGTCTTATTTATTTAACAAAATTAAAAATTACTCGCTTTACTAATAGTGGGGGGAAAAATTCTAGTACAGATGACGCGCTCACCTTTGAAATACCCAAACGAATAAATAAAACAACTATGTATATTTAAAGGTAAACATTATAGAGAGTCTTTCGCTATTTGACTTATTTATTTTTTTAAATTAATTAAGATAACGATTTGTTTTTGTTGATATACCTAGTACCAAACAAATTTATCTTTTAATTTTCTCAAAGAAGAGTTTTAAAAATGTATGGGATGAATATTGCATTTCAATAATGAATTATGATGAAAACAAAAATGAAGTCAGCCCCTAAAGAACTATGTACGAAGTAAGCTTCTTTCATTTGAAATGAAAATAGCCAATTCATTTAATTTCGATGTATTAATTTTTCAATTTTGGATGTGACGAGGAAGAAATAGGTAAAAGTACAACAGAATAGATCGGAAGAAATAAATAATGAGTAAAATACATCAGAAATATTATTGATCACATGAAAATTCTTCGTATTAACGCAAGCTATATAGAAAAAAAAAATGAAAATGTTCATCGTGTTTGTCGTTATTTTTTTTTTTTTTTTTTTATTTTTTATATTTTTTTCTACTATTAAAAAAAGCTAAATCAATGTATGTATGTATTTGTGATTATAATTTGTAATACAGAACTCAATGAAAAGTATTTTATGTTTCATTCATTTATTTATTCATTTTGTAGCCGAACATGGTAAGAGTGACTGTTGTTCAAGAATGGCATACTCATATTTGAGCACGCCTTATGCCCAATGACGACTCATTCGAATTGTCGATTTTATGAGATTCATGATTATAGCGTGCATTATATATTTTTAATGCAGTATTGAAAGTGTATGCATAAATAATTTTTAGCATTGCCGACTAAAAAATATACCAATAAATCATTCCGGTAGATTCTTGTTTTTAAAGAGGGGCTAGAATGGCCTAAATTAATCCAAGAGTTAATTGTGCTCCTCAAATCACATTTTCACTGCAGAATTGAGAGCATCTTGCAATAATAGTATCGTTCGGCCGGCATGGCACCCCTTTGCAATTTAGACCAGAGCAAAAAAAAAGGCTTCCAACACGAAGGTATGATTAATATTTCGACATATATCATTCTATATTGAGCCTTGACACTGACTTTAAACAAATAAACTTTCTGTATTCTAAATATTTTTTTATTGATTTTTTTTTTCAATTTGGATTTGGAGTAAATTTACTTTCCCCATATAATGGAGGCTTGAATATGTTTATTCAATATGTAATTGGAGCTTAGGCGTACAGTAAGTAGGTGGCCTAATTAATCGGGATATTCTAAATTTCAAGTTTGAATCAATGAAGTGACCTAACAGACTGGCCTTCAGGCCTTGTAGCCATATTTTCTTGTTCATTTTTTTCATGAAAAAGTAACTAATGTCAAAAAGGTTTAGATTGGAGAGCAATTTCTTAATATTCATTATATCTACCTTTTCTTGATTGCGGCTTCCAGACATCAGGGAAACAGACATGGATCGTGATACCATACTTCTATAACGGTTTCTATAATTTTCTCCTTAGCGGTCGTTTTTTTTGCAATATTCCGCTTTTGTTTTTGCAGGACTATTCCTGGCTGTGTTGCACCATCCCGAATCACTCTACATCACTAGAGAACCATTCTTAGAGTGCAGGCAGCTTAATTTTCAATCCTTGCTTGTACTAGTCCAGCCTCATGGTCGCGATGGTTTACCCTTGGCTGAAATCAGGAACTACGCCATTACTCTTGAAGGGTATTAATTCTATTCATTAGATATTCCGGGAGTAGACGCTCTCCTGGGTGTTGTCTAACGAATATGCTTTAGTTCGGCGGAATTTAAAAAGTAGTTGATTCGTCGGAGAAGCATACCCCTCGTATACCCCGTAGTTCAAAATAATTCAGTCAGAAGTTTTAAAATTTAAAAAAACTCATATTTACTTAGTTCCAGTCCGTCCAGTATATATCAATGATCTCTGGTCAATCGCGGTCGTATCGTTTTCAGCCTCAGTTAAGCGTGGTATTGACTGGACAACGACTCTTCGTTCTTTTGGAGATATTAAATCCTTCGTCGTTTATTGACGAGTCACGCTCTTTTTAAGATTTTGAAGACAGAGATGTGGATGGTGGTGATACTTCTTCAGCCCATTTTCCAGTTGAGTTCTCTTCCGGAGGAGGTGCATTTTAGCAACTGCACCATCCGAAAATAAGCTATCGAAACGTCAACAAGGCATAGCTGTGCAAGAGATGTTGATGCGCCGGGAGAGGGGGGGGGGGGGGGGAGAGAGTCATAAGGTTAATCCAGTTGATCACTGACTTCAAAAACACCTTTAACCTTAACCCGATTTGGAGCATAGTGCGTCAACTACTGCTAAGACGCCTAGTTGATATTTCGTTAGCATATAACAGGTTTCGGATGATGCATGTTGCTGGCATACACATCCTAGTCGACTTCTACGTTAACCCGGGAAAGGCTGTGGCAGGGGTAACTCCCTGTGAACGTAAAGGATAAAAAAAAACTCGTCCCTATTAGAAATCTTAAATTTTATGTTGCTTCTATACACTACTAATTTGCCTTAACGGTTAAGGCTTAACCCCTGAGGACCCGTCAACTACTCCTGCGCGCCATCGTACTCCGTTCTGGGCAATAAGACGCATTTGCCCCACAACTTATACAGCAATACACACTTGTCGGCCACAAATCGGTGCCATGCGTTTCTGGGACGCTTCCTTGGGTGGCCTTCATTGAAAATGGGGTCCCGTCTCATGGCATGTCCACTAATGGCATGTCACTCTTAGCCGAGCCACACACTATCGAACTCGAATATGGTACAAGTGTCCTCCAAATGGCACAAGACACACACACTTCACACAAATCTGTAGAAAATTGTCCTCTTGAACCATATTCGAGTTCGTGTTCGACAGTGTGCGGCCGGGCTTATGCAATGTGTGATCTATCCACTGCTATTTTCGCCTGCCATTTTCGTATCAGTTCGCATCTGACCCGTACGCCCACTCAGCTATTCATTTGATATTGTTTCGAACCAAAAAATTCGACAAAGAGTTGACGAAAACTTACGGAAAGTTTCCATGTGCTGCTTACTCCCATACAAAAGCACATACAATACCAGGAAGCGAACCAACTGTTTTACCAGATTCAAACAGTTATGTCCTGCTTCGTAACGCTTTTTTTTTGGCAACAATACTACCCCGGTAGACGAATTTGTCCACCTTCCATTAGTTGGATTTCTTCTTCTTCCTTGGTCTTGTTGGTGTTAATCTTTAGCCCAACCGGGTTGGCTTCCCAATCGAGATCTAGCACCATTTCACTCAGATCCAAGATTTTGTGAGTGAGTAGGCATACTATATGTCGTCAGCATAGTAAAGATGTTGCAGATAAATTCCTTTGTATTACAGATACACTAGCACTGAAAAAAATGTTAACGAAAATAGTAATGCCCACACTAGCAACACTTCAAACTGATTTTCCGGCTCATAGTAGAAATAACGCCAAATAACAGAAAGCGATTGACATTACATCAAGCAAGAAACAAAACCACAGAAGGAAAATTAATTAGGATCCCTTTGTTTGCTCACGAAATTCATTTAAACTTGGAAATTAGAGAAAATGTGGACTATCCCTAATGATTTTGCCATCTACGATATGTAAGCTGATAAGCGCGAGACTGAATGCCGGTAATGCCTTCTTCTTCCTTGCCCTTTCATACCACTCTGTGGCTTCGCGCTGCTCTGCCTGTGGTGTTGGCACTTCGCCCATTCTGGCGGTATAATCTCAGCTTCCTTCTGCAGGCAGCTCGGTCTTGGATCGTATCATCGCCGAGATTAATGCGTTGTTGTTGCTTCTTCATCTGATCGATCCACGTGTTTTTTCGTCTGCCTCGGGGTTTGGGTCCAGCAAATGGAACATTCATTGATAGCGCTTTCATGACAGGGTTCTCAGGCGGACGCCTTAGAACATGGCAATACCAATCCATACGACGATCTTCGAACTTTTCAGTGATCGGTTGCTCAACAAACAAGCTGCCTCGGATGTAGGTACTTTTGATACGATCCTTTTTGGTCACACTAGCTGACATCCGCAGCATTTTCATCTCAGTCGCAGTCATTTTACTTTCGTATGTCTTGTACATACTATATCCAGCATTCAGACGCATAAATGAGTGCGGAGGACGTTAAATCTACCAAACATCCTCTCTGCAAATGCGCAGCGGTTGCACGGTCCAGGTTTCTTGAAAATACAACGCTGAGTGAAAAAAGGACCTACAGGTTTTTATCAGGCAGATTGAGGATTTTTTTTTCAATTATGTTGTAAATTCTATGAAACAATAGATCATGACGGTCGCAGTGCCTACCATATGAGTTAACTCTATTCTGTCCTGTCCCAAGTCTTGATATGTTTTTTTTTCGGGCGGATAGCTAACTGCTGGCTACCTGTCCAAAAGCGTCTTCCCTTTGCAGCTAGAGGTCGTTCTTGCTGGAATATATTTCCAGGCCAACAGTCAACAATTAGGGATGTCTACTATACCACATCCTGGACAATTTTTACGATATCTTTATCGGCCTTTTTCGGACGTATAGCTGCCGGCAATACTTATCCAAAACTGTCCTTTTCTGCCGGTAAATGTCGGACATGCTGAGATATCCCGGTGTTTTCCGCCTCACATTTGCGGTTCCGTTGTCCACCATTTGTTGTGATAAGTAATTAAACATAATAATTGTTAGATCCAACTACATTTACCCACCACAACTACATATTAATATAAAAATTGTATTTGAGATTTAGGATGCAGAAAGTTTATGCAAAAATGGAAATTGTAGCAGGCAGAACAAATAAATTTTACTATTTTCAAGATTTTTTTTTTTCACAAATAACGATCCAGAATAACATTAGTTTTATTATTTTCTTTCTTCCGTCCAATGTAATATGCTGGACAGAGCAATTTATATGTATGTACTTGCATATTTACACAATTTCTTTATTGATTTGAATTGTGCTTTGACATACTCAGATTTCAATGAAAAACTGTATGTGCATTGAAGCCCATCAGGACTAATGTTTAAAACATGCAGCCAGAAAATCTATACAAAAAAAAATGATCTTGCAACACTTCCTATAAAAGTAACTAAAAATTATTTCTTAAAAAAAGAAAATCCAAAAAAAAGAGAACACCTTTTTTTTATTAGAGGTAAGAATAAATTTACCATCTAATCTTAAGATAATCCAAATAAGAAGCGAATGCATGATTATTATGTCGTTGAACATGGCATGTGCGAAACGTCAGTGTATTCGGAATGAAGTAGAATCAAGCAGAAATGGAACTACATAGTTGTTAAACAAATGTCGTCTATTTATTGCGTATAGGCATTACACTAAAGTTTTCTATTAGTTTTGCATGAATGGACAGAGGAGAAGATCCGTGAATTCAACTTTTCAAGAAAAAAAACGATAATTCCAGTGGGAATTGTTGTATCCTATTTTGCAAGGTTGGCGTGTATAGAAGCGGTGATTAAATAAGATGAAAATTAGTAATTGAAATCACCTTTATATACACATTATGCCATCTAACTGAAAATAATATTAAAATACAAATAGTGAATATTTAGGCCAAACAAAATTTTCACCATTTGTATACTAAAAATGATGAATTATTAAAATTCATAAAATTAACTAAGCCATATAAAAACAAAAACAGAGATGTGCTGACGAAAACAACCAGATATATTCAAAATCAAATTCTAGGTTTAGAGAAATCATTTTATTGCACAAAATAAGAAAGCAGATTTTGGAAACGCTAGATTTATATAAATAATGATAAGACAAATTATCGCACAAACGAAATGTTTAGCAATTGGTGATTTTTGTATTATTCTCAGAATGATTTGCGCGACTGCTTTTCTTTTTCTATACATGATTGAATTCCCATAATGACATAACATATGCCACATTATGTGTATATATGCTGAGACGTTTAAATGTCGACTTTTATACATTTATCCACTTTAAAAAATAAATTATTTTCAGAGCTATGAACATGAATAGATGGATAGATGTTCCAATTGTGTTTCTTTTCAGTCGATTTTACAATAAATGCTTATTCGTTTCATAGAAAAGCTTAGCGATACTGATTAAAATGGCGTATAATACATACACACAATATATATATACTGAGACGTTTAAATGCCGATTGCAAGCATTTATCCACCTAAAAAAAATATAGTTAATTTAGGGAAAATAAACAAGAATATGGATAAATGTTCCAAATGTGTTTCGATAGATTTTTACAATAAATGCTTATTCGTTTATACAAAATCTTAGCGATACATAATTGAAGTTATAAAAATACTGTTTTGTGCAATAAAAGAAAAAAAAACGTAACGGGAGAATAAAAACTTTCTATTTGAAATTCACATTATAGACAATTAATTTTTGAAACCGAAACGTAATCAAATTATGTATAAGTTGAAAGTAAAACAGATACACAAATTCCAAAACTTATATCATGTCAGTGATTTCCTTTTTATAGAATATTATTTTTGTTCACATATTAAATCAAAATGGAAAACTAAACTAGAAACGACTGGAACTTATCTTGATAAAAACAAATGTAAGTGTCTTTCGAGAAGTATCTGAAAAACATTTTACAACAATCGGTCGCGTATTATTTATTGAGCCAATTAGATAAGACGATTCGGACCTTTCTCATAATATCTCAAATTTTTTCTTCAGTATTCTACAGAAATTTGGGATGTTATATAATTGCATCAAGATAAGTTCTAGCTGCTTTAACCATTTTTTCTCTAAAAGTATATAAAAGTCGACGAAGTCAATATTGATAATAATAGAGATCATAGAGAGAGAAAAGGAGAGAGAGCAGATAGCATTTTTTGAGTCTATTTGATATTTTTCAAAAGCTTGCATGCATTTTATTTTGACAATTAGCACTACATGATATAAATTTTCGAAAAAAGATTAAAAAATAATAGTGCTATAAAAATTCATTTTTTATTATATATAGATACATTATGAAAATATAAAACCATATTTATAATAAATGTAATTTTTAATTATTTAAAGTGAAAGCAAAAAGATAACAAAATTTACTATATATATATATATAATTGTGTAAACTAATCGCTAGAATTTATAAAAATGATAAAACCAAAAACAGACAAACCAAAATGGAAATTAAATATTCTAATAAAATGAATGAAACTAATAGTAAATTGACTGTTTGTTAATTCATGACCTCAGTTCCTTGACAGGAAGAGGGGGTGGGGGCTGCTGCACTCCCTTGTATTTTGGGTTAGGAAAAAGCTTTCAGCCGAACTTAAGGCCAGTGGCGGATTCAGAGGGAAGGCTATGCGAGCCCCATCCGAAATTTTGGGTATATAGCTTGGTGTTGAAATACTCGAGAAAATACAAAATATACAAAAATTAAAAAGATGAATGTTTGTCGTTTGGATATCCTTAATGGGCGCTTTATCTACTGGACCGAGAGAGTGCTATACGTGTTCAAGGTTCTTGCAATATACAAGTGCAAATTGTTTTCAGTGAAAACTTTGGTGGCACTATGCATACCAACTAATGTGGCCGTTCCATAGTCAAAACCATTTGACGCGTTTGATATCATTTTTTTTAATCAAATTGGTTTCTATGATACAATAGGGGGATTCACGCTCCCTGTCGTATATGTCGTCATCATCATCATCGTGGCGCGACAGCCCGACGTCGGGCCTTGGCCGCCTGGATCATTGTCCTCCAATTATCTCGGTCACGTGACCGCGTCCTCCAATTTTGGAAGCCCAGTAACTGCGCGGCGTCCACACGTGCTGAGCTCTCCCAACGAGATCTCGGTCGTCTAGGCAGTCTCGCTCCGTCGACTCGTTCTGCATTCATTACTCTTTTTGGCATGCGATCATCGTTCATTCGTTGGACATGCCCTGCCCATTGAAGTCGTTGTAGTTTGACGATTTTCGAAACTTCCTTATCGTACAGTTCATACAACTCATGGTTGTACCGGATGCGCCATCCATTTCGATCGTAAACGGCCCCGAAAATTCGCCGCAGAACCTTACGTTCAAATGTGTCTAGCATGTTTCCGGAGGCTTGAGTTAAGGTCCATGCTTCGCAGCTATAGCATAGCACTACCTATATGGTCGTATAATGGTTTTGTACAAGCGGAGCTTCGTGTTTCTGTGCACATGCTTCGATTTTATTATGGGGAGAACCGAAAAAAAAGTCTTATTAGCTAATTGTATCCGTCGCTTGATTTCGTCAGTTTCGTTGGCGTCCGTTGATAAGTTGCAACCCAGGTATATGAAGTCGTTCACGAACTCGATGTTGAGGTCCCCCACATTGATGCTCGGTTGTGCAGGTGTCCTTGTCGTCGATTGCATCATTATTTTAGTTTTACTCTCGTTGATACGTAGTCCAACTTCTTTTGCAGCGGTATCGAGCGTATGCAGAATTCTTCTGCGTCGCCCAATCTTCGGGACATGATGTTGATGTCGTCGGCGTACGCTGCTAATTGTGTCGACTTGATGAGTAGCGTCTTGCTGTTGTCCATATTCATAGCCCGAATAACGTATTTCAGTGCTAGGTTGAAGAGCGTCGGTGCTAGTCTGTCGCCCTGTTTCAGACCAGTGCGTGTTTCAAATAGATCAGTAAGTCTATTGTGGATCCTGACTTGTGAGACGGAGTTGGTCATCGTCATCTTTGTCAGTCGCACCAATTTGGCCGGTATACCAAATTGCAGCATGATGTTGTACAGTACTCCACGATCGAGACTGTCGTATGCCTGCTTGAAGTCGACAAAGATTTGGTATATGTTTACGTTGTATTCCCAGCACTTCTGGAGTATCAGTTTGACCGTAAAGAGCTGATCGGTTGTGGAACGACCAGGTCTGAAACCGCTTTGATATTCGCCAATGATTCGTTCTGCGTATTTTCCAGAATTTTCGCCAAAATTTTATAGAAGTGCAAACTAGTGATATGCCCCTCTAATTCTCACACCGCAGTTTATCTCCCTTTTTGTGAATTGGACAGATGATGCTTCTCCGCCAATCGTCTGGGATCTCCTCGTCCTCCCATAGTCGCAGGAGTAATTGATGTATGGCATTAGCTAGACCTGTTCCACCAAATTTTAGCAGTTCAGCTGGAATCTCGTCAGCGCCCGGCGCTTTATTTCGTTTTAGTTTAACAAATCACATTAATTCACATTAGGGGGATTCATGCTCACGTCGTAAATGTCGTAAAGTTGTGAACTTCTGTCATTTTACTATGGAGATGACAGAAGTTTACAACGAATACGACATTTACGACGTGAACAACATGAATTAATGTACTAATTTGTTAAACTTTTGATAAAAAAATTATTGCTATTAAAGTCTCGTTTTCTAAGCTGCGGAACTCCGCTGCGTGCTGCGGAACAGAATGCCTCAAAATCCTTATTTTTCGAAGCTGCATGATACCGCTGCGTATTGCGGAAAAGACTGCTTTCGAGGCAGTCTATCCCGCCAGATGCAGGGGTATCCTGTAGCCTGGAAAACAAGTCTGAAAGTAGCCTATTCCACAAGACACAGCGGAATTCGGCAGCTTGGAAAATTGGGCTTAAGCGACCATTATAAGTCAAATATTTGACTAAAAGTGTAATAGCAATTTTTGTGACACTTGGTTTCATTCTGCACACCAACTTAGTATGCGTCTGTAGCTTCAGCTTGGCAATGCACTGAGACTTTTTCTACTCGAAACACGGTCGTTTGAAGTTCAAGCCTCACAACGGGATAAATATTTTTTATTCTCAAATTCCCTCTATTTAATTTCTCGGTATATTCCTATTTCACCGGGCAACGTATCGTGATTCGCGTCTTGGCGATCGACCGGCTGATCTGTCGCCCGCTATCGATATCGGCCGACAGATCGGCCTGTGTATGTGGAAATCGCACCGACCGGCCGATCAATTTTTATCTGCCGATATTTTAATGCGATTTTCGTGTGATCCGTCAGTGACGATCGATTGGATGGTGTATGTCAAATTATCAAATTATTAAATGACGAAATTTGAAGGATTCTAATGATTTTAATGGCTCTGCAATTGAAATATCAAATACGTAGTGTACGAAAATACCACACAAATCCAAATAGTTAACAAAAATTAAACTAAACCTTTTTTTTGAATTGTCATTCGTTATCGCATCGCACGAAAATCGTACAGTTTCAAAACAAAACAGTGGCGGCACTGTTACATGTGTGACAGAGATGTAAAATGTTGTACACCCGTGAGTGAGTGAGAGAGTCGCGCAACAGTGTCGACACTGTTTCGTTTTGAAAACGCAACAGTGTCGACACTGTTTCGTTTTGAAAACGCACCCAGTGTGTGCAGTGGTGATCGGCAGATATTTTGTGGCGATCCATTGGCCGATCGATCGGACGACGGATCGCATAGTGTATGGCAGCTGTAGCTCGGCAACGCACCGAGTAGCAAAAAATGCTCGGTCGGAAACGCACCGAGCATTTTTTGCTAGCTACAGACGCGGTTTTTTTTATTGTAGGCATCCATATGATAACAGGAAAACCGTGTAGTTTTTAAATTTTGCAAAATTAATAAAAGCTGTCTCCTGAATATATCCTTCAAATTTCCGTTGATAAGGGATCCGGAAAGGTTGAAGGCCCCCTTTTCCAGTTTTTTTGACGATGTTGTTTGGTGGTTCGGTCGTGTTTGCGCTTGATCATGTGTGGCGAGTCATTTCCCTTTTCGAAACTCAATTTCTATACTCGCCGCAGAGTTTTAGAGAAAAACATTTAATGAATATCCAATAGAGACATCGATGATAATCAAAAACATTCAAATTAACCAGTTTAACGTCTTTTATTTATTAAACCTTGTATATCCCAGTAAAAAACTTTCATCCATAAAAATAAATCATTTTTTGTTTGTTTCAATGTTTGTGCAGTGCACAGTCGACTGATTTTTTCAATTTGGTTATGACTTCTTTTTGATCATCAGATTTAATGACAGCCGTTCCTGACACAATCATGTTGGCACCCGCCTGCAAAGCAATTAAAATATCAATCATCAATTGTATATTTTGATTTGATGGAAACCATCATCATACCTGTGCACATTCGTCGATTGTATTCAAACCTACCCCTCCGTCAACTTCAATATCCAAATTAGGGTAATTTTCTCGTAACCATTTAACCTTGGGCATCATATCCGACATGAATTTTTGTCCACCAAATCCCGGCTCTACAGTCATAACCAATATCATATCAGCCATTGACACATAATCCTTGACTGTTTCTACCTACAAGGATTTAATTCATTAATATGTCTACAAACAAGTAGTCTATTAATACAATTACAAATTGGAATTATTGTCCATGAAGGCAAAGCAAAAGAAAAAACCAAAATTTTCTCATTTAATTTCAAATTACAAAGTACATAATTACAAATTTATATAGGAAAAAAATATGTATTTAATTATTTATATTGAAGGCAGTGAATGAATAGAAGAAAAAAAAACGCGTTTCTCGACTGGAAATATTGTTAATAAAATTTTGGATAATTATTCACTTTAACCTTCACTGCTCTAATGACCTTGATCTTAGGATATGCCATTTTTAGGGTCATTCTGAGCAAGTCTATGTCTATATACATGTTGGGCGCGCGGAAAATTCCTACTTGACCGGGCGAAGCATAGTGGTCTTTGCTCAATAGTTGGTTTTCATTTGAGTGGATTTTCCACTCCCCTTGTGTGGGCTACGCTAACTTCGCGACCGAAGCGATTTAAGGGGTTACTCAATTGCCGCCCCCCCCCCCCTTGTGGGGCATAGCGCGTCAACTGTTCCATGTGGCCCAGTTGACGTTTCGTTGGCATAAACTGGTTTCGGAGAATGCAGTTGCCGGCATGCACCTCCTGCACATCCATGGCCACGAGCGTCGTCGTGGACGGGATTCGAACCCGAAACGCCGGTAGTCAAACATGAGACTGATGCCTCAACACACTGCGATTCCGGTTACTTCACTGCGCTCGCTCTATATCACAGCGGTGAGCCCACCATTAGCCCAGGCGCAAACTACGATGCGTCGCCCGGTGAAATAGAAATATACCGGGCTCGCTCCTTAAATTTTTGCATATTTTAAGTTAATACTTGAGTAGATATAATGTAGGTTATTAACTGGTGTGTTGTTGTTGTGGTAGCGATGCTTCGAATACTTCAGTTCTTCTTACATCGAAGGGGTTTGGCAGCTCTTGGCCGTTGAAAAATGGGTTGCTCCGGTACGAAGAACCGGCTGCCGCAGGAACGATTAACTGGTGTAGATTTATTTGGGTTTGTGTATAGCAACAAATGCCAAGCTGCTTCGTGGTCGTTGCACCCAAAGCGAGCGATACTGAGGGTTGTGGCCCCTTAAGCGCGGAGCGAGCGTAACGAGTGCAGCCCACACAAGAGGAGACTGTTTTTCATAATAGTTAACACTCGCATACATATTTGAGTACCCGAGTGAGCTATAAAAAGCTTGTTTTTTCACTTATTGTAATTTTTACTGTCCCCATCTTCCTAATGAGCTATCGCTATTATGTTTTACCTGTAAAAACATATCCACAAGCAATTTTGCATTTTTGTTTATACATTTTTTTTAACTTTTTGTTGATTACCCCTTGGATACATTTATGAGTACCCGGGTACTCATCTTCATATTATATGGGGTTTTACCCAGAAAAATGATTCATTGATAAATTTGGCAGTCGCAATAAAAAGTGAATACTTCAAACGATAGGTTTATGACTCTAAATGTCACCATACACTGTCGAACTCGAACACGACCCTGGTACAAATGTCCTCTGACACACACACACACTTTATATAGATGTGAAGAAAACCGGTCCACTTGTACTAGGTTCGTGTTCGAGTTCGAGTATCCTGTGTCAGGATTAGGTAAAATCCCGTCGCATAAATTTCTTGAATTCCAGGGTTTCCATTCAATTTCGACTTGAACATTGAGAGTGTAAAAACCCTAGACAGACGATACGCGATAATTATCATTATCAGATAATTATGTTTGCGAAGCACGTCTGTCATGTGCTGTTTCACCTGATGATAATTGAAAGACATCATTTCGATCGTCATTAACATAACGTCATTACGACTTAATTACGTTCACTTTCAACCGCTCGCCGCGCCATTCGTTGGAAAAAATGGAAAGAACAGCTGGTTTCCAGTTGTCATTTGCAATTGTTTGCACGGCAATGTCATCCGTTCGGTCATCCGTTAGCCAACGTCAGGAGAGGACGTGTCGTGAAGTGGCTGCCATTAATTTGCTGCACAATAGCCTAGTAACCTATTTGTGCAAACTGGTTAACAATTCCCGGAGAAACTTGTTAGTGAATTGTCTGTAGTGGAGTGATTGTGCTGCGAATCGGCGCACATTAGCGACGTTCTGGTGGATGACTCACCACATGGTTCAGAATCGTCTAGAAGGACAGGAGTAGACGATCAAAAACACATTTAAAAACGAAACACAACAAAACCTGGCAGTACAATCCTATACTTGGATAAGCCAACCGACTATGTTTGGAGCCTCACTCGTGGACTTCTGATTTATCAGCGGTGACATCGAGAACAAAGCCCGCATAGTCAAAGGAGAAAACAAAAAAAAAAATGTCATCCGTTCACGTCCAAAACCGCGCAAATCTTGTTCTGGTTCCCGCTAGTGCTAGTTCCATTATTGGTGTCGACCGTCTGGAGTGTGTTAGAAGGTGTTTTTGTTCTACAAATTCTCTTTTCTCACATTCGATACTTTGACAGTTCGAATGTAATTATGTTTTTCACGTGTGTCACTAGTCAACGATAAACACGTTTGGACTTAATGATCATTAACGCAAACATGTTTAACGACGATCGTCTGTCACGGGTTTAAGACTAAAGAATTGAAAATGGATGATATTAGCTATGCTCGTGGCAACGTATGACGGACGAAGAACGCCACGAATACATAAGAAGTCTTGTCGATTCCGGCGATTCTGGCGACTTCCTCGGTAGTTCAGACGAGGAATTGATTCCCGAAAAACGCCTGGTTCTATGCAAACTAGTCTCACAGTTTTAAAGCTATCGAGCTGAAATTTTGCAAGAAGTATAAATATAAGCACGCAGTATGTATGTCGGAACCAACGGAATCGGATCATTACGTCATATAGCTGCCATAGAAACCGGTCAAAAAGTCAGTCTTTGATAGAAAAAAATGTTGTATTTGTAAAGCTTTCATTTTGAAATTTCATATTATTGAATAAATTTACCGCTAAATCACATCCTCGAATTTTGTTGAAATTGGATTACTCTATCGTATAGCTTAGCTGCCATAGGAGCGACCGTTCCAAAAATAAGTTTTTGTTAGAAAAAAATTTTTCTTTCTGAACATATCTTTACCAAATTACCATTCAATTATATTTACCGCCAAACCACATTCTAAAATTGGGTTGAAATCGGCTCACTAGTTCATATGCCTCTCATAGGAACAGTGAAATTCGAACAAATTTTACTACTAACTTCAAAGTGGCAAATGCACCGTAAATCAAAATGAGGGTATGATAACAGGTAACACGCGAAGCGTGAATGGCTTCATACCTGTTTTTATTCCAAATCCGCTTGATTTGCCCCTTGTCAACAGCAAATTCTACGAAATTTCCATATAAAGTCTATCTGAGTACCCGGGTACTCATATATGTAACGACGTGGTATTGAAATGGGATGTATGCGAGTGTTAAGGAAAATAGGCAATTTTCAACATAAAAAATGACACGGATCATGTATATGTCTGTTTCACAAAGACGATATTGGCTGCGTTCAGGATTTCAAACGTTGCGATTATGATTGTGCAAATCAGCAATGATTCATAGAAATAGAGGAAATTAATCGGAAAAATTAGTGATTGATTCATTTCCGCCATTCAGAGTTCATATGGAATCTGAACCTGAAATTGAATTGAAAACAATTAATCATATCATTTATAAACGGAAGCTTTGTTTATTTTGATCTGAATCTGATTTAAGTTCCTACTGATCACGAAATTAGTGAAAATACTATTAATTTACCTTTTATTGAGATTCATCAATTCAATTCAATCGAATTCAATTTAATGTTGACATTGCATTCAATTTCCGGTTTAATTGATTGAAGTCGTGGAACGGAACAAAAATTGATGTTCCGTTTCGCCCACCCGTGTCATTTCCATCCAAAGACGATGATCCAGTTTAATTTCTCTTCCTTTTGCATTTCTTACTTCTCTTGAAACGCTTCATGCTTTCCACCTTGCTTCTAGTCAATCACTGATGATTAGCTCAATTGGCGAAATCAACGATTCCATTTTAATTTTTCAATGAACAGATTGTATTTTCACTTCTTTGTATTTTGCCTTCAACCTTAAGCAATCATGTAGTGCATATTGTGATTTTCTATGAAAAAAATCCGACAGTTTCGAGCGGGGCCCGTAACGTTGAGCATGGAAAGGTTTATGTTACTATACTGTTAATACACTGTTAATGTACTGGTAATATACTGTTAATGCACTGTCAATGTTAGCCTATCTTAGCCCAATGCTGGCCCATATTGTGCCATAACACAGGACCATGTCGCTTTTTTGTGTGGTCTTTTTTTCCAAACCCCATCTATTAAACATTTTCATTTTAAAATATACATTTTTGAAGAAGGCTTCGTTAATATATATCACTAATGAGCAAAATTTCGACATTGACAGAGCGTCAGCATTTCATTTCATTTATTTGAGTCTTTTCTTTTTTAATGTAGGTTTACATGAAACAAGGTAGCTGGTTTTATGACAGTCGAATTGTCAAAGTATCACATATATAGAAAAGAAGGAATTCGGTTTTATCCTACCGATTCAATTGTTTATATACTAGTTAACGATTGAAATTTTTGCCTTTGCTCATAGGCTTATATACATGAACGACTCCAGAAGGAGCGGGTGCCTTATACTAGAAAATTACAAAATTAAATACTTTCAATTAAAAACAAAACAAAACAATTTAATTCTTTCACATGCGAAAGAATCTGTAAGTCGGATGGTGATCCCAAAGCCAATTAAGTTGTTTTAGGGGGTGCCTCCGTCTTAGAGATTCCTACATGTTGAGTTTAACAGTTCGAAGAACGAACAGATTTAGATGACGGGTTCTTGTACATGTATCATAAGAATATGGTTCTTTCTTGAGGTATTTCTTCGTATTGTAATATAGTTTGCTAAGATGAGAAAGTCAATTCAATAAAATACGTTATACTAAATGGAATTCGTAACACGGTCTTCTTGATTTTAGAGGTTGTAAAGGAATCAAAAGTAAATCATTAAATGTTCAAATTCAGTCTGGTATTACATAAGTACTGGTACAGTGCTTTTCTTATAGTAGAGTTACGCTATGCTTCTTACTTTACAATAAATATTTACAGACCTAATATTTAAGTACAAGGTGGTTACATTTGTTTGCGGATAAAAGTCCATTTTATATTAATTTCCTTAAACGTTACGCTCAGCCTTCTGGCTGATGCTGTACAAAAAGCAAAACAGGCTTGAAGAATTGAACTCTAAATCTAAATGGGAAATTAGCCTCTGAGATTGTTCCCCGACGCTTTTTGATAGAAAGGCGGCATGAACGAGTTCGGAGAAAGAGTGTCAGGCAGGTCAGAAGAAGGCACAAAGAGGTAGTGGAACGGCGAGTTATAAAATATGTACATCTTGTGATCCTACATTGGCATTATTGACATAGAGAGCTTTAGTGATCCAACACGGGTGCGTCTCCCACTTTTTTAGCCGGACTCTACTGCTAAGGGTCATATACTGGAGTAGCGGTGTTATGCCAGAGTCTTCATACAGCAAGGAATTGTGATAATATTTAAGGTTTGGCCTACGATATTTCGATAGGCATTTGCGTAATATTTTCCTTTCGAAGATTTGAATTTTTTCCGCAACGTTAGGTGAGACCGTCATCCAAGCTGGAAAGCTGTAAGTGATAGCTGGACGAATTAATGTTTTGTAAAGGAGTAGTTTTCCAAGACAGAGCGTCAGCAAAACATTAACATCAGCAAAAATGTGTGCTAAGACTACCGCGCGACACAAGCGTCACTTTTAGAAAATGTTTTAGGGCTGCTCACATGCTAGATCGTGTCTTTAATGATTTTGCTTTTCACCCCCTCCCCCTAACCCACGGAGATGGTGGATACTCAATTGCCCTAACCCCTTGTGGGGCATAGCGCGTCAACTGTTCCATGTGGCCCAGTTGACGTTTCGTTGGCATAAATTGGTTTCGGAGAATGCAGTTGCCAGCATGCACCTCCTGCACATCCATGGCCACGGACATCGTCGTGGACGGAGATGGTTGATGAGTGTCACCATACACTGTCGAACTCGAGCACGAACCTAGTACAAGTGGACCGGTTTTCTTCACACCTATGTGAAGTGTACGTGTGTGTAAGAGGACATTTGTACCAGGTTCGTGCTCGAGTTCGAGTTCGACAGTGTATGGTGGCACTTATATGCCTCAAAAGTCCAAAACTCATCTCAGCGACTACGAAAACTATAGATTTAATACTATAATTAATTTATCATCACCCTCACCTCCCCAGATTATTCGCCTTATCACTCCGATTCATATGATACTCAATATAGGTATTCTATGAATCTAGCCTAGATTTTACCTCATTGTCAAGAATGTGACTACTCGTATGTCAACACCGTAGGGTTAAAAAGGACTTCAACAACACTCCAGTGCATTGGCCTCATCAACCCGATTCAGACGACACCCGTATTTCCTAGGTTGCACTTCATGTCCAAGAAAATGCTTATGTCAACACCAAAGGGTTAAGGACAACTTTACGACACTCCAGTTTCCTTTCTTTCCTCTGTATTCTCGCTGCAACAGGACCGTTCCATTTCCCACATACAGCACCCTATTTTCAATTTATTTTTAGGCCTGATCAAATTACTTATCATGTCTTTCGCAGTACTCACTGTGCATTCTCCTCATCACCCCGATTGAGAAGAATATGCCCAGATTTTGCTTCAAGCCCAAGAATGGCCTTACGTTCTCACTAAAGGACTCCAAATATTTTCAACAGTACTCCAGTGCACTGGTCCCATCACCCCTCATTCAGAAAATACCAAAAATTTACTAGGTTTGGCTTCAAGAGCGTAACGATCGTTACGTAACGTTACGCGTTACGTTACGGAGATATACCTATACATTTCGACCCCCAGCCAAAAAAAAAAAAATATACATGTCAAAACTATAAAGAAGGCAAATGCGCGCAAAATATGCAATTCATATTCCCTTCATGTTGAACATAAAAGGAATATGAAGGAGACAAACGCGCGCCCAACATGTATACATAAACTTGCTCAGAATACCCTAGAGTGATATATTTGAAAGTCAAGACCATAGGAGCAGTGAAGGTTCAAGTAAATAATATTATCAAATTTTCTTTCTCCAAACTTACCTCTGTGCCTGGTTTCAAGGCTAATCCAACTTTCATTCCTGCTTCTCTAATTTTCCGACACACGTCCGGAATGCTGCTCATTACAGGTTCGATGTGAAATGTATACTGATCAACTCCAGCATCAGCCATATTTTCAATCCACTGCTCGGGTTTCGAAACCATCATATGCGCTTCGAAAAATGCATCCTTTAAAAAAAAGAAAAAAGTATATATCAGTCGTCCGACGTGTAGTAAAATGATCTGATATTCGCAGAATGGAGTGGGATGAAACAAACCACATGCTCCAACTGAAGATTTTTTTTTTTTTTTTTTTTTTTTTTACAGGGATGATGGGATCAGTGTGCTATGGCGCTTTCTTTATCATTTCAGTGAATTCAAAAGCTGTTTTCATCATTTCCCTGGGAGGGAAAAGGGAAATGGGGGAGGTAAAACATTAAACATACGAAACAGAACAAAAAGAAAATAGATGTCAGCAGATACTACAAATGGAACTAAGAATGGATTTTGGTTAACAGATACCTCAACCCCAAACATATATTAATTGGGAATGAAATTAGTAGGCGCCACAGACACAGACAAAATAAAAACATTAAAACATTGAAGTTGATTTTAATACTTGTTTCGCCTCCCAGACAGTGTAGTAACACTGGTATAGAGGGAATGCGAAAAAAGTAATTTTTCAAAGTAAAATAAGTTATTTTAATTAACGCGGTTAACGCTAACTAAACCATAGTTGGTGAAGGCAAGTTGCAATGTTGATTAATTATAATTACAGCTAAAACTGGTTAAACTGTAAGTGCCGCTTTAATTTTCTTTTAAACATTTCGTATGATGTTAGTGTACGAATCTCCGTGGGTAATGAGTTGAAACATACTATCGATGATCTAATTGGGTCGGTTAGAATTCTGTTGGTATTAGCTGAGGGTGTTCGGAAGTTTGCAGCGTTTCGAGTGCTATAGCTATGAACCTCTCTGTTCAACGTTAGTGAAATGGATGTTTTAGTTCTGTTATTCACTATCTTCCAGATTGTTTTCATTTTTTCTAGAACTATAATTTTTTCTAACGGAAGTTTGCCGGATAGCTCATAAATTTCTATAGTAGGCGTCCTTGGATGTAAATTGTGAATCGCTTTAACAGCTTTGTTGATCATTCTACTGATAGTTGAAATATTTCTAGCCGAAGTCTGACTCCAGCTAAATATTCCATAATTCACAATGGACATAATGTGTGCATAAAAAATCATATTTTTAAGCTGAGTATTAAGGTACTTTCTTCGTCTAAGCAAGGCAATTAATGGGCATAACTTTGATTTGATTTGATCGATATGATCATTCCATGTAAGCTTCTCATCTATAGTAAGACCTAGATATTTCATCTTATTCACTCTTTCAATGGACTGGTTATCAAACTTTATATTTAATTCAATGTCGGCTTTATTTTTTTGTTTAAAAAGCATGAATCGGGTCTTAGTAATATTTATGTTTAGTTTATTACTTTGAAGCCACTGCTGATAGATAATCATATCGTTATTAATCATTTGTTCCGCATCTCTTTGCCCAAAGTGAGAATAAAGTAGAAGTGTATCATCTGCATAGGTGACATATTTGCCGGTGAGACCACAATTGCTAAAATTATTAACGTATAGGAGATACAATGTAGGGCCTAAGATAGAACCCTGTGGAACCCCCGAATTCAGCAACATTTCCTCACTTGTCTCATTTTGAAATTCAGTGATAACTGAATAAGATCGATGTGTAATCCGTCAAAGTTCAAATCAGAATAACCCTAGAATTTTTAAAGTGTAACTTTTATAGCGACGACGCATCGATGGGTAGTGAATCGAAAAAACATACTTACTTGTTCTGCCACCCAAATCAGAGAAGCGCTCGCGTCCCTGTGATACAAGCTCATTTATATTTGTTGTACATAATTTTTAAATTCGGTTTTTTGGCCATAACTTCTAAACTATAAGGAATTTCGGATTTTTGACGAAATTTTTGCCCCCTCAACAATAGACACCCACATGCCCGTGGGCCTAGGAGCATCGATCCCCACTATTTTTATACCCCTCAGTCTACTTTTTTTTGTTTGTATACCCTAGTTTTTTTAAAATTCGGTTTTTTGGCCATAACTTCTAAACTATAAGGAATTTCGGATTTTTGACGATTTTGACTACGTTCCATTTCTGGTAGCCTTTCCTAATTCGAAGTCACCAAAACGGAGTGAGAGACCAAATAAGTGAAAAAGTGCTCTCGAAGGTGGAGATCTCGCTCCACGCTTTTCATCACGCTCCTGGCATGCCACACAATCCAATAGAATGGAAAATTTACAAGCGAAAATAAAAAATTTGAAATCGGAGATGGAAAATGGATAAGAGAAAGAAGGAAATGAAAATTTGAGACGAAACAAGAGAAATGGAATACGGCAAACGTGAACCATGGGTATTGATAATCGAGAAAAAACGCCTTAACGCATAGTGGGGCATAGCACGTCAACTACTCCTGCGCGCCATCGTACTAGAATTATGGACAATGGAACGCATTTATCCCTACGAATTACCCAGCGACGCACACTCGCCGGCCATATATAGGCGCCCTGAGTTTCTAGGACGTCCCTTGTTCGGCCTTCATTGGGAATGCGTCCCATTTCATGGTATTTCCGGCAATGCAGTTATCACTCTTCCGTAGTGAGTGGCTTATCCACTGCTATTTTTTATATTGCGTATCAATTCGTCCATTAGCATTTGACCCGCACGCCGACTCAGGGCCAGAAAATTCTTAACATTCCACGAAGACAAGAGTTGACGAAAACTTGTAGGTTTTTGGAGATTTTAGACAGCATGCCGAAAGCGCATTAACCTGGTTATCAGCCCGTATAGATTCTCGGTTCACACTGTCGAAAGCCTTCGCCAAATCAATAAAATTAAGTGAGGCGGAGAATCGAACTCAGTGCATTGCTCGATGATGATTCGGAAGGTGTTATCCTATCGACACGGAAGAGTCCGGATCGAAAGCCGGCCTGCTCTTTATCAATTGTGCTTTCTAAGTGGTCTTTTAGTCTTTTCTTTGCAATCATTAAGGCTACTCTTTTTTCAAAGTTTATCAACAAATGGGTGCAGCAGCCAAGCAGTTATGTTTGAGCCTGCCTGATCAAGTTCGGTATGCATGCCGTCGAGTCCAGCGGCCTTACCTTGCTTCAGTGCAATAATTGCAGTTCTTATTTCCCCCTTAAACTTGGTATACAGTTGTCGTCGAAGTGAAAAGTGCTGTGAAATCCATACAAAAATTTGCTATTTTCTACTTCACCGAGCGACGCATTGTAGATCACGCGTATACAGCGAGTGAAGCGAACGTTCTAGGGCAGTATACTGAGGGTTCCAACCCCTTAAGCCGCGGAGCCCACGCAAGGGAAGTGTGAAATCATCTCAATTTAAAGCCCCAGGGGGGGCAAAAACTCCTCTTCCATAGTCCTCCGCGTGGGCGCCCCCTGGAACGGCAGTGGTCACTGACCATTGCCAACCAACGTCAAGCCGCCAGTGATGGCGGTGCGATGATTTGGTTGAGGTACCCCTGTGGTGTGGGGTGTGAAAAAAAATACCACGGCCTTTCCCTTTGAGGGCCTGTCGTTAAAACCGACAATCAAAGGACAGGATGTGTATGCCAGCAACTTGCACTATCCGAAATCTTTATATGCTAACGAAACGTCAACTATGCCTCGGATAAGGACTGACTCAACGGTTACGACTTTTAGCTATCGTACAATGACAAAGATTGGATTCTGGAATGTGCGTACTCTCCTGGACAATGGATCAGAAGGTCCCCAGAACGCACGATTTCTTCAATTAGAGAGTGAATTTCTGAGGTACAAATTAAATATCTTAGGAGTTAGTGAGATAAGATGGTGGAACAGCGGAGAATTCATCTCTCCAACGGGCAGCACTGTAATGTTGTATCCGGTAAAGCTACCGGTAGTCGCCGTGAGTCAGGTGTGGGGCTCCTTTTAACCAGAGCCGCGCGAAACTGTCTCTTATCCTGGGAACCGGTCTCTGATAGGGTCTTGACCGCCAGGTTCCGGACCAAAATGAGGAACATCTCAATAATACAATGTTATGCCCCTACTGAGCCCGACAATGTCTTGGCAAAAGACTCCTTCTACGAAGAACTAAACGCCGTTCAGAGCAGAACACCTAAAGGTGACATTATAATGGTTATGGGTGATTTGAATGCGAAAGTTGGCGCTGATAACTATGGGCTCAGACATGTGATGGGGAGACACGGTCTTGGTGATCGTAATGACAACGGTGAAAGATTTGTAGAGTTCTGCAACTTTCACAGTCTCTTCATCGGTGGTACTATGTTTGAGCATAAGGACCACCACAAAATCAGTTGGTCCTCTGTTGATCGGCGCAGAACACAAAATCAGATCGACCATTTTGCCATTAGTAAAAGATTCAAGAGTTGCCTCCTGGACGTGCGAAACAAGAAGGGTGCCGATATTGGGATGGGAAGAGACCATTATCTAATGATCGCTAATGTTCGATTGCGTATTGCAGCCGTGCGCCGCCCTAGCGACGAAAGATCCAGGCCCCGCAAATTCAACACCGCTCGACTAAAAAATCCAGCTGTCTTACAACAATATAATGACCATCTTGCGCAAAAAGCGGCTGAGATAACTAGTCACCCAGATAGTGACATAAACGAAAACTGGGATGCCATAAAAAATGCGTACATTGATAGCGCAAATACCATCCTTGGCCCAAACCCGGATTGCCGGAATAAGCCCTGGATGTCCGACGCTTCATGGCAGCGGATTGTTGAAAGAAAGGAGCTGAAAGTTCGTTTGGCTGCAGCCTCAGACGACAATCGAAGCAGCATCGAACTCCTTTACCGTCAGAAAGCTCGAGAAGTTCAGCGTAGTGTGCGACGCGATAAAAGAGTTTATGCCAATTCTCTTTTAGCGTCAGCAGAAGAAGCCGCTAGAAGTAACAACTTAAACGCCGTATACGGTGTCATCAAGGAGTTTACAGGTGGTCGTAACTCCTGCCAACATCCGGTGAAAGATAGTGATGGAAAGCTACTTATCTTGGAAGAAGATCAAATGAGGCGGTGGAAAGAACACTTCGCCGCGGTCTTGAACCGTGTAACCTCTGATGAAGTTCCCCCTCATATAGATAATTTAGCTAGCCATCAAAATGTGCGTATACGGTCCACTGCCCCGACTAAAGAGGAAATAGTCACTGCAATTATTGCACTGAAACGAGGAAAGGCCGCCGGACTTGACGGTACCCCTGCCGAACTTTATCAAGCAGCGCCAAGCGTAACTGCCGATTTGCTGCACCCACTTGTTGATAAAGCGTGGAATACAGAGACCTTTCCCACTGAGTGGAAGGAAGGTTTGATCATCAAACTTCCAAAGAAGGGTAGCCTCACAGACTGTAATAATTGGAGAGGCATTTGTGTGCTTCCTGCCGTTGCCAAGATAATAGCTAAAATCGTCCTGGAAAGACTAAAGGCCCACTTAGAAAGCACAATTGATGAAGAGCAGGCTGGCTTTCGATCCGGATTCTCCTGTGTCGATCACATTAACACCTTGCGAATCATCATCGAGCAATGCGCTGAATACGATTCTTCGCTTCACTTGCTTTTCATCGATTTCGAAAAGGCTTTCGATAATGTGAACCGGGATTCTATATGGGCGGCCTTGCGTAGGAGAGGCATCCCTGAGAAGCTTGTGGCTATTATTAAGGCAACCTATGACGGCGCGAAATGTCGCGTTCTGCATAAAGGTAAGGTGTCGGGGGACTTTGAGATTCGCAGTGGAGTTCGGCAGGGGTGCATCCTCTCACCGATCCTATTCCTCATTGTGATCGGCGATGTGTTGCATGCAGCCCTATCCGGACTCGACAGAGGAATTCAATGGACTTTGACATCTTATCTACAACATCTTGACTACGCTGACGACATATGCCTACTCTCCCACAAAATCATGGATCTGTCCGCAATGGCGTTAGATCTCGAGAGGGAGGCAAGCAAGGTTGGGCTAAAGATTAATACCAACAAGACCAAGGTTCTTAGCCCGCCGTTGCGAAAAAGAAATCCGACACCTATTGCCATCAATATTAATGGGCAGCCTGTGGAGAAGGTGGACAACTTCGTCTACCTGGGTAGCATCGTTGCCGAAAATGGTGGTACGGAGCAGCACATCGCTCGTCGTATCAACCAGGCTAAACGCGCATACGGCATGCTGTCCAAAATCTGGCAGGGCAGTTATCTCAGCATCAAGACCAAGCTGGGCCTGTTTCGCTCCCTGGTACTATCAGTGCTTTTGTATGGGAGCAGTACATGGAAAGTTTCCGTAGGAGTTACCAGAAAGCTGCAAGTTTTCGTCAACTCATATCTTCGTCGAATTTTAAGAATTTTCCTGCCCGAAACAATATCAAATGAAGAGCTAAGTCGGCGTACGGGTCAGATGCCAATCGACGAATTGACACGCAGGCGAAAATGGCAGTGGATAGGTCACACATTGCGGAAGAGTGATAACTGCATTGCTTTGCATGCCATGAAATGGAACCCCATTTCCAACCAAGGCCGACCAAGAGGGGGTCCTCGAATCACATGGCGTCGATCTGTGGCAAAGGAGTGTCAGGTATTGGGTAAGTCTTTTGGGGAGTTGCGCCCCATTGCCCAGAACAGAGTACGATGGCGCGCAGGAGTAGTTGACGCGCTATGCCCCGCTAGGGGTTAAGGCAAAGTAGTAGTAAAGCCCCATATTGGTCAGAGACGCGAATCACTATTACTTCCACGGTCAACTAGGAATGTTCCCATGAGGGAACTTCGCCAGAAGTAACACGATTCAAAATCGCAACGAAATGTTCTCTCCACCGCCTCATCTGATCTTCGTTTAAAATAAGCAGATTTTCTTTTATTATTGCTTGTCATCAGCTATTCGTACCTTAATCTTGCTCCGTAAACACTTAACCACAGGATGACCGAAGGTCAAATTGGGGACAAAGTGTCCGTCCATGACATCCAAGTGCAGATAATCCGCTCCATTATCAAGCAACTTCTGTGACTCCTCGTACAATGAGCAGAGGTCGGCGTTTAGAATTGATGGTCCAATTTTCGCTGTAACCGGCATCGTCAGCTTTGTCCCTTTAGAAAACGCACAACAGAGCGATAACAGAGCGTAAATTACACGTGCAATCTCTTCAGCTGTCAACTTTCAGTAATATTTGAAAATTTTCCAGATTTCCAGACTGTTTCGTTGCGATGTTTCCAGTTGGGCACTTCTCGTTGACAGCTGCGTGATAGCAGTACTTTGACGAGAATATAAACAGTAGATAAGCGCCATGAACAAGCTCATCATATTTGCAGTAGTTTTACTTGCCCTGTGTGTGATATCTGCCGGCAAAAAATCAGATCCGAAAAGCAAACCAAAATGGGCACAGAAGGATATTCGCGACTTCACGGATGCCGATATGGAAAGACTGCTGGACCAATGGGAGGTGAGTGAGTCTTGAGGCCACTTTTCTGTCAACATTTGGGAATTTTAGCATTTTTTAATGTTAACAGGAGGACGAAGAACCTTTGGAGGATGACGAATTGCCGGAACACTTACGTCCGCAACCACAGATCGATCTTTCCAAGATCGATACCAAAAACCCAGAAGAGCTGCTAAAAGTAAGCAAAAAAGGGCGGACACTAATGACATTCGTGGCGGTTTCAGGCAATCCCACTCGGGAAGAGGCCGAGACGATAACCAAACTCTGGCAGACGAGCCTTTGGAACAATCACATTCAGGCGGAGCGTTATATGGTCGATGATAATCGGGCGATTTTCATGTTCAAAGATGGATCGCAGGCGTGGGAAGCTAAAGATTTTCTTGTGCAACAAGAACGTTGCGAAAGTGTGACCATCGAAAATAAAGTTTACAACGGAGAATACTCGGGAAATGCGTCAGACGAGAAGGATGAGCTATAAACGGGACGTTTATGTTTAAATTTAAGTTTTCCATTTGTACAGTGAGAATATATTTTTTCAACAGTCTAATAGTTAGGATTTACTATAGATTCTATTCGCAGAGGTTGTAATTTGGAGAAGTCATTTTGAAATTCATTGTTTGTTTTATATATTGCTAATATCTACATAAAAGACATAAGACTTATTTTTTGTGAAAGACGTGTAGTTCCATTTAAATGTGTTGAGTAAAAGACTCAACACATTTAAATGGAACTATTCGGCACTAGTATCCGGAAGGAAGTCGGCTTTATATTTCCAAGTGTCCCTTGAGTAAAGCGAAGCTCCAAACGTACAAAAGCGTAATCCGGCTCGTACTATGCTTCGGATACGAGACATGGACCCTCACTCAAGAAACGGTAAGAATGTGTAATGGACGGTTTAGTGGGCATCCGAAGATGCCTGTGGGGATGGGGACGAAACGTGAGGTAGTATCGTGACCGTGAAGGTCGGGCCGTGCCATCTGGCGAAGAAAAAAGGCCCCTCAACGAGCTGGGCTATGCTTGCTGCAGCTCAGTTCGGGAGATGTGGGCGGGGGTTTTCGCCGCTCGTTGCCCCTGTCCTTTACGAACAAAACAGAAATTCATGGGCCTGGGGAAGACAACACAACAGGGGAAGCGAAAATGTGGAATAAGACAAAAATGGGGCGATAAGGGCGGAATGGTTAGCGGGCGGCTCAGATGACCTCGCACTCGATTCGGGGTCCAGGTGTAATAGGACCCTCGGCCTCTGGTTTCGTACAACCGAGTGATCACTCATCAGGCGCTGCCTTCGATCTGCCGGTGGAAGCAGCACTACCAGCATACATTACAAATGTTGGACGCTTCCGAGAATGTGTCGGATACCAAGGGAAATTCGTATATCAATGGCGAAAGAAGTACAACCTTGAGTTGTACCAACTATTTGACGAACCAGAGGGCCCTCTAACTGAAAATACGTAAGATATAGTGGGCGGGGCACGTACATAATATGGAAAAGTTTACAAAATACGCTCAAAGGGTCGAGCAAAGGTGTGAGAGTGCGTGGATGACTGAAAAAAAACCCTAGGACCTCTGGATTACATTTAGGTTTCGATGGCTTTGAACATGTCAGACTATATATTCATTCATTTAACAAAACTCTCAATTCCAAGTGAACTATATGGATATCGAAACTATAGTGAAAACAATCGAATATCTTTCTGATAGTTATTCGATAGTGCCCATCGCTAGTGTATGGCGATCTTTAGTATCACCCAGTGGTCCGATTTGGCCAGGAGCTGTACACAGGGCGTCTACGAGGGGACCTAAGAAAAGGACCTTCGGGCCACTAAAATTTGCAAAAATTAGGCGTGATTTTTTGTACTGCAGTGGAGGTTAATTGGGGGTTATCCGGGTTAACTTACATCTTACACACAAGCAGCAAGGGTATATTGTTCGTGTAATGTGTGTAAGTTAACCCGGATAACTTCCAATTAACTTTTACCGTAGCACAGAAAACACGCCTATTACTGTTTTTTATTAAGCTCGTCACAGACGACGAGCCAAATAGATAGTGACCACTACCAAACCACGCCACTTTAAGGTGGACATACACGGCAAGCATTTTGGCCGCGAGCACGCATCGAACCACGTCAAACTCAATAGAAAAAAAATTTCCCCATTTCCACCGTTCTATGATATTTTATGGTTCGATGGAAGTTCGCTTGTGGCTCTGCGCGATCATGCGTGGAGTGAGAATTTAGTTTCGAACGTTCCTTTGAAGGTGGCATGGTTCGTCGTGTGTGACGAGCTTTACTTTATAAACAACAATCTTGAAAGCGATGTTTTCCTTCAATTTAAATTTTCCCCTCCGTTACCCAATCGAAATTAACCCGATTATCACTTTAAAAGTTTCATTTGTTTACATGTTCCCCAGGAAGCGTCTTCGAATTAGACTTGACATTTCGAATTATTTTGCTTTTTACTAGACAAGGGGTTGAGTGGGTGAGAGGTAAGAAGAGCTTTAATGGAAAAGCTCCGTTAAGAACCTGTCAACCGTTTATCAAATAAACTTTCTTCAGCAGTCAGGTTGGAGCATCTGACGTTTGCGTTTGTGGGTAGGTGTTCTTTTTTCCCCGGTGGGTTTTGACTGTAGATTGCTTTCGGTGTTAATAAACTTCGTTTAGTACCCGCAGGCAAACACTCGAGTGCAATTAATTGACAGTGTTTGTGAAATCGAAAATTGTGCGTATACATCGGAAACGGGAGAAAACGCAACCGCGGGCCTGGCTGCCCTCTAATCATTGGGGCGCGGACCGACACAGCCAACAGCATTTTCGCTCGGAACAATATGGGACCCCCGAAATGATGTCATCCTCTGTCGTGGAAGTGATTTGTTCGGAACGTATTTCCTCTACGGCCACCCGAAGTATTCCCTCTACGGCCACCCGAAGTATTCCCGGCTGATTCTTCGGACGTGTGTGGTTTTGTTTATTGCGAAAGTGATTAGCATAGAAAAAACGCGATTAGAGAAGAAGGAAAAAGTATTGAATTCTGTTTCGTGATAACGTGCCACGGCCACAAGTTTAGGGTTGAGTGTAAATTAGAGTTTTGGGCAGGACGCAAAGATGGTGTTCGAATCCTTGGTGGCGGATCTCCTAAATAAATTCATCGGCGACTTTGTCGAGAATTTGGACAGGAAGCAGCTTAGCATCGGAATCTGGGGAGGTAAGTACTTCGCTGCCTTCCGTATGTGGGTTTATGCCCCAGTTTTTCCTATAATAGGGAGTTAAAAGTAACGCTGTCATTTCACTCCGGAATGGGGCGTTACTTGAAGCGAGAAGCATGTGCAGTAAAGGCATGTGGATACAACTCTCCCTGGCACCCTAGGGTGCTAATAGCTGAGTTTGCTCTGTCTGCCGAATAGCTACCGAATGCACGTGACCTGGCGCCTTGTTTAACGTGACAGTCTTTAAATGGTAGGAATAACAAAAAATTCACGACTGTTGGATTCCCGCCCACGGATGTCGAGGCGCTTCGGCGCTTCGTTTCTGTGTCGATACAGTTATTGACCTTGTGTGTGATGTAAGCAATGTGCTCGCCAAACTTGTTTACAACCCGATCTCGACGCGCTCCACCGATTCGGGTTTATTTTTACTGCGACAAAGTGGCCTCTTGCCCGTCCACTCAACATAAAATATTTCAGTTACTCAGATTCGTAATCCGACCGGCAGGCACAATACGAACACGAGGAGAATTTTTTTCTTGCGTGTAGAACATCAAGAAATACGTACGTTGAAAAATGAAAATCTGAAAATTTTTGGTGTGTACTATGTGAACATAAGGGTGGGTGGTAGAGTAGAGCAGATGCACTAATAATAACTGAACCGAACCATTCATAATTTTGTCGTTGCAAAAAAGTGACTAGATTTTTTTGGTTCGATGACTGAGTCCTAAATTTCCATACTGTTAGCAGTTCATCACCATCACCCGTCAACTAATCGTTTCCTGATTCATTTATTTTGTTATTCCCATTTCACCGGGCGACGCATCGTGGCTCGCGCCTTGGCTGTAGTGCTTTCACCGCTGTAGCGTTTAGAGCCAGCAAAGCGAGCTTGCTGTATTATGGATACTGTGGGTAGCAACACTGGCGGTGATAGCAACGCCTTTTAACCGCGAGATATAACGAGCGGAGTACACGCAATAGTCCAGGCTGGGAACATCAAAAAGGGCAACCTTTTAGTTTCCGGGGTCTGGGCTGGGGAAATCACTTTTCACTCGGATTTTTGTTACTTTTCACTCGCGTCAAACATTTTTTTTTTATTTATACTGAATGTTTGGTATATTGAAGGCATGGAAAATTAAAATATTCGCAAATACCCTTGCCTGGGCTCCGCTCGCTACACTAGCTCCCCGCTTAAGGGATCGTAACCTTAGTATCGCACAAACATGAAGGTTTGCTTCGCTCGCTCTGCGTGCAATAGCGTTTTGATCAGTTTTAAACATACCAAACATTCAGTATAAATCATTAAAACAACAAATAAGAAAAAATAAAAATAAAAATCAGTGGCGATTCGGGGGTTCCATTGGAAGGGAAGCAGATCCAGAAATTTTTGAATAAGATGCAATTAATATAAGTATTTTTGATTTGTTATTGATCACGTCAAACGCTCGCGGACAATTTAACAGAATTAGAATAACTTGAAAATCAGAAATGCATATATCAAGAGATAAAAATGAATAATATAATAAATATACTATCATAAATCGATAAAAATGGTGTTGGTGAGCATTTTTTCCGGACATAAAAAAGCCAACATGTCCAACTAAAAAAATTAGGACTGGCCTATGTATGTACTGACTCAGTGTATGGAGCTAAGCCGTGACCACCTTGGCGATGGTTAACCATCATGGCTACTAGTGATTTGTAGCACAGTAACGAGTCGTTCATTTTGAATGACTCAACAGAATGAGCGAAAGATTCGGCACAACGAAATAGCGTCCGAGTCGGTCAGTTTAAGAATGACACACTGTAAAATTAATTCCCAAACTAGCCCATCGCGTAAATACTACTCAACGCATAACCAATCCACGCTCATTTCTCATTACATATAATGTACTACTTTGCCTTAACCCCTAGCGGGGCATAGCGCGTCAACTACTCCTGCGCGCCATCGTACTCTATTCTGGGCAATGGGGCGCAACTCCCCAAAAGACTTACCCAGTACCTGACACTCCTTTGCCACAGATCGACGCCATGTGATTCGAGGACCCCCTCTTGGTCGGCCTTGGTTGGAAATGGGGTTCCATTTCATGGCATGCATAGCAATGCAGTTATCACTCTTCCGCAATGTGTGACCTATCCACTGCCATTTTCGCCTGCGTATCAATTCGTCGATTGGCATCTGACCCGTACGCCGACTAAGCTCTTCATTTGATATTGTTTCGGGCCAGAAAATTCTTAAAATTCGACGAAGACATGAGTTGACGAAAACTTGCAGCTTTCTGGTAACTCCTACGGAAACTTTCCATGTACTGCTCCCATACAAAAGCACTGATAGTACCAGGGAGCGAAACAGGCCCAGCTTGGTCTTGATGCTGAGATAACTGCTCTGCCAGATTTTGGACAGCATGCCGTATGCGCGTTTAGCCTGGTTGATACGACGAGCGATGTCCTGCTCCGTACCACCATTTTCGGCAACAATGCTACCCAGGTAGACGAAGTTGTCCACCTTCTCCACAGGCTGCCCATTAATATTGATGGCAATAGGTGTCGGATTTCTTTTTCGCAACGGCGGGCTAAGAACCTTGGTCTTCTTGGTATTAATCTTTAGCCCAACCTTGCTTGCCTCCCTCTCGAGATCTAACGCCATTGCGGACAGATCCATGATTTTGTGGGAGAGTAGGCATATGTCGTCAGCGTAGTCAAGATGTTGTAGATAAGATGTCAAAGTCCATTGAATCCCTCTGTCGAGTCCGGATAGGGCTGCATGCAACACATCGCCGATCACAATGAGGAATAGGATCGGTGAGAGGATGCACCCCTGCCGAACTCCACTGCGAATCTCAAAGTCCCCCGACACCTTACCTTTATGCAGAACGCGACATTTCGCGCCGTCATAGGTTGCCTTAATAATAGCCACAAGCTTCTCAGGGATGCCTCTCCTGCGCAAGGCCGCCCATATAAATCGAAATCGATGAAAAGCAAGTGAAGCGGAGAATCGTATTCAGCGCATTGCTCGATGATGATTCGCAAGGTGTTAATGTGATCGACACAGGAGAATCCGGATCGAAAGCCAGCCTGCTCTTCATCAATTGTGCTTTCTAAGTGGGCCTTTAGTCTTTCCAGGACGATTTTAGCTATTATCTTGGCAACGGCAGGAAGCACACAAATGCCTCTCCAATTATTACAGTCTGTGAGGCTACCCTTCTTTAGAAGTTTGATGATCAAACCTTCCTTCCACTCAGTGGGAAAGGTCTCTGTATTCCACGCTTTATCAACAAGTGGGTGCAGCAAATCGGCAGTTACGCTTGGGGCTGCTTGATAAAGTTCGGCAGGGATGCCGTCAAGTCCGGCGGCCTTTCCTCGTTTTAGTGCAATAATTGCAGTGACTATTTCCTCTTTAGTCGGGGCAGTGGACCGTATACGCACATTTTGATGGTTAGCTAAATTATCTATATGAGGGGGAACTTCACCAGAGGTTACACGGTTCAAGACCGCGGCGAAGTGTTCTTTCCACCGCCTCATTTGATCTTCTTCCAAGATAAGTAGCTTTCCATCACTATCTTTCACCGGATGTTGGCAGGAGTTACGACCACCTGTAAACTCCTTGATGACACCGTATACGGCGTTTAAGTTGTTACTTCTAGCGGCTTCTTCTGCTGACGCTAAAAGAGAATTGGCATAAACTCTTTTATCGCGTCGCACACTACGCTGAACTTCTCGAGCTTTCTGACGGTAAAGGAGTTCGATGCTGCTTCGATTGTCGTCTGATGCTGCAGCCAAACGAACTTTCAGCTCCTTTCTTTCAACAATCCGCTGCCATGAAGCGTCGGACATCCAGGGCTTATTCCGGCAATCCGGGTTTGGGCCAAGGATGGTATTTGCGCTATCAATGTACGCATTTTTTATGGCATCCCAGTTTTCGTTTATGTCACTATCTGGGTGACTAGTTATCTCAGCCGCTTTTTGCGCAAGATGGTCATTATATTGTTGTAAGACAGCTGGATTTTTTAATCGAGCGGTGTTGAATTTGCGGGGCCTGGATCTTTCGTCGCTGGGGCGGCGCACGGCTGCAATACGCAATCGAACATTAGCGATCATAAGATAATGGTCTCTTCCCATCCCAATATCGGCACCCTTCTTGTTTCGCACGTCCAGGAGGCAACTCTTGAATCTTTTACAATACAATAGATATAAATAGATAGATATAAAGATTCGAGCTACTTTCCCAGCAGGAAGGCACTGCGACCATAAAGATCTATTGTGCCGTAGCTCATTAATCCAAAAGACCGTCCACCCTTCTAATAAAGGGCAGTAAGTCTTTAGCAGGAATCAACCTGAATTCTGCAGTGCTGATAGTAGCCTGCCCGAGGAGTGACATCCTAAAACGCGCGATGGCGGGACATTCGCACAAAATGTGCTTGGTCGTTTCCACGTCCTCCAGACAAAGACGGCATTCAGTCTCGCTTGACAGACCCATCTTGTTCAGGTGATATCTGACCAAGTGATGGCCAGATAAGTACCCCACTAGGAGTCTTAGGTGGGTTCTACTCATTCGAGTAGTACCCTTGTGACTGAAGGGCATTATCAGCTCCTTTGATTGACGAAGCCCTGGAAGGTTATTCCAGTACTGTTGACGCAATCGTGCAAACCAATCAGTGATCCGCAGTTTGGCCGAGGCCAGTCCAAAGCCACAGTAAGGCTCAGGTCCATGAAAACGACTGGATGATCCTTGTCTAGCAAGTTCATCCGCAGCCTCGTTCCCCTCAATGCCCTGGTGGCCAGGCACCCAACACAAGAAGACTCGGTTATTGGTTGCCAACAGTTGAAGGAGATTGTAACACTCCTTCACCAGTTTTGAAGAGACCTTATATGAGGAGAGCGCTTTTATAGCTGCTTGGCCGTCTGAGTAGATAGCAATGTGAGCGCCGCGAAGTCCAGTTTCCAAGATTACCCTGGCGCAGACCTCAATGGCGTGGATCTCAGCTTGAAAAACGCTGGGCGAGATTCCCATTGCGATCGAAATCCTGGTATTGGGTCCAAAGACACCTGCACCAACACCCTGTTCTGTTTTAGACCCATCGGTGAACCACTTGATACATCTAGGGTCTGGACAGGGTGTGCCATTTACCCATTCAGAGCGGTTAGGGATGAGGGCTGAATATTTTCTGCCGAAGCAAACCTCCGTGATCATGGAATCTGATCTCAAGCAGATCTGCACGTCAGGAATTTGATTCAGAATGCTCATGTGACCATGTACTACAATACATTCATTCACTGACATCCCATCTCATTATCTATCTAAAACTAAAACCGCCATTATCTATCTACTAAAGCAATCCCATCTAAATCCATTCATATTCATCTCTATGCAGTATGCAATGCAAGCATTGTGTATACTTCTAAATATATACGCAACAACCCATGCTGACTGCAAGCATATCAAAAATAATTTACTTACGTCGCATCGCACATCCAAGTTTCTCCAAATACAGAAAACAATCCCAACATTCTAAACAAAAGTATTCGTCTTACGTATCATCATCTCAAGCTCAACTTTAGATGGAACCAAACAAAAACCCATAGCTTCCACTTCCACTACAGCTACAGTGTAAGCAAACTCAAATTTCCAGCTGCTGTAATACATACAATTTAACATCTATCACGCTAATTCCGAATCTGGGGTCAAAAAAGAGAGAAAAATTGGGGTCGCCCATCCCAGACTGGCAGCCCCGTTTTCATGGGAAATAGTGGTCCGATCCGGCTGGCTTGAACTAAAGGGCATTGGAGGGTCGCCAACTCCGAATCTGGGGTCAAAAAAGAGAAAAAAAAATTAGGTTCGCTCATCCCAGACTGGCAGCCCCGTTTTCATGGGAAATAGTGGTCCGATCGGGCTGGCTCGAACTAAAGAGCATTGGGTGGCCGCTGACTCAGAATCTGGGGTCAAAAAGAGGAAAAAAATTGGGGTCGCCCATCCCAGATTGACAACCCCGTTTTCGTGGGAAATAGTGGTCCGATCTGGCTGGCTCGAACTAAAGGGCATTGGGGGGTCGCTGACTCAAAATCTGGGGTCAAAAAAGTAAAATTGGTACGACTAACAAAGGTGACGATGACCAGCTCCGCACTCTTACGGCAGCCGGTTCTATGCACCGGAGCCATCCGTTCATCAACAACGGCCAAGAGCTTGATTTTTGGGCAATTTAAGGAAAATTTTAATTTAATTTTTTTAATTTTAAATGAAAATTTAAAATTTGAAAGGGCATAGTCTTCAATTTTTTAGGGCATATTCTTCCAAGAGCATATTTTAGGTGCCTTAAATTATGATTTTTGGAGCATATTTTGGTGGCCCTTCATCAAATCCAATCCAAAAATTAACACGATGCTATTGTTTATTAATTTCCCCACTACATGTTACGTGTCGTAGCTGAGGGCCACATAGGACTGTATCATGTGAAATATTTAGTACACCAACCTTCAATCCGCTAATCCACATTGACATAATTTTACTGAAGATCGTTGATAATTCAATAAAAATCTAAATCGATAATTCAACGTCTTCTTGGGCTCATTTCATTCGACGATATCGTTTAATAGAAAAAATCCAATGTAAATACTTAACATTTACATATTCAATTAACCCCAATTTATTATTTTGGAATGTCGGAATTAAGCAAGGCACAATGTTTGCTGTGAAAGATAGGAAAGACACTTGGTTGTTTATACCCTTTGGGTTTGTCCATAGGTGATAGGTGGATAAAAAAGTATCGATTCTCAATATGAAAATTAAGCTGCATGTGTGAAGTATCAAACTGTGCAAAACTTTTTAGCTTAGCTCAATTGATGAATACTATTCGCCTCGATCATTAACGACACCCACTGATAAGAAATTTCACCAAAAGTGGCTTGATGATCGCCGAAGTTAAATATGTAGGTAGCTCAGGATCAAAACGTTTAAAAGTGTATTAATGTATTTATATTCCTCCATGCTCCATGGCCTACACTCCATGTTGGCTTAAATAAACACGCTTCTAATATTTATTGTAGCTGACTATACGAGTAATTTGATTGCCTGTGGACACTCGATACTTACAATATCTTTTAACTTGGATACTGGAAATTTTCGAAGTAACGCATGAAACTCAAATTCATAATCATAACAATTAATAATAAAATATCGATGGTGAAGGTAGCCAACCTCCTATCTCAAAAATGGAATTTTTGGAGTCAGTTTACAATAAGAGGTTGTATAAGTTATAAAACACAACATTGACATAGAGTGTTTGGATGTTGCTGGTTCTAACAGTTTTTCACTGGAAATAACAATATAGGCGGTTGAGCAATTGATGCATAAATATTTTAAAAACACCGTCGAAAAAGAGAAAAAAAAAATTAAAAAAATTGACATAGGACGCTGTGAATCTTCACCATCGGTATGGTAAACGATCCATTTCTTCCTGGCAATTTTCATTTTCAACTACTTGCAGCTTATGACAAATTGATAAAATTATTAGTGTATGCACTTATCAATATAAAATTAATTGATAACAATTTTTTAATACTAATTTTAGTAAGTTAAATGTAAGATTAGATAGCAGTGATTGACAATAAACATGCTAGCAACTATCGAAACATCAACAAGGCATAGTCATTCAAGAGATGTTGATGCGCCCATACCCCTGGAGGGGTCAAGGCAAAATTAACCAATTGACAATGAATCATTACACGGGAGAACAATTTTGACACTTTTTTCTGTTTTTTTGAATTTTGCACCTAATTTATAGTAAAACGGCCTCGCTGATTCCAAAAATGCAGTCCGTTTTTCCTCTATACGTCAGGTTTTCGAGATATCGTTTGTTTGTTTTTTAATTTTACGGAAAATTACAAAAGGCCCCCTTAAAAAACAACTTTTTTTAAAAGCTACGGGGCTGCATCCTTGTGCAGGACCTTCTAGTACCTGTATACAATAAAATTAAAAGCAATAAAAAAAAAGTAATTTCTCGCTACCTGGATTGTTTGTTAAAAGTTGTGAAATTCTTCGGCCATTTTTAAGGCTCTTTTATGTAAAAAAATGTATTTAAAAGCCTCTGTTCCAGTGTATTGCTCTATTATTGTGCTCTTAACTTGTGTAATGGAAGCCTCTACTATCCCTCGTCGAAAGTGTCTCAACGCTCCGGACTCATTTTGCTATATATGTGACAGTTATACATTTCTAAGTCAGAGGACAAAAATAGGCCCCTTTGTTCACCAGGCATATCTTGCCTACTTCAAAACTCCAATTTGCAATCAGGATAAATGGTGGGTCCCTCATAAAGTGTGCAGGTGCTGTGTCACACGTTTGAGGTCCTGGACGAAAGCAGAACGACTTCAGTTGCCATTTGGTGTGCCAAAGGCTTGGCTGCAATATGAGCATCAAAGTCCACTATTTACGCAGTCATCTAGATGAATTTCCGGAAAATCTTGGAGCTGTGAGTGATGAGCAGGGAGAGCGATTTCATCGAGATTTAAAAATCATGGAAACTCGATATCAAGGCAGATGGGATGCGAATATGATGGCGGACTATTGTTGGAGTATAAAACGGGACTGTCCTGAAATTGAACACTCCAGGAAAAGCTACAAACAAAAATTTTTGCCATAATTTTTTTTTAGTTCTTAGGTAATATTGTTAAGATGTAAAACCAAAATTTATAAATAAAAAATTGTAACGAGTTTCGTTTGTTTTGATTTCAATGAAGGGAAGGTTTGTATGGGGGCCAAAATTTGAGCCCCTGTATCTCAAAAACTGGACGTATAGGAGAAAAACGGCTAGCATTCCCGGATTCTACGACCAAAAATTAGCTAGAAATGATTATCAAATCGAAATAAACAAAATGCTGTTCCCCCGTGTTATATTTTCGATCCGGTGTCCTGTAGTATGCATACATACTCACTTAAGTGGAGTGAGCAGATTCGTTTAAGTTTAATTTTAATTTAAAGATTCACACAATTCGACCGCACTAAACAATATTACTGGTTTCTGCAGTGGACCCAAGTCGCGATCGATTCCGCAATCCACAAATACGCGCTGAACCAGTAAGACGAAAAATTTTATGCTGACTAAAAGTGAAACCGGTTAGTTCGGCGCTTAGCTCAGCACAAGCGTTTCTAGAACAAATTATTATGCTACAGTGAACGCTTCTCAACGCTTGCGTTTTACGAATGCTGCCAATTATTAGTAAAGAAAGGGAATTTTTTACAGACAGGTATTTGGAAAATAGTATTCCTTAAATTATGTTGTTGTTGTAGTATCAATGCATTCGATATCCGAAAAGTGTGTGTCACAAAGTTTGAATGTTCGTATTGTTCTCCTCTATGGCCAGATGGACGAAAGCAGCCGCCTCGATGTGTTTTTCCCATACTGCAAGATAATGGATAAGCGCGTGGGAGTCGCTGAACAATTGAAGATGTGCTTAACATCATGCTGAGTGAGGCCACAGGCTGGAGAGGAGTTGTGAATGTTATTGTCGAAGCGGGACGAGTTCAGACGTGAGCATCAGCCAAACGGAGTTGAGCTAACATAGTCCTGGTTGCTCTAGGTAATCGAGATTCGTCTGAGAATATGGTTGCATATAGTGGTTGTGCATTAAGTACCATATTTGATTTAAGGTCCGCTTTCCAAGAAAGCACTTCCTCACTATGACCCGTTTTCTCAATGTCTGGTTAAATGGCTAGTTAGCTATCCGGAATCTTAGCGTATGCAACAAGATAACAGAAGTCTTCGGAGCTGACAGAGTAAGGTTTGAAGAAACGAAGAAAGTGTTAAGTTCTTCATGATATCAGTTTATTTGCTCGCACATTAAGGTGATGTCGTTGTCAGTTGCCAAAATCGAACAGTCACCAGAATAACTGATGATTTGGAGTCCGTCAGGTGGTGTAGGGAGTTCTGACATGTATAGGTTAAACAGGGTGGGAAAAAGACTCCTCATTGGGGGACACCCTGTTTTTCTTAGTTTAGATTTCCCAGTTCTAAATTCTGTGTAGGACTGTTTGCCGGCCAGATAGTTGGCGATCTACTTTGTTATTTGCGACGGAAGCGATGTACCACAGATGTCAGACAGAAGTGGAACGAGTGGTGTAAGTGTCAAAGGCAGGTCTAACGCCACTAGGATAGTTCGTTGACATGGACGTACCGTCGTAGCTTTGTGCTACCTTCGGAAGCCATGTTGATGATCGGCTAGTTGAATATGAGCAACAATTATTGGGTGGAGTAGCGCTTCGAGAGTCTTGGCTACAGAAGATAAAAATGTGATGGGACGGTATGATTCACCTAGCGTTGGCTTGTTTCCTGGTTTCAGAATAGGGATCACTCTTCCTTTCTTCCAAAGCTCGGGAATGATGACGAAATGGAGAGGTTGATCGTGTTCGTTATGTAATCAATTGCTGGCGTGTTGAGATGTTTGAGCATGACCATCGAAATACCGTCTGGTCGTAGGGCTTTGGAACTCTTAGCTCTTTTTATCGCCGTGGCAACTTCTTCTGAGGTGAATTGAAGTGCCTGGTTAACTTAACGACGGTTACGGATACTCCTCAAGATAATGCGCTTAATCGCGCTATCAAGTGGCGGGTGTTCGTTAAACTGTTTGTTGAAGCAGTTGACGCATTCTGTCGGATCGTTAACCATGGTGTTGTCGAATTGGATTGAAACATGCCCTTTATGTTTGGTTGGGTTTAGAAGGGCCCAAACCGTTGACCAAAGCTTATTAACGCCCGCTGTTAAGTTGCAATTGTGAAGGTGAGAGTTCCATTTCCTTCTCCATGTGGTTTTACTCTTGATTATCGGATCGTCCGAGTTAGTTCCGCGAATGCGGTCTTTTTCATCTGCCAATCTAGCTGCTGAATTAGGGACGTTTAACTGAATTTTAGGTGTGCGGTCTGCTGGTATGTACTTTGCAGTCCCTTTCTACCTTATATTTCGTTCGGTCGTGCGCCGCACATCAGTTGGAATCGGTAAGGCAGCGAAAGCCGTTATTGGTGTAGACTTTGAAGCCATCCCAATCGTTTTTATTATGATTGATGAACGTACGATGATCAATGTTTTCAACTTCGCAAATAAAAACATTTGAAGCAGTAGAAAGAATGCAGTATGCTCAGTAATTACAACCTCTAACCTTTACCGATTCGCAAGGGAACGTTTGAAAATATCGGTTACCAGTAATTGTTGTTGTGTTTTCATTTTCGTTTTCGAAGAAATTATGAATGTCTCTCCCGTGTCACAGCGCATAAAATCATGCAAGGTCATATGCATATGTGCAATCAATTGATGAATAGATTTTGAGTTTCTGGGTCTGCCTGAAAATCATGAAGCAAGATGTTGTCATTGACCCATGGATACTATGAAACAACAAAGCTGTGTTTAATGTCTAGAAGTCTTCTTCTTGTTAAATTTAAGTTATGGTCGAAATCACTGAAAAAATGAATTTGCCTGGTTTATAACCATAAAACACTTCTTCTTGTGATATTTTTTTCTAATTTTTGCTCAAATTCCACTCTTATTTTTCATTATTTAATCCAATAGGTTCCAATTGTAATGCAAAAATAGACTAGGTTTAGATCGCCAGTTACTTTTTGTCATTCCACGTAAAATGTCGAAACCTGTTAGATTACTAATGTATGTATATTCATGACTAAGATGATGTCATCTGTTATCAGCATCGAAGCATAATTTATACTTCACAGCCCGTTGCCACATTTTTTTACACTTATACCTTCGAATCGGAGCATCATCTGATCACTTTGAAATGAACAAAAATTCTGAAATGCTTATCATAAGGCGGGAAACACAATTGGGGCAGTAAGCAGCAGCGGCAAAGAAAACAGTGAAAAGTGAAACGAAATGAAATTATATTTTCGTTGTGTGCTCTCTAACGTGATATGCCATTGTTTTCTTTACTGACGCTGCTCACTACCCAATTATAATTATGTTTTTCACTTAAAAGGTTACTTTCTATGAGATTATAAGCAAAATAAAATAAATAAATAACTGGCGCAACCGTCCAATTTGAACCACGGCCTCGAGATGAGTTGGCATCATCTCATTTTCTAGATCGTGACGGTTTTTGTGCAGAGGTATGTGATCAGCAACACGCTCAACCGAGTTATTTACCCCATAATGGGTACTCATTTAACAGCTGAGTGGGCTCATAGTCCGACACGTAAATCCCCGGAATCGAACCGGGGCCCAGTGCGTTGAAGGCGAACGTGCTAACCGTTGCGCCATCCGGACTACTTACTTACTTAAGCAAAATAAGCAATGATAAATATATGCCTATATTGATAGATCAATTATCAAAGTATCAATTATCAATATTTATTTTGAGTTCACAGTAACGAGCAAATGTAACAATAAGACGCAAAAAATAATAAAAAATTACCCATAGTCCTCTACGATCTATTTTTACTTTAATTTAAAAGTTTTAGTAATCATAGGCAGAGCAGAAACATTGAAAATGACACAAATTCACGTTTAAAAAATGAAAGATACAGTGTATGACAAATAGCTAAATTAATAAAAACAAGCTTGCCGAAGGTATGATACCCTTCATATCTTCGTTTTGACATATGGTGCATTTGGCACTTTGAAATTAGTAGTAAAACTTGTTCTGATTTCACTGTTCCTATCAGAGGTGTATGAAATAGTAGGCCGATTTCAACCAAATTTAGGAACGTAGTTTGGCAGTCAATATGACTGAATAATATGAAATTTCGTAAAGATATCTTCAGAAATAAAAAGGTTTTTCTAACAAAAACTTGCTTTTGGAACGGTCGTTCCTATGACAGCTATATACTCAATTGCCCTAACCCCTTGTGGGGCATAGCGCGTCAACTGCTCCATGTGGCCCAGTTGACGTTTCGTTGGCATAAATTGGTTTCAGAGAATGCAGTTGTCAGCATACACCTCCTGTACATCCATGGCCACGAACGTCGTCGTGGACGGGATTCGAACCCGAAACGCCGGTAGTCAAACATGAGACTGATGCCTCAACACACTGCGCTACCGGTCGCCCTATGACAGCTATATGATAGAATAGTCCGATTTCAACCAAATTCGGGAATGTGATTTGGCTAAAAATACTATTGATTAGTGTGAAATTCGAAAAAGATACCTTCAGAAATAAAAAAGTTTTTCTCACAATGACGTAGTGGTCCGATTTCATTGATTCCGCCATATTTATAGCGTACAACAGAAAGAAGGCTTTGTGCAAAATTTGAGAAAGGTATCTTTAGAAATAAAAAAGTTTTTCTCACAAAGACGAATTTTTGGACCAGTCGTTCCTATGGCAGCTATATGATGTAGTGGTCCGATTCCATTGGTTTCGACATATATACAGCGTGCAATAGAAAGAGGGCTTCGTACAAAATTTCAGCTCGATAGCTTCAAAACTGAGGGACTAGTTTAGTTTGCATAGAAACAGACGGACAGACGGACAAAGCTTAATCGACTCGTCTCGTCATACTGACCAAGAATATATATATAGTTTATATGGTCGGAGATGCTTCCTTCTGTGGGTTGCAAACTTCATGACAAAGTTAATATACCCTATCACATTCGTGAAGGGTATAAAAATTAAATCTGTAGTTTCCAACTATTAAAAAAAAAACAAAAGGAATACGGAAGAAACATGAAAGGGCGTTCTTAGTTCTTCATAGATTGGGCATCTTAAGAAAGTTGGAACTCCGATGGATACCAGGTCACAGCGGCTGCCTTGGCAACGATATTGCGGATGGACTAGCAAAGCAGGGAGATGCACTGTCACAATGGCAATAGTAATCCCTATTCCAATACAAACGCTAAGAACAAAAATGGACTTTAGGATGATGCAACTGGCCAACCAAAATTGGAACAGAACCATCAACTCCAGAATAACGAGAGAACTCTGAAACTCATACAACACTAAGAAAACCGATGTATTCTTAGGGCTCTCTAAGGATAAATGTGCATTGCTAGTTGGCTTATTAACGGGTCACTGCCTAATAGCACACATACTGGGACTGATCACAGACAGCGGCAGCAGAAATTGTAAGCTGCCAAATACCAAGGAAACTTTTAAGCACCTCTTGTGCGAATGCCCGGCACTGGCAAGGACAAGACATACATATATGTTTTAGAGCCTACTTCCTCCGCAACCTTAAAGCGATTGCAAATCTTAGTATTGAATGAATCTTCTAACATTCGCAAGCGCGACGAAAACCTTCGAGCTCAACAGGGACTTATTGCTACCGACTGATACCAACACCCAACGATCTCTGTTGTTCCTTCGTGGCATCGCTATGGATCCAAGTGGTCTATGCGGGGCCGTGACCTAACCTAACCTAGTACAATCACACTGTAGTATAAATGCAATATTACTGGGAAATTCTCTTGCAGTCGGTAAGAGTCATATAAATCGAAAGCTTATGGTTTCGTAATTATTTAAGCTCTTCTCTGACCACGAGACCTAAAACATAATTAATGAAAACCCATCAAAGAATTCACCCTGACCATCTTTAGCTCATTATTTCTTTGATATTTTTCGCTCAGTCACAAAAAGAAATACTATAAAATACGGCATCTATACTAAATTATTAGTTAATTTATTTGTAATTAGTATTTCAAGAAATTCTTGGCCATTTTCGTTAAACGCCATCTATCGATTATGCTGAATAAAATGATGGTAGTGGGCTCCTCTAGCGAGAAGCTAAGACAAGCCAACTTCAATACAATTCGATTCACAAGACTATAACCTGGATGCAAGTTTCGTATCAGTAATTCTTTGCGTAGAATAGAATAAAAATCGACAGTTTTAATCCGATTTTCATGAAATTTTAAACATTGGACCTCCAGAACACGGGGAAAGGGACTATACGGCATTTTAAAAATCCTGTCCATCCCCCCTTTCCCACCTCCATAAATAAAACATTACTTTTTCCAGTTTTATTCCTATCTTTTCTTATTCCTTCTCACCCCTAAAGGTAAATCAGCAAATTTATCTATAGTTTTATTCCAATACTGACTAAATTTTGTATACGTAGTCGTGCCATAAGTTCTGTCCCTAAGTTCTGTGAATACGCAAGAGTTATAGGACTGACACTCGCGAGCGGCTTTGTTTACAAAACATAGAGTGGAACCTGTATTGCAAAATATTTCCCAGTTTGGGTCGTTTCGTCGCAGAGTTGACATGAAATGGAGCGTGAATGAAAATCGTATCGCTATGACCACGCTGCACAAGTGCAACAAATCGCCAGTAGAGATTTTCAATCTGCTAACACCTTTGAAAATTTCTCAAAAGTTTGTTTACCGCTGCATGAAACGGTTCGACGAGACCTCAATCGATGACAGAGCTATAAGTGGCCACCCGCGCACCACGAGGACGCCAGCAGCTGTGAAAGCCGTAGCTGCGCGAATTCATCCAAACCCTTTTCGAAAACAGAAAATCATGACACAGGAGATGAAAATCTAAAAAAGGACGATGTCCCGCATTATCAAACAGAATCTGTAACTTGGGGCTTACAGAAGAACCACAGCACAGCTGCTGACATCAGCTTTGAAAAAGATACGACCCACAAGAGCGAAGGCGTTATTTAAGCGGTGCGCGAACGGGGGACACAGGCGAATCCCTTTCAGCGAAGAAAAAACTTTCACGGTAGAAGAAAAATTCAACCGGCAAAATGACAGAGCTTACGCTCACAGTTCTCGGGAAGCTGCTGAAAAAAATCGAAGGGTTCAAAGTGGCCACCTTCGTGCTTCAGTCATGGCTTGGTGGGGCGTTGCGTACAACGGTGTTACCCAGCTGCATTTTTGTAAACAAGGGGTCAAAACCAAAGCAGCGAACTATCAGAGCGATATTTTCGTAAAGGTAGTGAAATCATTGAACGGCACTCTGTTTAATGGACATGCCTGGTCGTTTCAGCAAGACTCAGCGCCAGCACACAAAGCTAAAACGAACCAGAGGTGGTGTGCCGTGCCGACAATCTTCCCGACTTCTTAGCCGCTGAGGATTGGCCTTCTGGATGTCTCAATCCGCTGCACTACCGCATGTGGAACTACTTAGAGGAGAGGGCCTGCAACAAACCTCATAGAAATATCGAGTAGCTAAAGGCCGATTTGATAAAAACAGCAGCTTCTATTTCCCAAGAAGTGGTGCGTGCAGCGATTGACGAGTGGCCTGAACGGTTGAAGAAGTGCGTAAAGCCAAGGGTGGTCATTTCGGGTAACATGTAGTTTTTTTTTGTTCCTTTGTGAATGGAGAAAAAGTGCTTTTGTTTACTTGAACGTTTTAGTTTATTTGAAACCATTTGAACAAAGGACAGAACTTATGGTACCACTACGTATTAGACATAGGATTTAGGAATATGTAAAATATTATAAATCAAGTGTCCAAGAGGCCCACTCACCCCTTATTTCATTTCAGGCTTTGGGGCAATTAAATGTCACGGCATACCTTCACGATCACGCTCACACGACTCCTGTCGTGTCCGTTACAGTATTTTCTTAAGACCCGTACTGTTTTGACTTGACTCGATAAAGGGCAACTTGATAAATTATATATGGAGTTCCGAATGCATGCATGCAGTTTTCCAGACTAATTTAGAAATTAGTTTTGTTTGAACACAGCGGTTTCATCATCAGCTTTTGGCCCGTCCCATATATTCGTATAATGGACGGGCATATAGTTCGATGCATGCTACGGATATTTGTCTGTTTGTCCGGACATTTTCCGTTGTCTGATCTTTGCCAAATTAGGTATATAGCTTCCTCTGGTGACGGTTTGCTTCTGCTACATGTGCGCGTCACGACAGAAGGACCCTCTTGAACATGAAATGAAACAGATAATCAAATTTAGCTAATATGCATATTTTCTGAATTGGGGTGAGGCCAATACCCTGGGCTGGAGTACTGTTGAAAGCATTTCGAGTCTTTTGGTCAGAACAGCAGGGTCCGCTTGGGCATCTAGTGAATAAAAAACATGAAGGATATAAAGGACATAATGGACGTGTGACCATAAAAGACTCAAAAATTAACCTAAACCAAAAGTACATTTTCTATAAGGATGTGCTCATATAGCTTTGCTTCTTAAGAGAAAAAAATTGCTTAAAAATCAATATAAGGGCAGCTTGGACAATTCGATCAAGTGGATTGACATGGGACAGGCCTAAAATACAGATGAACATCTCTGATTTTTTGTCATTCCTTGTCAGATCGTACTAAGTACTACTACCTTGCCTTAACCCCTAGCGGGGCATAGCGCGTCAACTACTCCTGCGCGCCATCGTACTCTGTTCTGGGCAATGGGGCGCAACTCCCCAAAAGACTTACCCAGTACCTGACACTCCTTTGCCACAGATCGACGCCATGTGATTCGAGGACCCCCTCTTGGTCGGCCTTGGTTGGAAATGGGGTTCCATTTCATGGCATGCAAAGCAATGCAGTTATCACTCTTCCGCAATGTGTGACCTATCCACTGCCATTTTCGCCTGCGTATCAATTCGTCGATTGGCATCTGACCCGTACGCCGACTTAGCTCTTCATTTGATATTGTTTCGGGCCAGAAAATTCTTAAAATTCGACGAAGACATGAGTTGACGAAAACTTGCAGCTTTCTGGTAACTCCTACGGAAACTTTCCATGTACTGCTCCCATACAAAAGTACTGATAGTACCAGGGAGCGAAACAGGCCCAGCTTGGTCTTGATGCTGAGATCACTGCACTGCCAGATTTTGGACAGCATGCCGTATGCACGTTTAGCCTGGTTGATACGACGAGCGATGTCCTGCTCCGTACCACCATTTTCGGCAACAATGCTACCCAGGTAGACGAAGTTGTCCACCTTCTCCACAGGCTGCCCATTAATATTAATGGCAATAGGTGTCGGATTTCTTTTTCCCAACGGCGGGCTAAGAACCTTGGTCTTGTTGGTATTGATCTTTAGCCCAACCTTGCTTGCCTCCCTCTCGAGATCTAACGCCATTGCGGACAGATCCATGATTTTGTGGGAGAGTAGGCATATGTCGTCAGCGTAGTCAAGATGTTGTAGATAAGATGTCAAAGTCCATTGAATTCCTCTGTCGAGTCCGGATAGGGCTGCATGCAACACATCGCCGATCACAATGAGGAATAGGATCGGTGAGAGGATGCACCCCTGCCGAACTCCACTGCGAATCTCAAAGTCCCCCGACACCTTACCTTTATGCAGAACGCGACATTTCGCGCCGTCATAGGTTGCCTTAATAATAGCCACAAGCTTCTCAGGGATGCCTCTCCTGCGCAAGGCCGCCCATATAGAATCCCGGTTCACACTATCGAAAGCCTTTTCGAAATCGATGAAAAGCAAGTGAAGCGGAGAATCGTATTCAGCGCATTGCTCGATGATGATTCGCAAGGTGTTAATGTGATCGACACAGGAGAATCCGGATCGAAAGCCAGCCTGCTCTTCATCAATTGTGCTTTCTAAGTGGGCCTTTAGTCTTTCCAGGACGATTTTAGCTATTATCTTGGCAACGGCAGGAAGCACACAAATGCCTCTCCAATTATTACAGTCTGTGAGGCTACCCTTCTTTGGAAGTTTGATGATCAAACCTTCCTTCCACTCAGTGGGAAAGGTCTCTGTATTCCACGCTTTATCAACAAGTGGGTGCAGCAAATCGGCAGTTACGCTTGGGGCTGCTTGATAAAGTTCGGCAGGGATGCCGTCAAGTCCGGCGGCCTTTCCTCGTTTTAGTGCAATAATTGCAGTGACTATTTCCTCTTTAGTCGGGGCAGTGGACCGTATACGCACATTTTGATGGTTAGCTAAATTATCTATATGAGGGGGAACTTCACCAGAGGTTACACGGTTCAAGACCGCGGCGAAGTGTTCTTTCCACCGCCTCATTTGATCTTCTTCCAAGATAAGTAGCTTTCCATCACTATCTTTCACCGGATGTTGGCAGGAGTTACGACCACCTGTAAACTCCTTGATGACACCGTATACGGCGTTTAAGTTGTTACTTCTAGCGGCTTCTTCTGCTGACGCTAAAAGAGAATTGGCATAAACTCTTTTATCGCGTCGCACACTACGCTGAACTTCTCGAGCTTTCTGACGGTAAAGGAGTTCGATGCTGCTTCGATTGTCGTCTGAGGCTGCAGCCAAACGAACTTTCAGCTCCTTTCTTTCAACAATCCGCTGCCATGAAGCGTCGGACATCCAGGGCTTATTCCGGCAATCCGGGTTTGGGCCAAGGATGGTATTTGCGCTATCAATGTACGTATTTTTTATGGCATCCCAGTTTTCGTTTATGTCACTATCTGGGAGAATAGTTATCTCAGCCGCTTTTTGCGCAAGATGGTCATTATATTGTTGTAAGACAGCTGGATTTTTTAGTCGAGCGGTGTTGAATTTGCGGGGCCTGGATCTTTCGTCGCTGGGGCGGCGCACGGCTGCAATACGCAATCGAACATTAGCGATCATAAGATAATGGTCTCCTCCCATCCCAATATCGGCACCCTTCTTGTTTCGCACGTCCAGGAGGCAACTCTTGAATCTTTTACTAATGGCAAAATGGTCGATTTGATTTTGTGTTCTGCGCCGATCAACAGAGGACCAACTGATTTTGTGGTGGTCCTTATGCTCAAACATAGTACCACCGATGAAGAGACTGTGAAAGTTGCAGAACTCCACAAATCTTTCACCGTTGTCATTACGATCACCAAGACCGTGTCTCCCCATCACATGTCTGAGCCCATAGTTATCAGCGCCAACTTTCGCATTCAAATCACCCATAACCATTATAATGTCACCTTTAGGTGTTCTGCTCTGAACGGCGTTTAGTTCTTCGTAGAAGGAGTCTTTTGCCAAGACATTGTCGGGTTCAGTAGGGGCATAACATTGTATTATTGAGATGTTCCTCATTTTGGTCCGGAACCTGGCGGTCAAGACCCTGTCAGAGACCGGTTCCCAGGATAAGAGACAGTTTCGCGCGGCTCTGGTTAAAAGGAGCCCCACACCTGACTCACGGCGACTACCGGTAGCTTTACCGGAGTACAACATTACAGTGCTGCCCGTTGGAGAGATGAATTCTCCGCTTTTCCACCATCTTGTCTCACTAACTCCTAAGATATTTAATTTGTACCTCTGAAATTCACTCTCTAGTTGAAGAAATCGTACGTTCTGGGGACCTTCTGATCCATTGTCCAGGAGAGTACGCACATTCCAGAATCCAATCTTTGTCATTGTACGATAGCTAAAAGTCGTAACCGTTGAGTCAGTCCTTATCCGAGGCATAGTTGACGTTTCGTTAGCATATAAAGATTTCGGATAGTGCAAGTTGCTGGCATACACATACTGTCCTTTGATTGTCGGTTTTAACGACAGGCCCTCAAAGGGAAAGGCCGTGGTATTTTTTTTTCACACCCCACACCACAGGGGTACCTCAACCAAATCATCGCACCGCCATCACTGGCGGCTTAACGTTGGTTGGCAATGGTCAGTGACCACTGCCGTTCCAGGGGGCGCCCACGCGGAGGACTATGGAAGAGGAGTTTTTGCCCCCCAGTACATAATGTTGTATATTAGTTCGTTTATAATAAATTTATTAGTACATACCAGACAATCTCTACTGAAATAGAAAAACATTCATAGTAATCAAAATATTTTAAATACATAATAATTTCAGGTGATGTCGTTCTAACAAATTTGGCACTTCGTGAAAATGCCTTCAAAGATCTCGATTTACCAGTGCAAATAGTTTACGGTCATCTCGGTAACTTGCTTTTGTTGTTATTTTTTTTTCAATGGTAACACAAGCTGTTTAATATCTTTTTACGTATAGGTAAATTAGTACTGAAAATTCCATGGAAAAATCTATATAGTGAACGAGTAGTCGCACAAGTGGAAGACTTGTATATTTTAGTTGCACCAAACAACGAAGTTGTGTATAATGCTGATAAAGAAGCTAAAAATGCTCTTCAAAGTAAACAGGCGGAATTACAGAAATTGGAGGATGCTAAGAAGCAGGAACTGGAAAAAAGTAATCATTTGAAATTTTACATTCCTTAAGGGTGAATAATTCCTGTATGATTTTCAAAAACTAATTTTTAGATAAGGCACCAGCCGACAAAACATTCACGGAGAAGTTGACTGCACAGATTGTGAATAACTTACAAATCAAAATAAGTAACGTTCATATTCGTTATGAAGATAAGAATTCTGCCGATAATCCATTCAGTGTTGGAATTACATTGCATGGTCTCGATGTCTACACCACCGATGCTAATTGGGTTGAAAGTTACATCACCGAACAAATTAGTAAAGTTTTCAAGGTTAAAAGAACAACATTTCATTACATATTCGAAGAATTTTAATGAAACTTTCAATGATTTTAGGTGGCGAATTTGGACTCTCTTTCTATTTACATGAATACGAAAGCATCGCTTTTTACAAATTCGGACGTGAAAGAGCTTACTAAACTTTTCTTGGACAATATCGCGACCAAAGACAAAATTCCGGAAAACTATAATTATGGTATTTCAGATGATCGTTGTTTGTTACGTACACTAATTGACCCAATTATATATTTTGGTTGTAGTTTTGGCGCCTATCTCATCTATGGCCAAGTTGCAGTTGAACATGAATCCGCAATATGATAATCCTCCTTTCGTTATACCAAAAATCGATTTGGGACTAAATGTTGATGAACTGAGCCTTGGTTTAACGAGATCTCAATTCCAGGTATATTTTGTGACATCTGGCAATATTGTGATAATTATTCTGCGCTGATATTTTTTGCAGGATCTTCTGAGTTTGGGAGATTCATTCAATAGAATGCAGTTAGGTACCCCCTACCGGAAATATCGTCCAGTTGGTATTGGTATGTATTTGTAAATTTGTAAAAGAAAACCTTGCGGATAATTCAGTGGAAACATTTTATTTTTAACAGCATACCGGGGACATTATAAGGAATGGTGGAAATTTGCGATGACATGTATCCTGGAAACTCGAGTGAGAAAACGAAGGAGAGAATGGTGCTGGGATCACATGCAACAACATCGTAAATTGATTCGAACATATGCCGATGTAATTATTTTGTTTTTATATTTTATTTTTCACTGAATCCTACCGTTTCGTTTAGGTATTTAAACAAAAGCAACTTGCTAAAAAACCACCTGCAAGTTTGGTGGAATCCGTCAACTTGTGCGAAGAGAAATTGGATATATTCAACTTGATTCTTATTCGAGAAAGGGTCAACATGGAAGTGGAAAAAATAAAGATCCAAGAAGAGAAGGATAAAAGTCAAGGTTCTTCGTGGTTTAGTGGATGGTTTGGTTCTGGAAAGAAAACCGAATCCGAGTCAACTGATAACATAGGTTGAACTTTATTTTCTCTCAATATAAAGCGTTTGTTGAATTTGATTTTCATTTACAGCAAAGAAGTTCGAAGAAGCAATGACAGCAGATGAGAAGAAAAAACTGTACGAAGCTATCGGCTATCACGAAGGAGACGTTCCATCTGATCTACCACCTTCTTATGTTGCCGTGAAAATGCGCTTTTTGCTATCTTCATTTACAGTTCTCATTCAGGACGAAATAGCCAGTGCTGATGCAGTCTCACTTACTAAGAAAACCATTTTGTCGCTGAAATTATCTCTTGTAACGTGTGATGTACAACAACGACCCGCTGCTAATGCTATCGGGTGAGTAGACGTCCAGTGAGCTATAGCCGACCATATACACACGTTCTATCATGTGGAAATGTGTGGCACTTGGAATGGGAGGTGATACGGGGAATGATAGAACGGGTAGTGAAATTAAGTTACTACAAATCATCACATTACTTCCCCCTGGAAAATTGTCGTATCTGGAAATGGGAGATGATATGGGAAATGATAGAACGGGAAGTGATTCTATTTAACTTTTTATGCCCAGAGGATTTATACCGTGATACGTAACGTTTTCGGTTTTCAGAGGAAAGACCAAGAGTTTTAGGAATTTGTAGGAACACTGTGTCTATTTGGGTGGCGTGCAGTCGATTTCGGGATGCATGCGATAAGATTTGGTAGTTCCGCGAAATGAAACGAAAAAAATAAAAAGCATTAAGTAGTACAGACCCCAAATTTTTTTCTTTTATTATTACTCTAGATTCAGATCACCGACCCAAAATTACCTTTTTGACGCAGCCACATCGGACGAGTATTTCTCATGGAAATGGGCCAAATTGTTTGTCAATTGGTGTACGTCGCTAGACGTGGGCAGAGCGCCGATAAGGCTACGCGTTACTCAGAAGCCTAGCCTCGCCTTTTACTGATGTTTCTCCTGATTATCAGGCTACCATTGTTGCAGATCCGCGTTGCACACGGATAAAATGGCTAGTGGAAACCAAACATTTTATCAGCCGTGCATACTTTTAAATTCGAATTTAACGGGGGACAAAAACTTTTTATTGTCCTTGTTGCTTTTCTCGTTAGCGTCCAGTCAACCCAGTTGTGCATAAGTACATCGATTTGGTAAAAATTAGTGAATTGAAGCCGGGATGTGTGTGATACTGACCATGTCACCTTCCAGTTACCATCTTCCCTTACACTTCGTACCCCATGTTCTGATTCGGAACGGATATGGGAATATTTTACTTAACGTACATTTTGCTAAAGTTGGAGGTGATTACAGGTGTACAATCACCTCTAACCTCCGTACGCTACGTGTTGTTTATGAAACTATTGTTGTGTGCATAGAGCGTTGAGAAAATTTTGCGCCAAATTTGGCAGTTAAATGATAAAAATAATCAATTGCCCTACCGCCTTGTGGGGCATAACGGGTCCACTGCTCCATAAACTAGTTTCGGAGAATTCAATTGCCAGCATGCACCTCCTGCTCCCCCTTTTAGTGGCCTACCTGCGACAAGTCGGGAGATGCTGTTGCTTATTATTACACCCCGCACCACAGGGGGAAGACAATACAAACATCCATGGCCACGAACGTCGTTGTGGACGGGATTTGAACCCAAAACGCTGGTAGTCAGACTTGAGAGTCAGACTCACTGAGCTACCGATCGCCCCTTAATACGTACAATAGGTCGGGGAGGTTCAGAATATCACCCACTCATTATTTGAAAAAGAAATGTCAACACATTTGTGCAATTTGGTATCGATTTTATGAGAAAACATGTTTATGCTTTTTTACAGATTGAACGTGTTTATGAAAGAGCTTGCAGTTACAGGGTTCAGAAAGGATAATTTCCTGCCAACAATCATTGAATCGTCTGTGTTGGACGAGCACAATTTATTATCAATTTCCTTCGAGACGAATCCCCTAGACAAGGTACATTACAATGTTGTGTTCTTTTTCTTCTATAAAATTTATACCCGTTCAATTTCACTATCATTAGTCATGCGATCAACGGGTAAAAGTGCTGGCGCGACCCTTACAAATTGTTTACGATGCCGAAACAATCATACAACTTGCACAATTTTTCAAAAGTCCGAAATCTGTTAATTTGTCGGAGTAAGTGTTTTCTTTTATACGTAGTTAAGTCGGAATGGCTGTTAATCATAAATCTGAATTTAGACTGGAAGGGGCAGCTGCGGAACGTCTGATGAATATCAAGGAACGTTCTGCTACTGGTATTCAGTATATGGTGGATTCGAAGCCTAAATTGGATGTTGATATATCGCTGATGCCAAATATTATTATTATTCCGTATGGAGGCGTATACATAAGGTAGAGTCATATTGTATTTGTTGCCATTATGGGAATTTAATTCCGGATTTTTTTATTTGTAGTGGTCACACGTCGGCCATCATAGTCAGTTTGGGCTCGCTGAGTTTAACAAGCGCTCCGCGTGGTGATAGCGGTGATGATATTAGGAAAATGCATGCTGCAGGCGTTGATCAAGAGCAGATACTGCAAGAAATGATGAAAAGGGCTTATGACAAGTTCTCCTTAACAATAAATGATGTCCAGGTTTGTTTGTTTCTATTATGCATGAAAGAAAGCCGACTATTCGCTCTAATCTATTTACTAGATTATAATGGCCAAACCAAATGAGAAATGGACCGATGTTTTGACGGAGGGGAGGAAGTCTGAAATGCACTTGTTGCGTCCAATTAAATTAATCATCGAAGCTGAAATGTGTGTTGTAGGTGACGATCCAAGATTACCAAAAACGAAGGTTAAAAGTAAGGAGCTCTGAATTATTTTTAGTAAAATTTTAAAAGAGTAGTCGAATATGCATGAATTTTGAAATACAGCCTGATAACTTTCCTCAAATATTTCAGTTGAAATTCCATCCATTGGCATCAATGTGACTGAAGATCGAGTTATTGAAGCCATCAGTGTGGTGACTAGCATTCCATTCCCGGAGGGAAGTCCAACTGAAGAAACATCCAATTTGAAGAAGGTTAGCAAATAAATTCAACTCAACGCTGCATTTAATTTACATTAATCGTTTCCTAGACATCCAGCTTAGCTGCATCGACGGTATCTTTAATGCGGTTCTTAGACCAGGAAAAACAGAAAATGGCTAAGAAAGCTGTACAAGTTGGTGCTGATCTCGCGGAAGAGATTGTCCAATATACTGATTTGGATGCTAACTTTATTTTGAACGGTAAATCAACTTTATTTGATACATAAAAATGTTCACATAATCTTAGTTATTATTTTCTTACACAGAAATCAAGATTTCAATATACAAAGTCAGAACTGAGAGTGATAAAGAAACCCCATCTTCGGACTTATTCAAAACGCCTATGGATGAATTTGCAATCGCCAATTTTGAAAGCACACTGTCGCCGACAGAGTCGTCAGATCACGATAAGATTTTGTCCCTACAAATTTTCAAACTAGAAGCTCACGTTGCACAAAGAACTTACGAAATGGTTGCTAGTGTCAAGTATGGTTAAACTTAGTTCGAATGTACCAGGCGCCTAAATTGACTACTTTTCAGGTTGGGAGCCATTCAAATGAACCATTATGATAAATTTGATAACAAAGTTACAGTCCTTCCGATTATTGACACTCCGAGATTTGCTGCTAAATCAGAAGACCTCTTGGCCATTCAATATATAAACGTTCGTAACATTTTTAATGTATTTTACTTTCGATTTATTAATAGAAAACACATTATTTAGGCTAATAAAATATCACCTGAGTTTATTACCAAGTACAATTCGACGGAACAATCTATTGATTTCAAATTTTCAAAATTGGTCGTCACACTCCACCAAGAATGTCTGCAAAATTTATTGAAGGTAATCAAAAAAAACTACGAATAACAAACAATATTGACTACCCCTCGTATTTTAAATATATATCGACAGTTAGCAGCTGACTTCCAAACGAAAATGGCGGCATTTAAATCGCAAGAAGAATCTAAGGATCGCATAGGAGATGCGGGCGAGGGTGAAAGTATTTTGGGGGCATTAAAGTCAACATTAGAAGTTATTCAAGAGGAGCCCGAAGCTCCTATTAGATTACCTGGTAAAGGTTCCAGTAAGTGCATTTTAAGCTTCATAAAATTTGAATTTCAATTCAAAGTTGTTCTTTGTCAATGATGCTAAAAATTCTGCTTTTTTTTCATCGCAGGGAATCGACCATCTAAAGTTGTAGACAGTATTAAAGTTAAGGTGAACGCCATAATGGATCAAGTGGCGGTGGTTATAACATGTCGAAAGCGCCCCATCTCTAATTTAAAAGTGAAGAGCCTTAAGGCAGGTGTCATCATAAAATCATCATACACTGAGCTAGCATTGACCTTACGTGATATCGAGGTTACGGACTTAAACTCCAAATCGATTCATACGAATGTAAGTGTTTTGTGCATTGTAACAATAACGATGTTATAATCGTGTTAACAAATTGTATATTAGATTCTTTCCATTATTGGAGACAATGCTTTGAACGTTCAAGTTGTTATTTTCAATTTGGATGAAACATCCAATTATAATTCGGACGATATGAAAATAACAGTGACAATGGGTTGCGTCAGAATTGTATTCTTAAATTGGTTCGTTACGTCGGTTCTCGTAAGTAAATATTGCAATAGGTTTTACAACGGTACGGGTAAATATTCCTATTTTCGTAGACATTTTTGAACAATTTCCAAGCTGCTCAGCAAGCTCTGGCGGGCGCTAGTGCAGCAGCTGCAGGTGCGGCCAAAGAAAATTTGGTGGACGCGTACGCCAAGGCAACACGAATTCGTTTTGACATTAAAATAAAGGCACCCATCATTATTGTACCAGTGGACTCGCAAGCGCTCAGTGCCATTGCACTGGATTTGGGTTTCTTGTGTATTAGTAATATAAGTACCGAAATAGCAGTTCCTGATGTAAGTTGGTATTTGATTGCTTGGAATATTGTTGTTTGTATGTAATTCCCCTTTTAAGAATGAAAGAAGCCCAGCCGTTATGGATGAAATCAAACTGGAGTTGAAAGATATGAAGTTGTCAACAGTTACTATTGCAGATTCCTCAAGGGAAGAGAATGAACGAGGTGCATCTACGGGTATATATTTGTCTTTCCCGATAATTATTTTCAATGATCCTCTCAATTCATATTTCTTTCTTCTTCAGATTTGGACTACGGACTTCGTTCAGATGTTAACATTTTAGATCCCGTGTCTATTTCATTAATTGTGAATAGAAATCTTTCGGCCGGCTGGTATAAGGATAATCCTGAATTAGATGTATCTGGTCGTTTAAATGCCATCGAAGTATGAGTTATTCATTTCTATCAATTGTGAATGGTGTAAATCTTTTGTCCTTTTTAAAGCTTAATCTGTTCGTGGGAGACTACGTTCTATTGATGTCGATAATGGCTAAGAATTTGACTGAAGGTCAAGACGAATTTCCTCAAGTGCAAGCCACAACGAAGGTGGCAAAAGGTAAGACGAGGATATTCATTCTATCCCAATGTTTTTGTCTCGCTTCAAATTGAAATTTCGTTTGTTATGTTTGGCGGGAGCTGGCCGAATATTATTTGCTCATTTTTTTATTCATGCTTGCTTTTAATGTATTCATAATTTAAAATATTTCACAAACAGAATCGGATGATTTGCCTACTACGACAGAGGTAGAGATCCATAGTGGCGATCGTGAACAAGGTAACATTTTGTGAATAGTGTTTAGTATTGTAATTGTATGTGTAAGTATAATAGAACTTGTCATTTTGTAAAAATGCGGATGTTTGTACGCCGTCATAACAAAATACACATCACAATTGGGTTCTAAATTTATAATATTCAAGAAATTGTTATGTTTCTGTTCTCAAACATGGTTTTTGTAGTTATTCAGATTCATATTGTGAATGTTAGATTTGTTTTTGTTTATGTACTTGGTACTTGGTATACTTGGTCGGTTGGCATGTTTGTTGGTTGCCCATTGGCCAAGTTGTTGCTGTTGCAGTCCTGTCATGCCGTTATTATTATTATTATCAGTTCATCAGGCTAAGTTACCCGTACGTCCTCTGTCAGGACATTTTTCAAAGCGTAGGATTTTTTAACAAACTTACGAGCGCGGTCCGGTCCGTAGAAAAATAGTGGAAACATGTTTTTTTTTTCCGCGGGAACATTTCATCCCCCTTTTTAGGATTTTCGAAGTTTTGTATGCCTTCTAAATAGGGGAGACCGTTAGCTCAGTGCTTTGAGACTGGCGTCTCATGTACCATGCTAGCGTTTAGTCACGGGTTTGGATTCCTTCGTGCTCCCCAATACCAAAATATTTCTCACTCTGCTTCTGCCCAAGCTCAGCAGTTCCAGTGTACTCTTGCGTGAGTGACCTGGTATCACGAATTCTAATATTTTGATTGAAACAGGCCAAGGAGACTGCGTACTGACGCAGCTGTTTCTGAACGTTTTCGTTCTCTAATATGATGTTTAACCCTACATAGAGTGATACCACAGAAGAGTGGTCGGCTGATGGGGTTGCAGAAGTTCTCCTGGCCAACTCGTCGGCAATTTCACTACCCAAAATATCAACATACCGGGGAATCCAGTAAATGGTGACTTTGTTGAAAAAGCTTTGTATCGCTTTTTTTCACAAAAACTATACTCAATTGCTCTAATTCCTTGTGGGGCATAGCGCGTCAACTGTTCCATGTGGCCCAGTTGACGTTTCGTTGGCATAAATTGGTTTCAGAGAATGCAGTTGCCAGCATGCACCTCCTGACAAAAACTATGAGCAACAAAGTAACATTTCATAACGGATACAAAGTTTTGCTCTCTGACCTTAGGTACAAGAGATTTTGAATAAAACAATTCTTGAAGTGGCTGTTCAAGTAGCCGGAATGTATTTAACATTGAAGGGCGCTTTGTATGATGGTTCTATCAATGTATACGGTGAGGTGTAACAACGTCAACTTAAATAATGTTATTTCTCTTTTAAAAGGGAAATAACGTCAAATTGACATTATCTCACTAGACGTTATTACACTCCACCAATCTATACGCGGTAGTTTTGTACTGCCTCAAGCGGAAATCCACTTGTGGCTGGGTCCAGAGTTGATATCCGCTTTAGGCAGTAGAAATTTACCATATGTGCATCACAGCAATACCTTCACACCGATAAATATAGGCTCGTACTGCCTAAAGGGGAAATCTACTTAAAGGTACCCCAAAGTGGATATCCACTTTAGGCAGTACAGACGTTATCAACAACAACTTCACCCTAAAAACGTTACGTTCGGGCGAGCATAGCAAAGGTTCCAAGTTTCTGCGGGTGGAAACATTTTTTTCAGACAGATGAACAATCATACACCGGGTGTCCAAAAAATGTATACACTCTTGAATCATTATAAGTTCAGTTTTTATTTACATAAATTTTATATTTAAATTGAAAAAAAATCTTTCTAAATTGGGTAACTTTTCATTCTACCGCAACTGTTCCGAATGATTTTGGTCATTACACTAGTGATGGGTAACACAGTAACGAGTCGCTCTTTTTGATCGCCTCAACAGAATGAGCGAAAGATTAGGCACAACGACATAGCCTCCGAGCCGTTCATTTAAGATTGACACACTGTAAAATGAATACTCAAATTAATTTAAATATTACGTAATGCAAGGAAACTCAACGCTCATTCAAAATTTCTGATAACATATACCTATATGTATGTATGTATTACATTCATATTCGTTCACACCCCATCCTAATATCTATCTGAAACTAAAACCATCATTATCTATCTACCAAACCAATCCCACCCATCTAAATCCATTCATAATCGTCTCTATGCAGTATGCAATGCACACATTGTGTATATACTTATAAATATACAAACAACAACCCATGCTGACTGCAAGCAAATCAAAAATCATATGCTTACGTCGCACCGCACATCCAATTTTCCCCAAATACATACAGAAAACAAACCCAACATTCTAAAACAAAGTAGTCATCTTGTAAAATATCATATCATCACCTCAAGTTCAACTTGAGATGAAAACGATACCAAACCAACAAACAAACAGACAATTTCCTCTGTATACTGTGGACGCAATGAGAAGTTTCTTAAATGTGAGTTTGAGTTTTTAGCACAAATTTGTGCTGTTTTAAAACAGCACACTCAGCACACTAACACGCTAACACTTCTGTATTTCATTCGCTCTGTACTTTGAGCCATACTGGGCTGTGTCTTGAGTAAAAAACACATTGATTATTTGGGTAATTCAATATAGACCCAGATATTTCACTCATAAGCGCATATTCCAATCATCACATTCATTTGATTTGAGTCTTTTTCAGCCAGAGAAGAGAGAGAGATAAGGAAATGAAATTGCTAGAGAGAAACGAAGCAATTTTTTGGCAGCATTATTTTGGCCTGGTTCTTCTACTATATGGATCGGGCGGGTGTTCCGGGGAAATGAGATGGAATTGGGGAATGTGAGTTTGGCAGACGGAATGAGGTGGAATTGCTTCAGGGAATTTAGTGTACATAGATTGTGATTATCCTTCCTTATCTCTCTCTTCTCTGTGCATATCCACAGGCTTTATGAAAATGAAAACATTATGAAAAATTTTGAGAAAGCAACAGTCTAGTTCAGAAATGTTAGCCCAGCCGCTGGAGATGTTCATGTTGTTGTTGTTCATGATTGAGGAAGTAAAGGTTAGTGGCTGCATATGCACATATGAATTTTGATTTGTTTTTTTCGACTATAAGGCTTGTAAGGAGTCTTTTCAAAAAAGATAATGAATACTTTTCACTTCTGGCATTTTTTTCAATTTGCTGTAACTAAGACGCAGCGAGGGGCGAAATGCTTGTATTTAACTATAAAACATTTAATATCGTTATATATTAAACGATTGATTTGGAACTTGGTATAACTTAACTATTGTCTACAATATCGTTTATTACATGAGTATGGAAATTTTCTACAAGCAAGTTAATAATAATATATAGCATTAATTTCTATAACTTCGGTTATTTGTCACCTACGCTTCCTTGTTCGAACCTGGGAATTTCACAACAAGCTAGTTGTATAAATATTTCCTCTCAAATCAGTCATACATCCGCATCCGAAAATTTCTGTGAGGAGTTATCTGCAATGGAAATTTGGGGCGATTTTGACGAAAGAATGTCGAAAATCACATCCGTGTCTAACCCCATTACTGCCATCCGGACTACAACCCCCCCCCCCCCCCCCCCCCCCCCATTACTGCCGGGATTGCAGAATTAGACAAATATTTGCAGGAGCCATATGTCAAATGAAGCAGCGATCCATTGTTGTGGTGAAAAGAGCGGAAATTGCTTTATCCACGCCTTTTTAAAATGATGAAGAAACGATTATGTGTCATGGCTACATCGGTGCCGTGTGAAAGGATTTTCTCGAAATCAGGACAGATTATTTCGGAGAGAAGGAACAGAATAACATCAAATAAAGTTTGACAGATTATATTTTTGAATTCCAATCTTTAGTTATAAGTTTTATTTAACGTTATTTCCATGTACACTTTAATTATAAAAAACTAGAAATAAGTTGATGTAATATACATGCATTTCACATAATTACGAGTTTTATTGAATATGTTCCCCAAGTCTATGGATTTGTTCGACTCTTTTTGAACGACTCTTTTTAAACGACTCAAAGGAAAGAGTTAGAGTGTATGTGCTGGCACAGTAGAAAGAGTCAATATGCCCATCACTACATTACACTGTTGGTAACGGTGGGTTCACAAACTTGAAGAAACATTTCATTTGGTATTGTGTTGCATTCTTGCTCAATTATGGGTTTTTATCGCTCCACTGTTGCCGATTTTCTGGCGTAGACTTTATCTTTAAGATATCCCTACAAAGTTCAGTGCTGCCAGGTCTGGAGAACGGGCAGGGTATTCTTCGGGGACTTCTTCGTCCAAACCATTTCTTTGGAAGATTCTTATCACGAAATGCTCTAACATCACGATGATAGTGTGGAGGTACTCCGTCCTGTTGCAAAAAAAATCGCCATCTTCACCAAAGTCCTCCGTGGCAAAAGAGATTCTTGCAGTAAACGCAAGTAATTGGCACCAGTCACTGTACTGGTATACATTTTTTTAGGACACTCGGTATATGCATTTTGGGTCATCTGCTCGTGTGGAACTTTCTTCCCCAAACCAAAATCGAATATTTGTTGGAATTTTGCGAATTATCGGTCCAAATTTGGGGAGATTTACATTGGCAACATCACCCAAATCCCGTACAAAATTTTGATGGATAATTCATTTGTTGTTTGGGGGAAAGCCTATAAAATCCCCAAACTCAGAATTACTAATACAAAAAGTCGTAGAAAGCGCGCGTCCCAAGATCACACCTCAAATGGGGATTTTGCATTTGGGGGTTTTGGTTTTGGGATTTTGTGACGTATTCAATGTTTTGAAAGAACTAGTATTTTATTTATTTTATTTCGAATCAAAACCTTTTTTACAATTTATGTATTGTATATTGTGTAGTGATAGTAGTGGCGGATTGTTTAGTAATCAGTTCATACGGAAAAAAATAAAAATGAACGACGAAATTTTGTGTATACTGGACATGTTCACAATTTAATAGAAATATTTTTTTAAAGGGCCATCGAAAAAGGAAGTCAAAAAAGAAGCCCCCGTATCACAACAACAACTTGCGGATACGAAATCAGTCGACGTGCAGTTGAAATTTAGTTTTCAAGTTGATGGAATTAAAGCTAATTTGATCAATGGTGAGAATATTTTTATGTGTGATTTCAAACAAACGTTTCTGACCAACATGCACATTTACAGCTGCTCACGAGGGGCTGGCATCACTTGCACTCTATGTTTTTTCTCTGAAAGGGAAAAAACTAGCGGATGGCACCTTAAGTGCAGCTATCGTGTTATGTGACATTCAGCTAGTTGATATCCGACCAAATTCAGACAGTATAATTAAAAAGTATGTTTTTTTATATATATTCTTAAAATACAACAAATATAAAGATGTTGGCTTCCAGATTCTTGCGGCATAAGAAGCGTCATGCAGCTATAAGGGATGGTAAAAGCGATAATTCAGAATCAAAGAAGCCAATGTTAGATATAACGGCCAATATCAAAGATAGTGATACATTCGGTAAACAATTTAAATAAAACTTTAGCCAGAAACACTACTTATGTGTATGAATTTGCAGCGGAGGTTCGTATTAGTGCATTCGATCTTATAATATCTATCGACTTCCTGACGAAAGTGGCCGACTTCTTTAAAATGCCCGATGATGCCGACAATCCAAATGTCAATCCACCCTCTGTGCAAACCACTGGTGCCGTTGTACCTAAAAGTAAAGAATAGTGACTAGATAAAAGCGTCAATGTTTTAACTAATATATGTACTACTTCATTGTAGAAACCGCGACACCCGCTCAACAATCGGCACCAGCTGATCCAAACAAGCGCCTCCATTTGGTGTTGCATCTGGAAGAGCCGGATATTATTCTAGTTGAAAATATGGTTGACTTGGATACATACGCCATCATATTAAATGTATTTGAACTAATGAAGATTCTATGGTATGTGTTATTTACAAAATATCAAATTGTCTAATTGCAGAGTGAAGTTAACTTGAAGATCAGAATGATAGGCGAGAAACAGATCATATTTGGGGAAATTAAAGACCTGAAGATGTATATGTGCTCTTTCCACATAGACCGAAGAGAGAACACTAAACATTATATAATCCACCCATGTACAATAAGTTTAAGTGGATCAACGCCTGAAGGACATGGATTAAATATTCACATTAAATTCACAGATATTATAATTAATATTTCTCCAGGTATGTAGTAATATTCTATATCGGTCGTTTGTTCAGAGGCTAAAACGTGTTAATTTTTGTAGCCACTATTGAGTTGATCAACAAAGCTTTGGCTACTGTAAGTAAAACATCACAATCAACCGAGAATGCTGAAGTAGAATATTTAGAGTATAATGACTTGTGGGGAGTCAAAGACTACCAAGAAGATGATTTTTGGTTCATGAAAATAAGTAATGTCTCCAATGCCTAATTAAACGTTCACTAGCATTAAAACACTGTTTTAACTTATTCAGAGGAAGGCGTTGATGCATCCCAGCTGCAAAATGAGATTGCCGAACACAAGCCAGAAGAGTGTATCATAGAAATACCTTTGATTCTGCTGGTAGTTGAAACCGGTGTAGGATACTACACATCTCCTATGCTTATGTTGGATACCAAAATGAATGCGCATGTGAATGACTGGAGCCAAAAGGTGCATGTGCAGTATATTTCGTTCTGAACTATGATTAATAACGTATTTTATTTCAGATGAGTGTGACGGGATTTTTAACGGTCAGAATGGCTTATTACAATAGCGCATTAGCCGTGTGGGAGCCTCTCATTGAGGAGAATGAAAGAAAATTGCAAAACGGTTTAACGACATACGGTCCCTGGGAACTATCCATGAATGTTAAAATGGATTCGAAAAAATCGGACGATCCTAACGAACCTGACGACTCCACTATGAACATAAGTGTTGGCTCGGATGACACGTTGGAGCTGACTGTCACGAAGACTGCTTTAGATGTATTGAAAACCTTAGGACAGGCTTTCTCTCAAGCCATAGATAAAGAAGGTTTAGTCAAACCAGAATTCTCGGCACCCTATATTCTTCAAAATGACACTGGCTTTGATATGACTATAAATTTCACAAAGGGACCATTCACATTACATGAATGTCACTTGCCTAGTACAAAACCGAAGAGTATTAATAACTCTCTGATTTTCCAAACGATTGAAAGTCAGCCTATAAATTCGGACAACATTACAACGTGCACAGTTTCCCCAGGTGGTAAAGTGTATATGAAAACGAAAATTGTCAAAGCACGGTCAATGACAACATCGAATATTAGCATCTTGAGCACGAACACGCCGGTAGATGAAGAATTATTGTATGTGCAGGTAACGTTCTCTATAGCCTCTACGACGATTGACTTAACTAAAACTATCGCAACAATATTTGTTTGTTTCAGATTGGAAATATTAGCAAAGAAGTTGCGCTACCAATACAACGAGCAGACGAACGTTACTTCCCACTGTATCGTGATGTTCAGCAGGATCCGTGGGGAATTGTTTCATCCATAAAGTTGGAGTACGGCTCAACTGTTGTAACCGTACATGGTGTAGTTAAAGTGCATAATCATTTCACCATACCTGTCACAATACATCGGATGTGCAATGAAAAGGCGATACTCGTGGGTGAAGTTCAACCCGGAGAATCCTTCAATGTGCCCCTTCATGCAGTTTATGCATCTGTTAAAGACTTGCACTTCTCATTCCCGGTACGATTTAAGATACATTGAATATTTAATTTTCAATGCATTAATGACATTATGAATATTGCAGGGATACAAAAGTTCCGTGCAAGGTGTCAATTGGAAAGATTGTCCTAGCGATTTAAATTTCACGAAGAATTTGCAATGCGATCCGGTAGAAACGTTCGAGTCATTATACATTACTGCCATTCGCGAGAAACGGGAAATTTTCCATGAATTAACTTCGAAAAATACACTGTTGAGTGCCGTGTATGTGATTCATTTGAAACCGCCATTATATCTTCGTAATGCACTACCCATTGACATGCGAGTATCGGTTGCGGGCTGTACAGTGGGTAATGACGGCCTGGAAAATGCTGTTGAAGTTGTTGATGCTTCTAGTCGATCGATAGTCAGGGAAGAGTTTCTGGATTATGGTGAAAAAACAGTTAAGCCGGGAGATGTGTTGCATTTACCAACGTTCAAACTGAAAAGTAATAGTGGCGAAGGACATGCAAGCAGCTACATTGTGCTGAGAGTATGTTGAATGCATTTTTTGTGTGTAGCATTCATTGTCTTATTCTATTTTAAAGCTTATTCAATATTTGGAGAAAGACTGGTCTTGTACAACGGAAATATCAGAAGATCATGCCGAATTTGCAGTGTGGCGATTCACATCGTACGATTCAGTGGATAAAATGGATATTGAACTAGGAGTAAAGTGAGTTTATTCAAATAGAGCTTTGAAATTCGTAAATATTAGTGTCATTGGCCTTACACAAATCAAGTAACGTCGAATTCTCCCGCTACCGACAGACAAGCTCATATGCCCGTTTATTTGTATGACCCTAGATGAAAATTGTTTTCGTCTAGGACTAAGTTTAGTTCCACTGCAATGTTTTCCAATCGGAGGTTACAGCGATTACGAAAGTTCTGACCATTTCGACAATTTGTGTAGTATTTCCAGCGGGGAGCTTGCTAGGCAGGACATAACTAGCTCCGAAGTCTGACGTGATTAGCAAGACAAACTCTAGATGAATGAATGCCATTCAAGAAGGTGTTGTGGCCTAAATTAAATTCTCATCGCTCCACTAGACTGTTGTTGCTGAAAACATTGTAACATAAGAGCGGTTATGGGAGTCATAACTGCATACTGCATAACTGGAGGGAACGCCAGGAGGCTTCACCCTCCCTACAATCACTTTTGTAGAAGCTGCGGCGATAAGGGCGGGAAGAAGTGTACCTTTCATCTTATGTGTATATGCTTTGACAATAAGTAGGAGGAAGGCATCATCGCTGAACTGAATGACATAGTTAATACTGATGTTGGCAAACTCCGTAGTTTGATGCTAGCTTTGGCTGGTTCAGTAGTTAGGATGGTGAGTCCCCAGTAGTAATGTTTGCCCTGAAACCAGACCTTATCTAAACGTCGCCACACACTAGCGTCCAAAATCCAGTTTGTCCCGCGTCTAATTCAAAATTCGTAGTGTGTGGGGTTCAAGTTGAGAGCTCCGGAATCCACCGCCGTCCAAGTTGGATATTCAACTTGCCCAAAATACACCCGACTGCCGCGACGTTTGTGCGCGAAACCCGAACTTAACGGAGTCCAATTTTGTTTGTTTTGTGTTGTCAGGGTTAAGTAGCAACAAAGAAAACGTTTTACGTGTTGGCGGCCGCCAGGGTGTTTATGCAAGACTCTTGCAATGCAATTCATGGTGCGAGAAATTAAATCGGATAAGTGAAAATTGAATTCGTCATCGAACTTGACCTTTTAAATGCCGTCTGGCCCGCGATGGATTGGATTGCAGTGTATGTCCCCGAAATTTGAACGGGGAACATTTGGAGGGCGTACATTTTCTTCCGCGTCCAAATGGACGCTAGTCTGTTTCCAGATTGATTCCAGCCCAATTCATGTTACTTTACTCTTCGTCGATAAATGCAAAAATATTATCCACCCTAGAAACCAATCTCCAAATGTATACTAGTTGCCCTAACCCCTAGTGGGACATAGCATGTCCTAACAGGCTATGGTTTATTCTTACGCCTTACACCACAAGGGGAAGCCAACACAAGCAACCCATACCCATGGCGGGACTCGAACTCACAGACATCAGACTGACCTGCATACGAGTGCACATTATGTTGCCTCGTCATATCACGGATATTCAATTAGTTGCATATACGTATGTAAATGTTAAATTTTCGCAATTTCAGGTGAATCAGGTAGGGAAATAAGATACCATAAGCCTTTGCATTACCACCAATTTATCCTCCCGACGAGGAAGGCATTCTTAAATACTTCTCTGATAATAAAACATGCTTTAATCAATCAAATAAACAAATTAGAATACCATAACATTTAATTAGCAATTTGATTTATGAACTATTTAAAGCTATTTTAATAATTTTCAGATTCGAAAATCGCGGTGGTAGTCTAATGCTGACAATTTACTGTCCATTCCTCATGATAAACAAGACTGGATTGATGCTCAGTTACAGAGTAAGTATGAGATACGATATTCGTTACAGTTCTAAATAATAAGTACATCTTCATAAATGGTAATTTCATACGCGTTAATTAGAAATCTCGACAAACAGAGAAGAATGAACTGTCGGGCACTCCGTTAAAGGTATTTGAAAAAACACGCTCTACTTTTCCCCCTCTTTTTGTTCCTTTAGCCATGATCTTATTAAAATGGCAATTTTTGCAAATATGCGTTTATTCTTCGTTTCTTATATTTGTGTTGGGAATTAGGAAGGGGGGTTTACCCTCAAGTTTCTAACATTTTTGAAAGTATGTTATGCCTATTTTTTTAAATACGGCTTTTGCACAAATATGTTAATTGTTCATAGTTATGTTACATACGACGGGGTACCCAGAAGTAATTGGAACATTTTTATGTAGGCTGTAAGGCTAGACACTCTGCTAAGTGAGTATAGCAAGTGGCGATGATCATGCGAAAGTACCGGTGCGTACTGGTTTGTGATTCGTTTAGAAAACCCTATTCAAAACTTTTGGCAATTTTTCCCTGGCTCCCCCTACATAATAAAAACGTTTTCTATTTATGATATCTTTCATTCTTGGAAACAACAAATAGTCGAAGGGGTCTAAATCAGGCGAATAGGCAGGATGACAAGCTTTTGTCTTGCTGTTTTTGGTCGAAAAGTGGTTGATTTTTAGTGATGTGTGATACTTTGGTGTGGTGAATCAGTCAGTCGCCTGAACGCTCAAATTCAGGTTGTTTTTATTTTACTACATCTCGCAATTTTCTCATCACATTCAGGTGATAGTATCGATTCACTGTGGATGACCCCCTCTAAAAAAAACAAACCAACCAGAATGGACGCCTTCGGATTGGGCAAACCGCTCATAAGGTTAGGTAATCTGGCTGCCATGACAAGCACAGCACACTTAGACCATAAGCTGGTCCATTGTGATACCACAGGGTCCTATATTGACCCCCATCACCCCAACTAATTTTTGAACCAACCTGAGCTGGTGATAAAACGGAGGAGGCGGTCTATATTGACATCCACCAGATCCTCCAGTTCTGAGAAAAGAAAGGAGCCAAGAGTTGATTTCCTCTTACTTGCCAGGGCTGGACAAGAACAGAGGAGATGGAAACAACTCTCCTCCTCATCGACGTCTCCACAGCTTCTGCAGAAATCATTAAAAGGAAGGCGAAGCCTCCTAGCATGCTCCCCAATAACGCAGTGGCCAGTAATTACTCCCACAAGAGAACTGATATTGTCTTTTCAACGCTATGAGTTGGGATGAGCGAACAGGGTTTAGACGAAGCCACATCGATCTGGTTGCATGACATGTAATACCACTCAACCACCTAGCATTCGCCTTATTAATAGCCTCAGACTTAAAGTATAGCCTACATGAATTAATAGGCATACAAATGTTAGCATGTTGCTGCTGAATCACGCCCATTGTCCCCTGCCTAGCGAGCTCATCAGCGTGGAAGTTTTCACCAAAGCCACTATGCCCTGGAATCCAGCTCATAAACCCTTGCCTGAATCAGAACATCTCCCCCTTAAACCTTCCGAAGCATTGGAGCAGTTTCCGTTTTTATTTTCTTTAACAGAAAACATGTTCCCGTGCTGCTCCTCCAAATCCGGCATCGAAAAATTGCCAGAAGCGTTGAAAAGGGTTTTCTAAACAAATTACACTGTACGCACCCTTAATTTCACACGAACGTAACTTGCTATACTGATTAAGCGGAGTGTCTACTAAACATACCCAGTGGGAGAAGGCAGTGCTTCCACCCTTACAGCTTACAGAAAAATATTACAATTATTATGACACCCCGTCGTACGTAAAAATGTTTTAGCAAATCGCTCGTGCTTCACATTAAATGACAATGAATTTCGTACATAAGTTCCGAGAGAAAAATATTTCTTTTTTTAAAGATGTGATGCCACGCAGAAATGCAATGTAGATAGTTAAGTGAATAGAATGAATCTGATTTTTTTCTGTTTCTAACAATTTAACAACAAATGTTATAAAGCATATACACGTATAGCATTATCAAGACTTGATTTGAAAAAGCTTGGCGTTGAAGGGCTTTATTTTTATTATATTGATTTAAACCAAGCGTTAATTTGATTTGAGAAAGCGTTAACTTGCCTTGAAAAAGCTATAGATATAGTAGAAAAATCGATAGGTAGACATGAGTTCTCACACAGACACCCAGTTTTTATTGAATTATTTTGTTCATTCTGTGTTCAATGTTCATATTATGGATATGAAATTATAATGGGTTGCATGATATTGTTGATAAAATAATTGGCTGGACACACACGAAATTGATCTTTTTCATATTAATGTTGCAAATTTCCTTATTTCGAGTTCAAATTTTCAGAATTACACTTTAAGCTCAATTCACATTCTTGTTACTTGTTTGCTTTTAATTGTTAATTTATTTTCATATTCAGAAAAATTTAGTCCAGCATGTAATTTCTCTACTGTTACTAATTGTTCTGTTGTCCGCTGTACGCCAGAAACACGAATGTGCGAAAAGAAAAATTGTGAAACAGCTTTTGAATATTTACTGTACCTTCATAATATATAATTCTTCTTGCCTAACATTTTTTGTATCACAAAAAGGATAACATAGAGAAAATAGAAAAATATTCTTTACTCCCTTATGCCATTGAACAAAAATACTACAATACTTTGCCTTAACCCCTAGTGGGGCGTAGCGCATCAACTACTCCTGCGCGCCATTGTACTCGGTTCAGGACAATGGGACGCAGCTGCTCCCATGACTTACTCAGCAACTCAAACTCTTTCGCTATAGATCGCCGCCATGACTTTCTAGAGCAACCCCTTGGTCGGCGTTCATTAGGAATGAGGTCCAGCAATGCAGTTATCACCCTTCCGCAATGTGTGACCTATCCACTGCCATTTTCGTCTGCGTATCAGTTCGTCGATTGGTATCTGACCCATACGCCTACTCAGCTCTTCATTTGATATTGTTTCGGGCAGAAATTTCCTAAAATTCGACGAAAACACGAGTTGACGAAAACTTGTAGCTTTCTGGTAACTTATACGGAAACTTCGTATGTGCTGCTCCCATAGAAAACCACAGACAGTACCAAGGAGCAAGACAGGCCCAGCTTGATATTAATACTGAAATAACTCCAGATTTTGGGCAGCATGCCGAGTGCACATTTAGCCTGGTTGATACGACGAGCAATGTTCTGCTCCGTACCACAATTTTCGCCAACAATGCTATCTAGGTAGACGAATTGGTCCACCTTCTCTACAAGCTGTTCATTGATACTGATGGCAATAGGACGAGTTGAATTTCTTCTTTTTCACAACGGCGGTCTAAGAACCTTGGTCTTGTTGGTGCTAATCGTTAGCCCAACCGTGCTCGCCTCCCTCTCGAGATCTACAATCATTGCGATTCATGATTTTGTGGGAGAGTAGGCATATGTCGTCAGCGAAGTCAAGATGTTGCAAATAAGCTTTTAAGATTCATCGAATTCTTCTATGTGGCCCGGATAGGGCTTCATGCAACATATCGCTAATCACTGAGGAATAGGATCGGTGAGAGGATGCACCCCTGCCGAACTCTACTCCAGATATCGAAGTCCCCCGACATCTTACCTTTACGCAGAACGCGACATTTCGCACCATCGGCAACATACGATGGCGCAAAATATCATGTCCTGTTAATACGAGCAATAACCACAATCTTCTAATGGACGCGTCTGCTGCGCAAAGCCGCCCATATAGAATCCGGGTTCACATTGTCGAAATACTTCTCGAAATCAATAAAAAGCAAGTGAAGCGAAGAATCCAACTCAGCGCATTGCTCAGCGATGATTTGCAAAGAGACACAGGGAAATGCGGATTGAAAGCCGGCCTATTCTTATGCTATCTAAGTGCTGCTTTAATCTTTCCATGACACTTTTAGCTATTAGTTTTGCAAAGGCAGGAAGCACGCAAATGCCTCGCCCATTATTGCAATCTGTAAGGCTACCATTTTTTGGAAGTTTGACTATCAAGCCTTCCTTTCACTCAGTGGGTACGGTATTTATGTTCTGCGGATTATCAAAAAATAGGTGGAGCCATTCGGCAGTTATGCTTGGCGCTGTTTGATAAAGTTTGGCAGGAATGCGGTTATTGTTGTTGTTGTAGCAATGGTCAGAATTGCGGTGCTTCTGTGTATTATATTTTTAAGACTCCGTTTCGTTTTCCTCGATGTCAATGCAGAGGAAGGCAACTGCCCCTGTTTTCCGACAATGATGTGGGAGTAAGATCACCTACACATCTTACTTCCACATCATTGTGGGAAAACCCCATTCAAATTCCTGTCCCGCAAACTTTTGCCGGACAGACTTGCCGGTGCAAATCTTCGTCATTAAACGATAGCTAAGAGCCATAACCGAATATAAATTATAATATTACTTGATGGATGTTTAAAATAAAATGAACACGCTGAAAACAAGCCGTTCTAGGGAGGTTTCCCTCGATCGATAAGACCTGCTCTCTTCCCATTGATCCACGCAAATCGTTATCTTTTGGGGAAAATTGTGCAAATATAATAAGCCCTATAATGAATGTATTGTACATACAAATGGGCGCCGCATACATTTGATTTCCCTCAAGTGTTTTGTGCACACAAATGACGAATAGACTTTTGGCTATCGTTTAGTGGCAAAGAATATGTGACAAGACAAAGGATATATAGTATACATACACACTTCCTTTTGCGTTGAAGAGGTTTGTAGACTCAAAATCAATAAACTCAAAATTGCACATTCTTGTTTCTAGCAAAAAGGTGGTGACAGACTGTTTAAATAACTTCCTCAATTTCCAAGCTAAAATTATCTAAAAAAATTATTTGACTTCTACTAGGCTAGCGATGAATCAATCAACGTACTGTATCATCCTCCAAACTACGATGGACCTATATTATTCTCATTCAGAGAAAAAATGTTCTTTGGCAAGAAGCGAGCCTCCATTCGCGTCGACAACGGAGAATGGAGTGATAAAATTCCGCTAGATGTGGCTGGCTCTGCAGGTGTTGTCGAATGCAAAGCCAATGATATGACGTATCAAGTAAGTCTCTATAGGCTAATTACAGATAAAGCACAACTAGTGTCAATACTTTCAATATTATTACAGATTGGTGTTCACAATCATTTTACACAAAATTCATTGACCAAAATGATCACCTTCACACCATTCTTTATGCTAATTAACAAAGCGTACTTCCCTATTGAGGTTCAAGAAGATATACGGAGTGCTGATCCTTGGATCAAGGTAAATATTGAACTAGGATGACATTGATACTAGCTTGTAATAATTTATAAACACATGGTCCAGGTACCATCGAAAGAATGTGCCCCTTTTTGGCCTAAAGCTGAGTCAAGTCCAGTTCTTAGATGTAAGGCTGAAGATCATCCACATATCTCAAGGCCATTCAAGTATAGCGAAGTGCAGTGTAATTTATTAATGATGAAAAACAAGGTAACGAAGTTTTTCCGTTCCGGTATATCTGAGTATGATTACCATTTGTATAATTTGTCAGTATGGCGGTATAAATGTCGATGTCCAGATAAGTGAAGGTGGAACGTATATAACATTTTCGGACTACCACGATGGCGATGCCCCTGGCTTACTTATCAATCATACTTCCAAAGAAATTTCATTCTGGGAAAAAGGAAATGTCAACAAAAGGTTGGACAATCGAATTATGTGTATATAAATGTATATTCTAGTTGGTTTTTAAATTTTATAGGTCACTTAAGCCCATGCAAAAAATGCTTTACACATGGAGCGATCCGGCAGGCGATCGTATGATTTTATGGGATAGCGGAAAAACTCAGATTGAGAACGACCTGAGACGCGACGGTGTTGATCAATTCTTGTAAGTTTACATTTTATATGCTGCAAATATACTGTTCCACAAAAAAAAAGCGGCGCCCTAAGAGAAGACGGAAGGCAGGATTGAAGTTTTTGTTACTAGTGTAGGAAGGGCGAAAAGGAACAAAAAATTTTGAAATTAATTCGCAAAAAATGGTAAATTTAACATCAACTATTCCGAATAGGCGTCGTTGACGTTTCGTTAGCATACAACTATAGTTTCGGCCGATGCATGTTTCTAACATAAACCTCAAAAACCTTTACAGACGGATTTTTGATCGACAGTAACAATTCGAATATTCCGTTTTTGACCGTGTTAAAATTGACTTAAATTTACCATTATATTGCAGATTTACTATTATATTTTTTCCCTTTCGCAATTCCTACACGTAACAGAAACTCCAATGTTGACCTCCTTTTCCGCTTCAATAAGAAGAAGAAGAAGAATAGTGTTTGTCCCACTTTTTGGAGCTGTGTTCGTACATGTATTGATTTGATATATAGTGCACAATATATGTATGTTTAATGTATATATGTGTATTTTTTTTCTGTCAGTATTGGACCCGAATCAGACGAAAACAAAAACTATTGGGTGTCCTTCCTCAGCGGTACTCAGCGTGTTATACTCTTTACAAATCAGACATCGATAGCACATGAAGCTGAAAGCACCAGTCAACTGGAAAGTGTAAGTAAATAGACAGTATTTCAATGGTGAAAAAATAATGATATTGACCAGTTAACAACTAACTATATGCAGACAATTTTCGACAACCATTTGGGTGATCCACAGGTTATTCCATTTTTATTTTCTTATGCTTACTGTTTTATTTGTCCAGCGTTACGTTATTCTGTTTCTAAGTAGTTGTACATTTATTATAACCTTTATTTTATGTGATCGCATTTTTATCGAACGAACGTGTAAATGATTTCAAATGAAAGCACACAGACCATTCAAATCGTATATAATTTGAACCTACTACAGTCCAGACCCTCTGTTTAAGCCCGCGGCCACACGAGGGTACAAAGTCCGCATGTTGCTGCGTTATTACCATCGTTCGTTGTAGAGCAACATTGACTGCAATTGAAGAGTTGCCTACGTCGTAATGGACGTTGATTTTTATCGACGTATTTTTTTAACAAAGGACTTTAAAATCAGCAAAATATAAGGCTAGGCGAATGCTAAAGCTCTTCAAAGACGATCGAACCGAACCTTTCGTAACCACCACCGAACCACGTCAATTTCATAGAACGTGTGGAAAAAAATTGCCTCATGTCCACCGTTCTATTAAATTGACGTAGTTCGGTGGTGGTCACGAATGGAGACGCAATTTGGTGAGGTGACGTGGAGTGAGTTTCTGTAAAACAAAGAATTAAATGCTTCAGCGAAAACGTGAGATGAAGCACTTTATACGTGGCGTGAGCCTGTGAATATTTGGACTTGTTTCACAAAATCTGCGTCACCCTAGATCTCCCCACCAACATGTGCCTTAACATACTCCTCGCCTAAGCTACTTCTTCTGCTTCCAAGATGTGAACCATGCAGCAACGGACGTACTTTAGTGCCTTATGTATTGTACGTCCATGCAAAACAACTTATGCACTTTGAACGCTCGTGTTACCCTAGGCTAACCAAGAGTATCCAATAGCCCCGTTCGATACAATCGGACAAAGATCCAGAATGAATCGATCGGCCTGGACCTGTGATGAGCGAATTCAAACAGTTACCATACATATAATCCGCCGCGTGAGGGTATAGGGGAGAATTATCGAGAGACAAGTTGACGTTCAACCAATTCACTTTCAACTCTGATCCAGATGTGATGCCATACAGATCTGAATTAAAGGCCGGTCAGTAGTTTGGCGTGCAACTTGAAATTTATCTGAATGAATCGAACGGGGCTATTGATCGTTTATCACAGATACATTACGTACGCTGAGAGATGATATACTGTTAGTGACGTTAATTTTAATTATTTTATTACCACTGGTCAACAATTTTTTTTTTTTTTTTGGCACACGGAAACTGATATCAAATCTTGAATCTACTATGGCCACATAACAATAATATATCAAAGGCAAACAAATTGACACGTCAGATTTCTTTGTGACATCAAAATATATATTTTCATGAAAAGTACAAAAATGTCCTACAGTTAGACAATTGTTATTTACTGTACAATAAATAGTTATGATTTTCGTGACTGTTTGGCTCCTAGTAGGTTTCTTTTTAAGCCTCTAACAATAATCAGCTAGTATTCCTGGATTGCATTTGCCTTGAGAATGCTTCTCTATTAAAGAAATGTCCCGACGAAATCTCTCGCCTAGTTCGTCACTTACAGCACCCAAGTTTTCGGTATAGCAAATGGCAAATGTCTAGATCCTTTAGTCCAACCTAATAGGAGTCTCACACATGATACACAACATATATGTGCAACCCAGGACTTGTCTTGATGGCGCACAGGAAAACCAAAATAGTCTAAATAACACTTTTCTATTAATGATGTGAATTTTCGACGCTGAGATACATAACTTAATTCTCCACGCACACAACAAAAACTATTCGGATTATTTAAGCACTAAAAACTGATCAGGGCCGGCCTTGAGGAATTCCGGATCGTGTATGGGCGTTTCAGGCGGCCGGAAGGAAAATCGTTTCCGCCAGGCCTTCAAAACACACGTTCCGAGATTTTTATCCGGAAAAACTGATCAGGCCTGGTCTTGAGGAATTCCGGATCGTGAATGGCCGCCTGGCGGCCAGATGCACAATTGAAAATCGATCTTATCGCCGGAAATTCAAGGTATCTTTCTATCTATTGGATTGAATTGTACGGCAATTTACTTTCCATGGTCAAGTTTCAGATACATTGGTACATTGAAATAAACTGCAAAAATTTATTCTGGCCACGCGGCCAGACAGGTGGCCTTGAGTCAGCCGGACAGGAGGCCTTGAGTCAGCCGGATAGGTGGCCCTGAGTCGGCCGGACAGGTAGCCTTGAGTCGGCTGGATGCATAATTGAAAATCGATCTTATCGCCATAGAATCAAAGTATCTATTTATTGGATTGAATTGTACGGCATTTTACTTTGCATGGCCAAGTTTCAAATACATTGCTCTATTGAAATAAACTCCAGTGAAAATTCATTCTGGTCACGCGGTCGGACAGTTGGCCTTGAGGCGGTCTGTCCGGCCGCGTGACCAGAATGCATTTTCGGTGGAGTTTATTTCAATGTAGTAATGTATCTGAAACTTGGCCATGGAAAGTAAAATACCGTACAATTCAATCCAATAGATAGATATTTTGATTCTATGGCGATAAGATCGATTTTCAGTTATGCATGCGGCCGCCTGAAAGGCCTGTCCAGCCGACTTAAGGTCACCTGTCCGGCCGACTCAAGGCCACCTGTCCGGCCGACTCAAGGCCACCTGTCCGGCCGCCTGAAGGCCAACTGTCCGGCCGCGTGACCAGAATAAATTTTCACTGGAGTTTATTTCAATAGACCAATGTATCTGAAACTTGGCCATGGAAAGTAAAATGCCGTAAAATTCAATTCAGTAGATAGAATGATACCTCGAATATCTGGCGATAAGATCGATTTTCAATTGTGCATCCGGCCGCCTAAAGACGGCCTGAAGCAGCCATACACTATCCGGAATTACTCAAAGCCGGGCCTGATCAGTTTTTCCGGCAGGAATTGCGGATGGTGTATGGTGTACTCTATATTCAGGCAAACCGGAAAGCCAGGCCTCTCAGTTTTTCCGGACAGGAATTCCGGATGGTGTATGGTCGGCTTAAGATACTTATCTAGTCGGCGAAATTAAGTTATTCAAACAAAATCACGTAAATGAGTGATTCTTTTCTTTCCGATACTTGTAGTGGTTTTAATAAAGACACGTAACCGGGAGCAACTTCCTCAGTACCTCCTATAAAATGAGTACTACTACTACTACTCAATTGCCCTGGGGCATAGCGCGTCAACTGTTCCATGTGGCTCAGTTGACGTTTCGTTGGCATAAACTGGTTTCGAAGAATGCAGTTGCCAGCATGCACATCCATGGCCACGAACGTCGTCGTGAACGGGATTCGAACCCGAAACGCCGGTATTCAAACATGAGACTGATGCCTCACCACACTGCGCTATCAGTCGCTCCATATATAAAATTAGTAACCACAAATGAATTTTTTTTATAAAAGTGGCAACCAGGTATGTAGCTTTTATAAAATTGGAACCTACCTGGATGTTTAATTAAGAATATACATGAAGATAAATTTTAGTCCTATTTAAGCCACTATAAAACAACTTAAAGGTCGCCACACATGAAAGAGCACAACCACGACCGAACTTCCATCCAACCATCAATTTCATAGAACGTGCGGAAAACGATTCCCCTCATTTCCACCGTTCTATGAAATTGATGGTTCGGTGGAAGTTCGGTCGTGGTTGTGCGCGTTCATGTGTGGCGATCTAAAGGATTTAGTAGCTAACGTACCGAGGAAGGGAGTAAATTGCTCCCGAAATATATATTACGAAGTAATAAATAAATTTGTACAGTAGTTAGGAATAAGCTACGTGTTTATTACACGTAAATGAGGTAAAAATGAATATATAGGTGGCACAAAAAAACTGGATGTGACTGGAACAAAATAATATTTTATTTGTAATGAGAGTACACCAACACAAATAAAAATCTCACAGAGTTTGTATGCCAAAAACCGTGTTTACCAGTGTTATTTTATTACAAACGTTTATATAATATTTTAATCGAAATAATGTTGTTCGATGCGTTCACTCTTAGTAGATTTTCTTTGTTTATTCTTCTAGTTAATTATTAATATTATTATTAAAATATTGTTTGATACTAGGTGGACAGGGAAATTATCCTTTCCTTACATGGTATTGGCTTATCCATCGTCAACAATTTGAAACCAGTCGATATCGTTTATATTGGAATCGCAAGTTCGGGCGTAATATGGGAGTCGCGAAAGAAAGGCAAGACTCGATTCAAACAAATGAAAATTTCGCAAAATATACTACTGGAGCAACGGTATCAAGAATATTTGCGAAACAAAGAAGTCGGTAGAAATGACGAAGAATACTTTTTAGATAGTGGGAAAATTCATGTAAATATTTCCATAATTTTTATAGACTCGCTTTTTTATTATTTCAAACTTCATTTTCATTTGTTTTCTTGATTTCCAATTTAGATTGACTTTGAAAATTTAATCCTGCACAAGGCTGTAGATCGAGAATTGCGACGCACATTCTATCCAGGCATTTGGGTTCAAATGAAAACGTCTCCTTATCAAATGCAACTACATGCAAAGATAAACAGAATACAAATTGACGATCAACTTCCCGATTGTGTATTCCCAATAATATTGGCACCCGTCGCACCACCGAAAAGTATAGCTGACACTCAAGTTTTGCGGCCGTTTATTGAGTGCAGTGTTGTGGAACGCATTATTCCACATTCCAGTGTTAAGCAATTCAAATATGCGTCAATGTTAATTCAAGAGTTCCATGTTAAAGTTGATTTGATGTTCTTATCCGAGCTAATAGAAATGTTTAGCAATGAATTAACGGATGCTGAGGCGGTAGGTATTAAATGTACATTTAAAACCGAAGTCAAGTTTGGTTGTCACACAACTCATTCAGATGATTAAGCGTACGAAGACATTGTTTACACGTTTTTCTTGTCGACATTTTCAGGCCGAAGCGTTCAATCAAGACATCAAAACAATTCAAACGCCTCTCAATGATTTGGTGGCATCGCAAACGCAACAGGAACAAAAGAATTTCTACGATAATTTACATTTGGGACCACTTAAGATGCACGTTTCCTTTTCCATGGCCGGTTCAGAGACGAAAGCCCTACCTGGTATTTTGTCAACAATACTACAAGGAGTTGGAGTGACCCTCACTGATGTAAATGATGTCGTATTCCGACTTTCGTTCTTCGAACGAGACTATCAATTTTTCACACAAAAACAAATTACCTCGGAAATTGTTTCCCACTATGCTGGACAAGCTGTTAAACAACTTTATGTTCTAGTGTTAGGTTTAGATGTGCTAGGTAATCCGTATGGTCTTGTAGTCGGTATAAAGAAAGGTGTCGAAGATCTTTTCTATGAGCCATTCCAGGTAAACGATCACAAATATGTTTACTTGTGTCAGCATATCTAATGTATTTTATAATTCGTAGGGAGCTATTCAGGGACCGGGTGAATTTGCAGAAGGATTGGTGCTCGGTGTAAAATCTTTGTTTGGTCATACCGTGGGTGGTGCGGCTGGTGCCGTATCGAAGTTAGTTTTCCAGACACTTATAGTAAAGGACGTTTGATTTTAATTGGATCTTTTTTCGACTTTCAGAATAACTGGGGCTATGGGGAAGGGTTTGGCAGCACTCACATTCGATAAGGAGTATCAAAGAAAACGAAGGGAACAATTAAATAAGAAACCAGCGACTTTCTCTGAAGGAATAGCACGTAGCGGAAAAGGACTGGTTATGGTAAGTAGCATGTCATTGTTGATGTTAAAATAAATAACTGGCGCAACAGTCCAATTTGAACCACGGCCTCGAGATGAGTTAGCATCATCTCATTTTCTAGATCGTGACGGTTTTTGTGCAGAGGTATGTGATCAGCAACACGCTCAACCGAGTTATTTACCCCATAATGGGTACTCATTTAACAGCTGAGTGGGCTCATAGTCCGACACGTAAATCCCCGGAATCGAACCGGGGCCCAGTGCGTTGAAGGCGAACGTGCTAACCGTTGCGCCATCCGGACTACCATTGTTGATGTTAATTAACAATAAAAACAAAATTCCCAACGCGGAAAGAGGAAAAATTTTAAGTTTTGAAAATGCAAATCTTTCTGGAGACAATTTTAAAATATGTACTTTCGAAATTCATGGGGATGAATGGAGGCGATAGGTTTCAGGAGCCACCATGCCGTGCTGTGAACAAAAAGCCTGGCAAAAAAGGAAAAAGGTCTACATAGAAAGTTCGTCATACTGCTGGTCCCTTATTGTACACTAGGGACGCTTTTGGCGGAGGTGGGGGGTGATTAAAACGCGACGGGCCCGTGCTTTTAAAGGACACCTAGAAATTTGAAACCCAAAGAAAATAATTCTTTCTTTCAGCGGCCTTTTTATCGGAAAGGCTAATGTACTGAAGTGTTAATGAAGGTGTTTTTAACCCTATGGTGTTTACATAAGCACATTCTTGGACATGAAGTGAAATCTAGGAAATTCGGATATTGTCTGAATCGGGGTCGTGGGGCTAATACACTGGAGTGTTGTTGAAGCCGTTTTTAACTCTATGGTGTTGACATGAACGTATTCTTGGACATGAAGTAAAATCTAAGAAGTTCAGGTTTCGTTTGAATCCGTGTGATGAGATTAATGTGTTGAAGTGTTGTTGAAGGCATTTTTAACCCTATGGTGTTGACATAAGCACATTCTTGGACATAAAGTGAAATCTAGGAAACTCGACTGTCGGCTGAATCGAGGTGGCGACGCCAGTGCACTGGAGTGTTGTTGGTGGCGTTTTTAACCCTATGTGTTGACATGAGCACATTCTTGGACAAGAAGTGAAGGAAATACGGGCGTCGTTTGAATCGAGTTGATGGGGCCAATGCACTGGAGTGTTGTTGGAGGCGTTTTTTAAGCGTTGTTAACTAAAATATTATCAATATTAGTGTTAAATCTATAGTTTTCGTAGTCGCTCAGATGAGTTGTAGGACTCTTGATGGCGTATCTGCCACCATCTTCATGGGTTGGGGGAAAAAGGGAGTGAAAAGCAAAATCTTTAAACACACGATTCAGTCGGTAGCTTTAAATATTTTCTAAAAGTTACACTTTTGGGGCGCGGTAGTCTAAGCACGCATTTTATTTTTTCTGTTACGGTTCGATGCTGATCGATCGACATATTTCTTATTGTTTTAGGGTGTTGTGGATGGTGTAACCGGCGTAGTAACAAAACCAATTAGTGGAGCCAAATCGGATGGCGTCGAGGGTTTCTTCAAAGGTTTGGGAAAAGGTGCCGTCGGTCTGGTGGCTAGGCCTACCGCCGGTTTTGTAGATTTTGCAAGCGGAACTTTCGAGTCTGTCAAACGGTAAATACTCAATTTGCTTAGAGGAAATGTCGATCCACAATTAATAATTTTTTTTAATCCATGACAGTGCCACCGAATCAACCGAAGATGTACGCAAATTGCGTCCCCCAAGATATTTACATCCCGATAATATAATTCGTAACTATAGCCTGTCGCAAGCACAAGGAAATAAACTACTCAAGTAAATAATGATTAATCCTTAATAAATGAGTATATTATTTATTCGCCATTTAATGTTTAGGGAAATCGAAAAAGGCAAATACGCAAACACCGATTCATTTTATCACTTGGAAGAAATCATAACAAGTAGAGAAGTTATTGTGCTGTCTAATCATAGGATCATATATGGAATGAAGAGTGATCTATTCGGCACATGGGCGGTAAGATACACTGATTGATAATTGAATAATAGACGTATGAATTAATGTATTTTTAATACATTACGCAGGTTCAGTGGACGTATAAATGGGACGAAATTCAAACGATTACGTCTACGGGTCGGGGAATTGAAATTGCATTGAAGAGAGAAGGAAAGAAAGTGATGGGACTCTTCAGTTCAACTGAGTCCATCAAAAAAGTCATATTGATCCCAGAGAAAGAGCGACGCGATCATGTTGCAAAAATGATGGATTATTTAAAACAGCAATTAGCTAGAGATCTTCAATAAATCTGCTTTTTTATATAAACTAAACGCTTTAATAAACAACCACCTGCTGCGCCGATAATGTGGAATTTATTCAAGATTCATTCTTTACTGTTGTGTGCTTCTATCTCGGTAGCTTTCTTTATATATTCGACCACTTGCTTATTTACCTAGAAATTAAGATCCACACCACCTCGATATTATTACATGTACTGAAGAAAAAATTTAAAATTAGATTTTGTTTGGAACTTAATAGTAACATCTGCATCTTTTTGTTCGCCGTAAGTGATGATTGAAATTGAACATACGAGTATGGTTAGAAAAGTCGAAGTTTTTATTATGTCATATGCATCAAATACTATTTTTTTCAAAAACAATGGAAAAGTTCAAAATAAGACACAATTTCGTAAAGAGGAAATATATACTTCGACTCTATGCACATGTCTAATTTGAGTCATCACATACTTTGTAGAAATCGATTGTAAATTTGAATATTTTTGAAATGACACCGAATTGATTTTCTTACGAAGAATTGAGAGGACAAAATCTTACAAAGTTCTATGGGATAACAAGTAAATACTGTATTTTATACATTGTTTTTATTGAAGTTTTATACACGAGCTTTATGAAATGTTACTTACAAAATGGAATTCAAATAAACATATTTAAAATATATATTATATATATATTATTTACTAAAAGTTCTAAGTTCTCTAAGTCTATTCCGTATATTATAATTGTCTTTGACTTTCCAAGAAAATTACACCTTGCGGTAAACATGATGATTTCTTTGATGACGATTTCTTCCCTAAGCTCTGTTCGTACAAGATCTAATTCGGCGAAAACGAAAAATTCACATTTTTTTCCACCCAGAATGAAAACGTTGCGCCGGCCTCTCGCTTGATAGGTCAACCCCCTACGATCGACCATAGGTATTGACCTTGCTGAACATGGTCTGGTAAAAAATCGCGAAAATTTTGGTGTCACTTTTGTACCAAAAAAAAATACTTTTTGGTACGCATTTCCAGGGGGGGGGGCACTATTATTTGTTCACTATTACACTATTATTTGTTAAAAAAAATATATGTTCTTAAGGTCGCCACCCACGGCAAGCATTTTGGTCGCGAGCATGCATCGAACCACGTCAAACTCTATGGAAAAAAAATCTCCTCGTGTCCACCGTTCTATGATATTTGATGGTTCGATGGAAGTTTGGTCGTGGTTGTGCTCGTCCATGGGTGGCGACCTTAAAGCTTTTCAAATACATACTACTCTACTACTAAATTAAATTTCATAAAAAAAAACACAATTTTTTTAATAGTATATTTTATTTAACGTATGATATTTGTTACGGTGAAATGATGCAATTTAACCGTATCGCATTTTTGCTCTCCAAATTTTTCTAGTACTATGGCACAGCATGGAACTACTTACCATTTTTGAAAGTACTCAGCATTAATTACTTTTTAAGAAATACTACTCAAATACCTATACTTGTTCGACGAAACAACGACTCTGTAATACGCATGAGCATACCCACTTCTATTGGCATTCAGACCATCTGCACGAGTCGCAACTCAGCCCTAAAACGAATACTCGGCAGCGAGAAGGACCCCCTTAATAAAGAGGCAAAAAGCGGCATCTACAAGATCACTTGCCCAGGGTGCGGAAAATGGTACGTTGGACAACCATACGATTGGTCAAAACCAGGTTCAGCGAACAAATAAAAGGAGCGATGAACCCAATACGAAAACGCACAACGACAGCTAGATCTTCGGTAGCGGCACACATTCTGGAAGAAAATAATATGATGGGACTCGCAGATATAGACATATTGCGACAAGCCAGGAAAATTTCCACACTAGACCCTTGGGAATCCTGGAAAATCCTATTGGGAAAGAGTGGGACTCCCAACACCAACGAAGGCAATGATCCTTCGCGACTAATTCGAACCGTGAGTAAAATGAAATGGTGCAATTGCAGGCCAAAAGGATTGACGACAATATGCGAAATATAACGCAAATAAAAACCTGAAAAATGTTAGGCATAAGGCAATAAAATGTATAAAAAACACCATTAGCTTTTTACTGAAGATGAGAGCAAGTTGCTCCCGAAATACTTGTGTTTACAATCAAAGTCCGAATAAAAGCTAGTGATTATTTACAAACCGTCGGGAACATGTCGAAATAAAAACTTGAAAGGGTATATTGTTTTGGTCAAATGGTCCTTTCCGGTCAGTCCCTAGACCCTGGGAAGATAAAGGTTATATTGTTTTTGTTTTTTTTTTTTCGGGCAATTAACTCGTTAATGAACTCGCAAATTTATAACCTCCTTTCCTTATCCTATGGGCCAGGTTAGGTGCACAAATGTGGTATGTGCTGTTATCATTCTGTGCACAAGGACGTCATATTTCTTAGGATTGAAAATGTTGTTAGTGCTCTTAACACATTTGCTGCACACAGAGTATTGAAATTATTTAGTTACAATGATTTATCACTAATTAAATTCTTTCTAAAAAATTATTAAATACTATTCATTACTTTTTTCAATAAGAGTAACTGTAATTCAAAAGTAATAATTACTTTTTCAAGAAAAGTAATTGTAATTCAAAAGTAATAATTACTATTTAATTACTTTTTATAAATAATGTAAAGTAATTAATTAGTATTTATTAAATTCGATTTACAACAGTAATTAAATTTTAAATAATTATTACTTTTCGGAAAGTAATTTAACCATACTCTGGCTGCACATATTACATGCACATACATTGATCATGCAATTTGAATAACCTTAATTACTTTTACGACAGTTACGTTATTTTTGGCAACAAAGAAAAGATGTTCGGCAATACTGGTCCATAATAAAGAAGCAAAAATCTATATCTATCTATACATAGTGTACTGTTTCTGATGGTAAATTCTTAAATGGTAGGTAGTAGTGTTCATTTGAGGAAAATTAACATGTGAAATGGACACTCTCTCTCTCTCTCTAACCGTTACAGAGTTATAGCATTTTTTACAAATTGTGTCAAAAACCTTGACTTGTCGGGCAAAATCAAAATTTTCCACTCCCGTGATCATTTAATCCGAAATTTGACCTCACTTTCTGAAACTACATAAAATTTCATATAAATGGACTTTTTCCCGGTTGCAAAGATCACCGTCACGTGTTTTTTTTTTTTTAGTTTTCATTGGTTTATGGTCTAAGGTACCTAGTCTAGCCATAAATATTGTTACAAGTTTTGGCAACCCTGCAGAAAGGAACCGTTATATTGCATTTCTTAAAAATTGAGCTAATCGCTATAGTACGCTTGTGCTTGATGCATTTGTCATCATTTGAGTTTAATTTTTAGTGTAGTGAACATGGATTGGGGTGACAAAGAAAAGTAGGAATGCAACCAAGTGATATTTTTAAGACTCTGCATATCCTTGGTATAAGCCGAATGTTTGTATATCGGGCTATTGAAAGATTTAATGATACGTCTGGAGTAAGTGACCGTGAAAGAAGTGGCCGTCCGCGAACAAAAATTTTGTTTACGGACGAACAAATTTTTACTGTCGAAGAAACATTTAATAAACAAAACGATAGGGTTTATGCTCGCAGTGCCAGAGAAGCTTCTCAAGTTGCCCAAAAGGTTCAAAGAGGTCATCATCCAGCCTCAGTAATGGTTTGGTGGGGTGTTAGCTACAACGGGGTGACAAAGTTGCATTTTTGTGAGAATGGCGTCAAAACGTCTGCCAAAATTTATCAAGAAAGTGTCCTTGAAAGTGTAGTGAAACCTCTCAACACGTCATTATTCAAAAATCAGCCTTGGAGTTCCCAGCAAGATTCTGCACCAGGTCATAAGGCGAAGTCAACCCAAAAATGGCTTGAAGAAAATGTTCCAGATTGGCCTTCCTCTAGCCCAGACCTGAATCCGCTGGATTACGAATTATGGTCTGTCTTAGAGCAAATGACGTGCTCTAAAAGACATTCTAATATCGAATCTTTAAAGAAGTCTCTTACACATGCAGTCGCCAACTTTCCGATTGAAGTCGTGCGTGCTTCCATAGATAAGTGGCCAGCTCGATTAAAGGCTTGTGTAAAGGCAAAAGGCAATCACTTCGAATAACTTGTTGCAATTTCCGTTGTTGACAATGCATTTAATAAATAAACAATGATTTCTTAACATATAACACCTCTTTTATTGAACAGTGCTTCAAAAAGTTTGTAACAGTATTTACCATTTTATGGTCTTATGTTTGATATATCATTTTGTAGAAAATTTTACGTACTTTAATTCGCCTTTACAACTCTTTTTTGAAGAACTCATAGTTTTTGAAATATTCAAGGAAAACTGAAAAAAACTAAAAAACTGAAATATTCAAGAAAACCCGGAAAAAATGACTAATGCCCGGTTCACATTATTCCAGTAACCAATCCAGTCCAGCGCTGGATTGCTACTGGAATAATGTGAACCGGCACTGGACAGCTATCCAATCCAGCAATCCAGTCCAGTGACTGGATTGTCGGTCTACTTTTTGATTCCAGCTCACCCAGAAATCATTGTCACTATAGTTACCGAATAAACAACACACTCGCCAGACTACTGGACTGGAATCATGTAGACGATATGGTCCAGTCCAGCACTGGACTGGATTGCTGGACTGGATTACTGGACTGGAATAATGTGAACCGGGCATTAAGTCAAGGTTGAAGTAAATTTGTTTCTTCTCCAGACCATGTTTTTGATACCCTTCATGGATGTGAGGTATATTAACTTTATCATGAAGTTTGCATTGCACAGAAGGAAGCATCTTTGACCATATCAACTATAATATTCTTGGTGAGTATGACGAGATGAGTCGATTGAGCTTTGTCCGTCTGTCCGTCTGACTGTCTGGTTCTATGCAAACTAGTCTCTCAGTTTTGAAGCTATCGAGCTGAAATTTTTGTACACTCTGTATATATGTCGGAACCAACGGAATCGGACCACTACATCATATAGCTGCCATAGGAACGACCTATCCAAAAGTCTGTTTTTGTTGGAAAAACTTTTTTATTTCTAAATGTATCTTTACCGATTTTCAAAGCAATTAAACATATCTATCGCCAAACCATATACCCCAATTTGGTTGAAATCGGCTCACTATTTCTTACACCTCCCATAGGAAGAGTGGAATCGAATCGAGCTTTACTGCTAATTTCAAGGCGGAAAATGCAGAATGGATCAAAATTATCGCAAATGGTCTTTTTTCTATGAGAAGTGAGCGTTGTAGTAAAAACGGAAGGTAATTAGCCAACTAGCCGAAGACTAGACTAGACTGTTTTCGTTTAATACCTTAAAGGTCAAATATTAAAGTCGCCACACATGAACGAGCACAACCACGACCGAACTTCCATCCAACCATCTATTTCATAGAATGTGCGGAAAAAAAATTCCCCTCATTTCCATCGTTCTATGAAATTGATGGTTCGATGGAAGTTCGGACGTGGTTGTGCTGGTTCATGTGTGGCCGCCAAACACGACATTCATTTTGGTCGCGAGCATGCATCGAACCACGTCAAACTCAATAGAAAAAATCCTCATTTCTACCGTTCTATGATATTTGATAGTTCGAAGTTTGGTCGTGGTTCTGTGCGATCATGTGTCCTTAAAATTTATATGCCGTTCAAAGGGCCAACTTTTGTCAACTTTGCAGTTTCGTCAGTTCAAAGTATCGTTGTAAAATAGTCATTTGAATTTCCGATGAAAAATCGATTTTTAGATTTTTTAAAGTTTGAACAGTGGATTTGACCGGGGAAAATTTGGATTTTGGATGCAAGTGTGTGTCCATCTTGAAGGTGGACAGACATTTGCGTAATCGGCCGGGAAATTTCGGATTCGACCGGGGAAAATTTGGATTTTGAACGCAAGTGTGTGTTTACCATTAGGGCTTCTTCATTTTCCCAAAATTAAAATGCAACTATTGCACTAAACTCAACTTAAAAAAAAAGACGGGAAAATAGTGTTACTAATATTCCAAATTATGGATTTTCTATAACAAGATTTACCGCTTTATCACTCGCAGTAGACAACATAACTTAAAAGTAGACAATTGTTTATATATGATCAATCGTACGCTGGGAACGATTAAGTTAATTGCGCTTTTCTTTCCTATACTGTTTTTTGGTTAGCAAACCAACTAGTAACCGCACTGTGAAATATATTAGGCCCAACGATATTAAGCTCAATCCCAATACAATGCAAAAAACGTCTAGCAGATAGAAACTATACCATCGTAAATCTAATCCAGCGGATCTAATTTGGGATGCTCCTTTGTATCGTATAACGTAATCAATCCAGTACATGGCCGTATCTAAAGCCGGCATTGGCCTATCACGAAATATTTCTGATATGCGTCGCATGTTATTTTGATAAAATGGATTGGAAACCAGTTCCGACAATGCCCATGTTAAGGATTCCTCGGTGATATTTGGAAAGTTGAGCGATATTGCGTATCCAGCCTTAGCAGCCTTGTTTATGTTTAAGTGCTGTGAACGAAATAAGTGGAAAAATATGATGGTCATAAAATGAGACAAAACCAAATGCTTTTCGTATTAACTTGTGCTCTATGAACCAACATCCCAGGAACTACGGCTCCCAAAAAAAAAATGGACAACCGCCCCCAATTATTTTGTATGAGTTTGAAGCGATTGTCAATTATTATTATCCCAAATTTGGGGCAATAGTTCGCGAAATTTTGGAGAACATTTCTTAAATTTTCGGGCAACGGTTCCAAATGAACTCTCGCCGTAAGCATTTTTTTTAGAAAAACAAACAATCGCCTCTAATTTTGGTGCTGCCTAAAGCGGAAATTTGATCTGAGATTTACCGAAGTGGATTTCCTTGCTGGATCGTAGTACATAAAGCGGAAATCCACTCTGAAACGTGTAATCATATTGTCTAAAGCGAAAATGCCCTTTGATATTTCCCAGTGTGAATTTCCATAAGTGAGTACTTAGATCGAAAATACTCTTTGAAATTTACCACAGTGAGTTTCCGTGAGATCGTATTATCGAAAGTGGGACTCCACTGCGGGGGATCCCAGAGTGGATTTCTGCTTTAGGCAGTATTAACCCACGGAAATCCACACTTGGAAATTCCAAAGGGTATTTCCGCTTCAGGCAGTACTAACATATATCCAAGAGTGGTTTCCATTTTGGTTAGCACGTAAATCTACTCTGGGAATCTTTCACAAAATTTCCGCTTTAGGCAGTACGGCCACACATCCCGGAGGCAACCGGTAGCGCAATCTGTTGAGGCATCAGTCTCCTGTTTAACTACCGGCGTCTCGGGTTCGAATCTCGTCCACGACGACGTTCGTGGCCATGGATGTGTAGTAAGTGCATACTGGCAACTGCATTCTCCGAAACCAATTTATGTCGACAAAACGTCAACTGGGCCACATGGAACAGTTGACGAGCTATGCCCCACAAGGGGTTAGGGCTATTGAGTAGAGTGGATTTCCGCTTTATTTAGTACGATACAGCACGGAAATCCACTCTCAGAAATGTCAGAAAAAATTTCCGCTTTAGGCAGTACCAAAACTTGGGGCGATTGTCTTTCCAACAAAAAAAAAAGAGTTTACAGCGATTACTTAATTTTATCTGTTGCCCCAAATTTTATAAAATTTTCTCCAAAATGTTGCGAACTATTGCCCCAAATTTAGAATAATAATTCATAATGAACAATCGCCCCAAACTAAATACAAAATAATGGGAGGCCGTGGCGATTTTTCGTTTTCTAAAAAAAAATGGTATGCGTCGAAATTTTATAATTTTTTTTAACAATTGTTTCTCTGTTTTAGGAGCGTAAATTCCGTATGTACTATCATCCCAAAATTGAGGCGTTTGTTCATTTTCGTTTTTGTGTGATAGTTCCTGGGGCGATAATTCAAGACTGATTAACCTGATCACAGTAGATTGGTATTCCAAGCATCGGCACCGCACGATATACACTTTCCTGCGTTCCAAATAGCCCACCATGTGTAATAAAAACTTTGACATTACGATGGGCTAAGATATCACTTTGAGGCATCCATTTCTTAACCATTACATTCTTTGGTAGTTCCGGAATCTTTTCATCTTCCCATTTCCATAATATTCGTTGCTTAATGCTTCTAAAAACTTTTAGAATTATAGCAAGTTTTTCGGGTGGTATATCCGAGCTTCTTAAATTAGTACCTGAATAGTTGTCAGTAAATATAAATGTTTTAAATGATTCGGTTTAATTTATAGAGAAACGGAAGAAGCTTACCCAAGCTAAAGTATATAGCGCCATGTTCGGCGCCGTCCAAGAACTGTTTAATATCAGCAGGCAATGGTTTCGGATCTCTAATATGTACTCCTCCAATTTGAACCATGCCTGGCACGGACGGTCTTGAACTCGTCAAGGGTATGTGACTATTCAATAAAATAACCGAAATGTTTTTTTCCATTTGCGATACAGATGGAATTGGTCCTAGATGATGAATAGCAAAGTCAGCATTAGATGAAAATGTAAACACAAGTTTAAATACAGAGTACTAACCTTCTATATGAGAGAAATATTTCTGTACTAGAGCATCTTGTTGTGGAAAATAATTTATCTCGCGATCATAAGATTCATATAACGAAACATAGGAGTTTATTAGACGTTCGTACAAGTTCATCCTATCGGAATAGTCGAGGAAACCATGCGGTACAAAGGACCACGGTGTGATAAAACCCATCATTTGACTCATATAATTACTAAATCCTAATGTTGTCGCGGTAACTACTGGAATTTTATATTTGTACGCGAGGGCCAAAAAGGCTTCCTGATAGAATTGTTCGGCCAATAATAGATCAAATTCCATTTTTGTATCATGCAGTATTTCTTGAATTTTTGGATGCTTCAGTGCATGGTCAGTTGTGGTTAAACCAATAAGTTGAACTAATTGATTGAAGTCATTCGTGCTCATTTCAGTTAAGGAAAATAGATCGTCCGTTTTGAACATATGTTTAGCTGAAACGAGAAAAACAAATCGAAGACAGATTTTCATGTTGGTTGTCACTGTGGAAATTAATATATTTTCGTAGGATAACTACCGTCTATTTATTTCAGTTTCAACGAAACATATATTACTCATATCTAATCTCTTTTTATATGCATACATATTAAAAAAAAATATAACTTTTGAGCGATTTCAAAAAAAACCTAACGCTAATGTTGTTATAATTGCTTACCATCTTGCCAGAAATCATGAATTGGGCGTATTAATATTTCCGTATAGTTAGACAATTTTTCTTCTATGTGGAAATTAGTGATAAATGTTACCTGAAACAATAAAACTATAACCGATCAAGAAAATACAAAGAAATTGTAATTTTAAATTACTTCATGCCCACGATACGTTAATTCTTTTATAAGTGTCGATATCATCTCAAAATGGCTTTTGCCTGGAAATGAAGATACTGCTAATATTCGCGCACATTGTATGGATGTCATGCAAGTAGCCAATATGACTAAGCAAGTTGCAGCTCGTAATATCTGAAAATATACACAACATAAATACTGATATTATTTACTTTGTGTAGAGTTAATTCCAACTAACGAAAATCAACTAATTTTAGCATTAACAAAATTGCTCGCGCATTGTTTTCCGTATAAAATAAAATACTATACATCTTGAAAATCACATATATTTGTAATAAGTGGACAACTACAATGTCTTGTCTTGTCCCTGCAACAGATTCCGTTTAGAATGCTATCTTCATACTAGAACAATCGATGCGTTATGCAAATTAAAACCAGTGACTGGTAGTTTCTACAATTAATTTAGAAGCCATTCATTTTTACAATTTTGAAAATGCCTTGTAAAAAAAACTACAAATTCTATGAAAATAAATGTATATTTAAACGAAAGTAATTAAACGGGAAAATAATTTCTTGTCCAAATGACCGTCATCTAGTTGCTAGCATAGTGGCACTATGTATATGATTAGAAAAAATCACACACTTGGCGAATAGTCTTCCTAGTTACGTTATTGTCGCTGGTTTATTTAAATAAATCATCCGGCTTTTAAGATAACTCCTTAAAAAGTAGGAGGGGTTAAATCTGGGCTGCAGAAGGCGCCACGGAATATGATTGTTTGCGCACAGGACTAATGCCGACGACCAAGTTTGATCGTGCTAATAAATAGGCTAAAAAGGTTAGTAGTTGTCGAGGCGATATCTTTCGTCTGAAGAAAGGCTACGCCAAGGCATACTGCACGACTTCGGGCCAATACCTCGCATCGCAAGAATATGTAATGACGTTTCACCTTCGCAGAAACAGCAACTCGCATCCGATACCATTCTCATCGTTAGAAGTCCTCATATTGTTCTAACCCTATCACCGTTCAGATTGAGCAGTTCAAAGGATCGGGGTGGGAGTGGTGACATCTTTGTGCTCTGGTAGCGTTCTCTTACCGCTTACCATACATGGCGGAGTGCCGGAAAAAAAACTCCAGCCCACAAAAGGGTATGTATGGTCACGGCCATCCTACTAGGACTAGTTCGTCACCCTGCTTATTCACAGCGATACCGACATGACCAGGACATACTCAATTGCCCTAACCCCTTGTGGGGCATAGCGCGTCAACTGTTCCATGTGCCCCAGTTGGCGTTTCGTTGGCATAAACTGGTTTCGGAGAATGCAGTTGCCAGCATGCACCTCTTGCACATCCATGGCCACGAACGTCGTCGTTGACGGGATTCGAGCCCGAAACGCCGGTAGTCAAACATGAAACTGATGCCTCAACACACTGCGCTACCGATCGCCCCACCAGGACATGGACTCAGTATAACATATTCCTGTTAAGAAACCTTACTTCCTGTAGGACAGTCTGCCGGTTACGTACTAGCTTAGATGTTACTGATCAATTAGTTAGCGTTGTTGTTGTTGTTGTAGCAACACCTACTGGCGTTCAGGGGGTTTGGCAGCCCTTGGCCGTTGCTGATGAACGGGTTGCTCCGCTACGTAGAACTGGCTGCCGTGGGAGCGCAGTAAAATTAGTTAGCGTCATAATGGCCGACTGGATGTTAATGATCGCTATTTTCTTGCCTAATGACGACACATAGAAAATCTATGGCAAGGGGATGGGATGTTTGACAGTAATACGCTCAAATGAGTTATACGGATATGTATGCCAAAATTATTGTTGAGTTGCCATTATATGTTCGTTTTTTTGTTTATAACTTTTGATTGCACTCGTATTGCATGTACATATTCAATTTCATGGTTATCTACATGCCATTAGTGGATTAACTAGTAGTATTACTATTTTATGTTGCATGTTTATCTAATTGAATTACTGCACCCTCTGGAACAAGTGATTGCAGCTGAAGCTATTCAAGCGCATCATAAAGTGGTTCTTTCAAACTGGTTTATTCTCCAACAGAACTAGATCGATTGTACCTATACTTATAGTGCTAATATTTAACAATTGTACATAAATATGAGAACATTAGGTACCTCAGAAGAACACATAAAAACGTTGAATTCGAAGGTACAAACATAGAAGGAAGTGGAAAAAAAGGGTGAAGAAGGGTTATTATTATTATTATAATTTTCATGTCAAACCTAATATCCGCGTCTCGTGCCTCAACAGTACATTATAATCGTATATTATATAGTTATTGTCGCGCTCGGTGGCCGTGATCGTTCGGTCACCGCTCTACGATACTAATCTAGTGCTCGGAGATCAAATTTCGGCGCGATCAAAAACTGCCTGTGAGTACTAATAGAACTCTCACAATGCTCCGAGCTTGTCAGTGTAAAGGCGGCGCGGATAGGAGGTGCATGCTAGCAACTGCACTTCCGAAAAGCAGATATGCTATTGAAACGTCAACAAGGCATAGAAATGCTAGAGATGTTGACGCGCCCATGCCCCTGGAGGGGTCAAGGTAATTAGAGAGATTATATAGTTATTATATTTTAATCGTTTCATGGATTTATGTAACGATAACGCACAACACACAACACAGATCGACTCGACCTCAGCCATCATCACACAGAAAATATAATCCAAACATCACCTAGCCATCATCATCGCAATGGCCGCAATCCCGAGAAAACGCTGATTCCGAATCAGTGTAACGTACTGACCCCTTAACCCCTTCAGTGAGGTATTGGCGCGTCAACATCTCTAGCAATGCCTTTTTGACGTTTCGTTAGCATAAAATTCGGATGGTGCATTTGCAACATCTCCTATCCGTATAGCCGTCTTTTACTGACAGCCTTGAAACGCTGTGGGAGTTTTAATTGTACCCAAAGGTACTTTTTTTTTGTTAACGCGCCGGTGAAATTAACCCTTGATTTCTAGATGCGATCATCGTACTAGAGTGGCGAGCGAGACCTCACGGCTACCGAGTGTGTCCAATGAGTGACACTTTTTATGTGTTGTGTGGACGGAGGTTTTCCGACACGCTGAAATAACTATTACCGAAAGGGAAATTATTTCCACCTAAAAGTCTAATTTGGCTACGCTATAAGACATGAAAAGCATTGTACATATCTATCTCACTTCAATATTTTAATATTAAGTACACAATTTCCATCATACGCGTTATATACGCGTATGATGGAAACTTTTATAAATAATTAAATCATATTAAGGATGAATCGTAAAAAAAATGACAAGAACTAGAGGAAAAGCATTCCAAATTAAATCTTAAATTCTACGTATTCCTTGATATAAAGAAAAAAACAGAGAAATTGAGGAACCATAAAAGATATATTTAAATAATCTATATATTAACATCAATTATACAAATAGAACTGTATTATTTACAAAAACAACTCCAGAAATTGTGATCCTATCACTGAGTTTAACTCTTGTCCGTCATAGCAGTCCCGGAACGACTCCATTCCATTCATAACGTAAATTGCTCTAAAAAAAGAAAATGTCATTTCAACATTAGAATAGAATCATTTTTGAAAATTACACGGCCATACTAACTTTAGTTCATTTACCGCAACATCTCGGCTAGCTATTTCAATTAAGAAATATTTGTTTCCATCAAAACAAAGGTTCAGCACTCCACGGAATACAGAAGTGCCATCAAGTAGTAAGAAAACATTAACGGAAGATTGTTCCGTGCATTTTAAGATCAGTTGATTCCATGATGCTTTCGAACGTTGAATGAGCATTTTGGCTTCTTCTTTCGATTGAACTTTTATAATGAAATAGGACTTGCTCGTACTATTGGCCCTACCGTCCTTGATCATGCTGTTCCTTAAATTCGCAATTTTGTCTCGATTCTTTTTAAATTTAGAAGAGAAGGTATTCGGTCGTTCACCAACACGTTTCGGTTCTGGTAAATTGCAAGCTTCATCCTCCAGCTGTAATAAGTATGCAATTGTTGCGAGCAAATCGAATTTCTCATGAAAAGTGTTTTTAGTTTTCCGGAAGGTTTCCGCATCGTCAAAATGTCGAACAACGTCATTAAAAAAATTTATAAATTTACAACGAAGTTCGAATAGAAGGCACGCATCTTCACGAGATGATATGGCAAATAGCCACTCGTTGATGTAATAACATTCTACTTCATCACTGTTATCACAGTTCGATTTTTCCGAATCAGAGTCATCGTCGTGCAAAAATGGAATAAGTTCAATTTTATTCGGCATACAATTCCCTGCAAAAAGGACTGCAGTAGGGGAAGAGATAATAGTGTTACAAACGGCCGTCGTTGTTCCCGCTTGGCATTTTTCTGTGGCCTGATACATTATCAAATCAAGTTGGTGAAGTCTTTCTTTATTATTCAATAAAGCTGAACGGTTACTTAGTTCCATTGAGGAGTTATGCTTTCCTATAAGCTGACGGCTTGCTTGATTCCACTGGCAAATATTTCCATACATTCCCGCCACAAAAGCCGCCTTCACTAATGGCCAATTGTTCGAATACTGATTTATAAAGTGAATATTTAGCATGCCATTCGATTGAATTAGAGACATTGCACGCAAAATACCAATAAGTTGTGCACGAATTATGCTGATGACTTCCAATTTCGCATTTGATATATAAGTGTCCTCCGATGGCAAGCTCTCGTCGCATTGAGAACGATCGGTCCAACGTTGGTAGACACGCAAAAGCATTAAGAGATCGCTATGACTATTTCCATCATCGCCAGTCAATGGTGGTTGCAAAAATTGCATCGGTTGATCAAACGACAGTATGCTAACAATGGTCAAAACTGGGTCCAAACATTGTAAAATAACTCCAAATATTACAACTTTCGCCAGCTGCACATCAATTGGAATATCTACAATCCGGATTCCTAATGGTGTGATGGCCTCGTTACCGTCAAAAGCCCCAGTGGCTTGGAGAACTGATACAGTATTGTCAAGGTCTTTAATCGGTAAATGCATTCTTGTATCGTCAAAGTACTGCCGTAAGGTGGTGTGTGGTGCTAACAGCTTCGCATATAGGCAAGCATGACCCAAAATTGCTGTACTCAAATCAGGCTCGGCAGCTTCTTTGAATAGTTCAAATTGTGTTTTCGAATAGAGTCGATAGCAAAATCCAGGACCATCGCCGGTAACAAGTTGAGATCGTTTTAAAGCACAACTCTTTGATATCCACAAAAAATTTGTACTGCAATAGTCCATTTGTTGCGTTCGCCGACCGCTATCAATGATAAAAGATATATTCTTCAGATTTAAAGTGGACATGGGCATATCCGTTGCTAGGATTATCCTTCGTTGGCTCGAGTCGTTGAATAAGTCAGCGTATTCGTCTACCTCGATGTTTTCATGCAGCAACAATATTTCAATAGTGGAAGAAACTACTCTTTCCGTTATTTTTTGTTTCAATAGACGTTCTTGTTTGACAATTTCAACGAAAGATGGAAGAAGGATTAAGACATATCCGGACTTATCGCTGCTTGCAATCAAATTCACTAGGTAACAAATTAAATTGCGATGATCTTCTTGCCACTGCACCGCGCTATTGATGTTCTCATACGTTTCAGTTTTTATATAAAATGCCCTTTCATGAAATAGCTGCGTACAACGTTCACTTCCACAATCGAGTGCCCAATCCATAGCGGACTTGTTGGATGCATCGATAAGATTCATGTTCCCGCCCATCTGCATGAATGCTGTTAAGTATTCCCATTGATCGTGCCGACACGCTGCCATGCCAAATGATATTTTCGTCAATGAATGTTGCACATTTGCCTCAATTAGACCTTCCTGTTGAAGTTCAACGAAAGCGTCGAAATCCTCCTTTCTTCCATGATGGAAGCATTTAGTGATTAGGACGTCGACTACATCCTTACTGCACAATGTTCGGGAGCTTAGAATATCTTGTGACAGATTATTGGCTATCGACTGTTGGATATTTTCCATATAATAAATATTAGTTGACTTTAAGGTAGTAGTCTCAAGTTCAAGCAAGAGTCCATTTTTGAAATAGCTTTGAAGCTTTTTGGCCTCACCCTTACTACACATTAAGACCACCTTCAAATCAGGGTACACCGTCAACGCTTGGTGTATTTCGTGCAGCAACATTTCAGCATAAACATCGTTTCCGGATATGTCGTCTACAATGATGTGTGTGGTTGCATCGAACGTTTCGTTTCGATTCCCGAATAGGCAGCGTAAGAAGAATCTCGAAGTAGTGTATAACAGATTGGTCGACATGCTGGACATACTCTCCAATTGAATCTGGTAGCCCACAGTTAATCCTAGTCGTTCTCCTCGTTGCGATGACACCAATTCGCTGTAATGCACCGTTGAAAGTTTATGGCCTAGAGTGCAGATAATGCGACAGCTACGACCGAGTCTGGCAAACTCATCCAGCAGACACTGAGATACACCGACAATTCGTCCCTCCAGCGAATCGCTACACAGAATGGTTACTTGCGAGTAGAAAATTGCGTCAATAAACCTATTTTGGAGCCTATTAGCTCGTAAATTCGACGGACGCAGCTGGCCAGGAACTTCATTCCGGATACTGAGCGGAGGCGAACAGCCATTTTTATTCATGGTCGAGGTGCAAAATTTATAGACAGGTACTGAAGATGTGATTAGACACTTTTCCGTAATAACGTCACCTGCTTCATCCAGCAAATTAAGATCTTTTTTCAAATAGCTGAAGATGACTTTCCTTGAGAGTTGCGTTAAACAGACTCTTGGCGATCCGTCCTCTCCTTTATACACTTTAATGTACTTTACCCCGTCCTGACGATATGTCCTGCTCTTGAGTCCTTTAGAGGTTGCCTGATTCTGGATATAGATGCGAAGCGAGTTACTGAAAAACACCGGGAACTCTACAAATCCCGCAGACGGCGATACAATAAGTTCAGCAAGACGTCCGTTTATTAAGAATTTGAGCTGCTCCTCGATGAAATCCACGCGTTCTCGTTGCACAACGCTTAAAAATGACGAATTCATGTCGACTGTTGAAAAATAGCTTAAAATAGTTGAACAGAAGTCACACAAGATTTTTTTATGTACTTGCACGAAACACTTCGAAACGGTTTCCAAATTTGAATGTTCGTTTGGAGCAATTTAATTTAGCCCTTCAAATCGCAGTTGGGGCATCACTGTACTTTATATTTGTCACATACGGAACATTTTGGGAATTCCAATGGATGCTGGAGTTGAAAAGTGGTGAGAATTTCCGGCATATCTGCACGGCTTTAAAGGGTGGTTGACACGTAAAAACTACATGTTTATACTGTGGAACTAAATGATTCTACCAGGTCGTATTGGGGTAAGTACTAGTTCGTGGTGCTTTCAAAATTTCATTGGATTTCATGCGAAATCTCATACAAAAACTGTTAAAAGTTTCGTTCAAACAATAAATTTTCAAACTCTCAGTACTAACATATTTCATTCGAAGAAAAAAGTCTCCACAATTCTGAGCAATTTTCACGCGAAAACAGTTACTTTTCACCTTATTTCGCAATGAAACCGTCCCCGTAAACTTTTGTTATATTACGTTTATATTACGTTTACACTATCCGCAGATTACTTCATCTGCTGCTTAATCTGGGTGTGGTGAGTTTAAAATTGTATGTATTTGACAGTTGCAGATTAAATCAGCCGGCGCAGATGAAGTAATCTGGGGATAGTGTAAACGTAATATTACACTATCCCCAGATTACTTCATCTGCAGCGTAATCTGGGTGTGGTGAGTTCAAAATTGTATGTATTTGACAGTCGTAGATTATCTCAGCTGGCGCAGATGAAGTAATCTGCGGATAGTGTAAACGTAATATTAACTTCGGATGAATTTCCTCAAGGGCTTATATTACGTTTACACTATCCCCAGATTACTTCATCTGCGCCGGCTGATTTATATTACGTTTACACTATCCCCAGATTACTTCATCTGCGCCAGCTGAGATAATCTGCGACTGTCAAATACATACAATTTTGAACTCACCACACCCAGATTACGCAGCAGATGAAGTAATCTGGGGATAGTGTAAACGTAATATAAATCTGGAACTGTCAAATACATACAATTTTAAACTCACCACACCCAGATTAAGCAGCAGATGAAGTAATCTGGGGATAGTGTAAACGTAATATTATCCATCCAAAACGAAGAATTTTATGACTGCACGATATTCAAGTTTCTCAGTTTTAACGAAAAACACGTCTACTGTAAAAATTCGTGTAAACAAACTACTTGAGAGAACAAGTTGAAACTTGTCATATATTACGTTTACACTATCCCAAGATTACTTCATCTGCTGCTTAATCTGGGTGTGGTGAGTTTAAAATTGTATGTATTTGACAGTTCCAGATTATCTCAGCTGGCGCAGATGAAGTAATCTGGGGACAGTGTAAACGTAATAATAGATAGATAGATAGATATACAAATACGAGCTACTTTCCCAGCAGGAAGGCACTGCGACCATAAAGATCTATTGTGCCGTAGCTCATTAATCCAAAAGACCGTCCACCCTTCTAATAAAGGGCAGTAAGTCTTTAGCAGGAATCAACCTGAATTCTGCAGTGCTGATAGTAGCCTGCCCGAGGAGTGACATCCTAAAACGCGCGATGGCGGGACATTCGCTCAAGATGTGCTTGGTCGTTTCCACGTCTTCCAGACAAAGACGGCATTCAGTCTCGCTTGACAGACCCATCTTGTTCAGGTGATATCTGACCAGGTGATGGCCAGATAAGTACCCCACTAGGAGTCTTAGGTGGGTTCTACTCATTTGAGTAGTACCCTTGTGACTGAAGGGCATCTCCTTTGATTGACGAAGCCCTGGAAGGTTATTCCAGTACTGTTGACGCAATCGTGCAAACCAATCTTTGATCCGCAGTTTGGCCGAGGCCAGTCCAAAGCCACAGTAAGGCTCAGGTCCATGAAAACGACTGGATGATCCTTGTCTAGCAAGTTCATCCGCAGCCTCGTTCCCCTCAATGCCCTGGTGGCCTGGCACCCAACACAAGAAGACTCGGTTTTTGGTTGCCAACAGTTGAAGGAGATTGTAACACTCCTTCACCAGTTTTGAAACTTGTCATACGAACTAATGACACGTGCACCCAGGCAGGAAAGATAAATTTTTGCTGATTGTAACGGTATTTCTGTGTCAGTTCCAGATTAAATCAGCCGGCGCAGATGAAGTAATCTGGGGATAGTGTAAACGTATAGTTACCCTCGTAATTTACAGTCTTGATAATGTCAACAGGCGAAACGTCGACAACAACAAATGAATTATATTTGACCGAATGTACTGCTGGAATGCTTGAATAAACAATTGATAATATAGGCAAACCAGCGAATAAATCAACCAACAAATAAGCAATTGAACATTAGCGATCATAAGATAATGGTCTCTTCATCCCAATATCGGCACTCTTCTTATTTCGCACGTCTAGGAGGAAACTATGATTTTGTGGTGGTCTTTATGCTTAAAAACAGTACCACCGATGTGAACTGTGAAAGTTGCAGAACTCTACAAAGCTTTCACCGTTGTCGTTACGATCCCTAAGACCATGTCTCCTCTTATCAGCCCACCTTTGCATTCAAATCACCCATAACCATTACAATGTCTCCTTTAAGGTGGCCACCCATTGACGAGCACAACCACGACCAAACTTCCATCGAACCATCAAATATCATAGAACGGTGGAAATAGGGGGAATTTTTTTTCCACACGTTCTATGAAATTGATGGTTCGATGGAAGTTTGGTCGTGGTTGTGCTTGTCAATGGGTGGCGACCTTTAGGTGTTCTGCTCTGGACGGCGTTTAGTTGTTCGTAGAAGGAGTCTTTCGCCTAGACATTGTCGGGTTCAGTTGGAGCATTATATTATTGCCATGTTCCTCATTTTGGTCGGAGACCGGATTCCAGAATAAGATACAGTTTCGTGCGGCTCTGGTTAAGAGGAGCCCGACACCTGACTCACGACAAGTGCCGGTAGCTCTACCGGAGTACAACATTACAGTGATACCCTCTGGAGAGATAAATTCTCCATTCCACCATCTTATATCACTAACTCCTAGGATGTTTAATTTATTCCGCAGAAATTCACTCTCTAATTGAAGAAATCGTGCGTTCTGGGGACCTTCTAATCCATTGTCCAGGGGAGTACGCACATTCTAGAACTCAATTATTGACATTGTACGATAGCCCTAAGTCGTAACCGTTAAGTCAGTCCTTATCCGAGGCATAGTTGAGGTTTCGTTAGCATATAGAAAATTTCGGAAAGTGCAAGTTGCTGGCAGGCCGGCAAAGGAAAGAATAACACCACTTCTTACGCCCCACACCACAGGGGGAATATTTACCTCGACCAAATCGTCATTACTGGCGGCTTGACTTGCTTAGCAATGGTCAACGACCACTGCCGTTCCAGGGGGCGCGAGAAGATTGGAAGAGGATTTTAGCATGTGAAGCAATATTATAAATTTAAAAAAAAAAGTATTATTCAAAAGATTTCGATAATTAAAAAAAAAATGACGGAAAATTTGGAATCTCAAAATATCAACATCCATTCCAGGAGATTTCTGTTTTCCATTAAGTCCGTGCGTTCACAAAAAGAAACGGAACATTTCTTTTTCACGAGTAATAGGAATATTCTCTCTATTGCATTTACGAGTAGATTGGGTTTACAAAATTCCTTGAATGCGGCTTTAAATTGTGGTGGTCCATTTCCGTTTTAGGTAGTAAGAACCTGGAACCCACACACGGGGGATTTGCAGTTCCTAAACCTGGTGAAAGTTTCCTCTAAATGCCATAGTGAGAATTCTCCTATAATTCGAAAAACAGGAACATTCCTTGGAACTGTTGATAACTCAATCTATCTTGAGGTTTTTCGGTTAAGACCATAGCCATTCACCGCTCCTCAACAAAAGTATTTTTTTTGATGGATCTTATGGTCGGCAAAGTTAATCAAATGTGGTCCACTGAAATCTCCGATGACTTTTCACCTTTGGGGATATTTATTACATGTTCACTTTAATTACAACAAAAACGAGTTTTTTTTTTTTATATTTTTTATCAACAAAATTAAAGGAGGAACCGTACTTATTTCTTATGCCTTCTTAGCGATTTTTTAGCAAGATAATTCGTTACAGAACTCATCTTTTTTGCAAGGTTACAGTGATTATTCCACAGCATCAGAGTAACATTTTTCTTTTTAACGAAAAAAAAACAGATAGAGTGATTTGCCCGCTGTGTGAACACGAACTTAAGAACATATTGTAACACATAGTAAGAAAATGAAATAACACAAATATTACGCAACAACGCGAGCGATGGTATTAGACAATGTTAACAGATTTAGGTAATTACCATTTTGTAAAAAAAAATTGGGTCCAATCAACAATTGAGAAATTTGATAAAACTGAAACTACCACTTCACAACGGAAAATAAAGAGGTCCGATCATGATGGGATCACGACTGTACTAAATCTGTTACGCGTCCACCAATTATTTATATTTTAATCTGTCCGAATATTTCATTTGCGGCCAGAACCTTTTTTTTTATGAAAAAGTGATGCTGCGAAATAATTATCTTAATGATAGGAAGACGTTGTTTCATGGCAACAGTCAATGGGAGGTGCACGCTGACAACGTGCATCGTCCGAAACTGGTCTATGCCAACGGAACATCAGCTAAGCCACATGGAATAGTTGATGATGGGTTAGGGCAAATGAGTAGCAGTCAATTCAAGAGCCAAAATATATATTTACCAAGTAGAAAACTATCGATGGAAGCGGGTAAAGCCCCGAGGATAAACAGAATTCCGGTGGAACTTCTACTGCGAACGCTCCTGCGAATATTCTTCTCCCCCTTATCCATGAGTATTGGAAAACTGAAACTCTCCCTAAAGAATGGAAGAAGGGCAGCACTATTAAGATCCCGAAGAAAGATAACCTGAAGGATTGTAATAATTGGCATGGAATTTGCCTCCTCCCCGCAGTCTCCAAACTGATGGCAAAAATAGTCTTAAACCGGATTAAGCATACAGTTGACCGCACACTGAACGATGAACAGGCAGTTTTCGCGAGGGCTTTTGATGTTGGGACCACATCAACACCCTCCGAATTAATATTGAACAATCCGCAGAGTGGAGACTCCCATCACATCGCATGTTTATCGAGAAGGCGTTTGACAGTATTGACAGGGAATACATCTGGAGGGGGAGAGGTGTACCAGATAAAATTACAATGTCACGTTTTACATAAGGGTAAGCTTTTAGATCCCTTCGAGGTAGGTACATAGCGGAGAGAGGCAAGGCAGCATTTTGTCACCTATATTGTTTTTGATTGCCATTAACGACGTACTCTGTGGCGCGCTTCATGAACACCAGAGCAAAGGTATCAGACGGAAGCTGTTTGAATACCTTCAACACCTGGATTACGCTGACGATATTTGTCGCGTTAATATCAGATACCAAATCGATTTCGAGGCAATAACACAGCGGTATGGAATCAATATCGAACCAACATCAAAGCGATACTTTAGCGATCTCGAAGCGATGTGAAAGCGGCATGTTTGTCGGAAAACGATGTCTGATTTACACAATGAATATGTGATTCAGAAATTCGGATACATAATCACTATTTGAAATCCTGAACGTACCTAGACCCCCATAGACTGTGCGATCCATCGTCAGATCGATTTGGCGATGGATCGCCACAAAATATCTGACGATCAAAATTATATGGAACGAAAAAATCGTCCGATCGATCTGGCGATCACAATATCGTCAGATCGGTCTGACAACGGATTGCATCGTATATGGGGGCAATTATAATGATCCAATATTTTTCCAACAAGGGGCAAGTTTCTTACAGATGTATTATTCAAAGTACTGTCCATCGCTAGCGACAACTTTCGCCCATCTCTGCGGCAATTTTCGGATTCCATCTCGGAAAAAGGAGGTGTCTTTCGACGCGATCCATGATTGAATCCATTTTTCGACTTCCTCGTACGAGCGAAAATTCTGATCAGCCAGGCCGTGCGCCATGGAACGAAACAGATGGTAGTCGGAAGAAGCGATGTCTGGGGAGTACGGTGGGTGGGGCAAGATTTCCCATTTCAGGGTTTCCAAGTATGTCTTGACCACTTTTGCGACGTGTGGCCGAGCATTGTCATGCTGGAGGATGACTTTGTCGTGCCTCTCTTGGTACTGTGGTCGTTTTTCTTTTAATGCTTGACTTAAACGCATCAATTGCGTTCGGTATCGATCTCCTGTGATAGTTTCATTCGGTTTCAGTAGCTCGTAGTATATCACACCGAGCTGGTCCCACCAAATGCAAAGCATAACCTTGGCGCCGTGAATATTCGGTTTTGCCGTCAACGTTCAGGCATGTCCGGGCATTCCCCATGACTTTCTGCGCTTGGGATTATCGTAACGGACCCATTTTTCATCGCCGGTTATGATGCGATGTAGAAATCCCTTCCGATTTTGTCTTTGAAGCAGTTGTTCGGATGCAAAGAGTTGCCGTTCACAGAGGCATATAGAAGGAGATGAAACCACCATTTACTATACACTAAATTCTGGACGTAATTCCACCACATACGAACTAGTAAAAAGTAAACAGAGAGACACACGCAATCCCCTGCGCAACACTCGTGCAGCCCATATAGAAGCACAGGAAGCAAATGAGATGTCATTCCCTCTCCTACTTCTCCTTTGAGAACAATAACATTTCATTTTGTCTCTCTGCCGCGGAACACCCGCATACATACACATATAGAAGCAAAAGAGATCTCAAATTTCCATCCCCCTTCCTACTTCCTCACTTGTGACAAATTACTTCATTTCTCTCGCTCTTTTTCATTTCCTCTGATTCTCTCTTCTGTGTCGCCGTTCAATATCTCTCGGTTTTAACTCGTACGTAACCCAATTTCCTTGTTTCTGAATCATACCCATGGCCTTGAAGCGTTTCGAGATGGCTTGCTGAGTCATTCGCAGTGATTCAGCTAATTCTTCTTGCGTTTGGCACGAATCTTCATCGAGCAGTGCTTCCAATTCGTCGTCATTGAAAATGTTTTCTCTCCCACCACCATGCTTGTCCACGACATTGAAATCGCCACTTTTAAAACGTTGAAACCACTGACGACATGTTCTGTCACTCAGAGCAACCTCACCGTAAGTTTTCGAGAGCATTCGACGAGCCTTAGCTGCAGTTGTTTTTTCAAATGGAAGCAGAAGATCAAAACTTCTCGCAAATGACGAAAACTTGGCTACATTTTGAATCGCGAATCTTATTTGGGTGCATTCGGGAGTCACGGTTGCTAGCTAGCTTTAAGTGCTGCCTCGTGATTTGTATTCCGAATGTTGCGGTAAACCACTGCTAAACTTAGCGCAAATAGCTAGGCGCTAACACTTTTAGCCAGCACAAAATTTGTTCGCTGTCTTGGCTTAGCGGAGATTTGACAGTTCGAACGAATTGTCTGCATTCAGAAATCATAGCGCTACCTGAGCGCTCCTATTTTTGTTGTTGTAATTCAGTGCAAAATTGGGACAAAAATAGGAGCGCTCAAGTAGCGCTACCGATTTGTGAATGCAGGCATGTCAATTTACAACATGGCATTTCCTAGTCGACTGAATTGTGCGTTCTCCATTGTTCTCTCATGTTTTACAATGCAGAAAAAAATAGCACATAATTACGAGAGGGAGAAAATGCCAAACTGAACTTGTCATTTGACAGGTGAGCCAGCATACCATTCGGGCGTCACAAAAAAATTACGCATTACGCTTTTTTCCGTGACACCCGAATACACCCAATAAAAATGCGAACAACTTTTACTAATGCGGGAATGTCGATACGTTCACAGACGTCCAAACTCACTTTGGGCTCATTCACAAAACATTGAGCAGCTACGTAGCGACATCTCCCCTCCATGTCACACGGAGCGACTGCTTCCTGTCACAACCGTCACACACCTGTTTTGTGAATACACCGGCTACATATCGAATTTGAGACAATCAGCTGACATGGCAAATGTCTCCCAAACGGCTAACGGCTGTCTGTTTAAATTGTTTGGTTTGGCCGGGTTATACAAATATACAATTAATTGAAACACCACTCACCTTTTAATTGTAATTTTGCTGCAAAATTCCCGTAAAATAACACGCAGGACGTTGTGTTGTCAAACACTCAAACACTCAACACTCAATCAAATAACATACGACGCGCGCACCATCTGTGATGCGAATTGTGAAAACAAAAATGTATCACGCTCCAAGCCAAGGGAGCGTGGAAAATTTTCGCTCAAAAGGAGAAGTAACCGCTCAGCAACGGCTCCATGGAGCGATTGCATTCACCAGACATTGGGACAGTAGCACTTTACAGCGCTCAAGAGGGGAAGGACCGCTCAGGGAGCGATGATGATTCCTGAATGCAGGCTTTGTGATACTTTTGAACTACGTATCTTGACCAGCCCTCACCGATGCAGCCGTCTGTCGGAAAACGGCGGAAGCAAAGTTGTATACCTATATATGCGGGTCACATGTATGTAATTTGAAAACCTTTAGGCTGCGCGCAAGTTGGCACACGTTCGCGTGTCGCGTTCACGTGTTTTATGCCAAACAGTTTAAGTCTATGGTTTGCAACCAAAGATGCGAATCTGTCAATTTGATAGATGTTCGGCTGTTATCGAATCACCAAATTGGATTCATTATTGTGTGTTAACGCCAATAATTTAGTATGAAATATGTGGTTATGTACATCCTACTACTCTCCAGTCGTTTGGTTTGTCACTCAATTCTTACCTAATCATCCGTTTTAAAGCACAATAATGAACCCAATTTGTTGATACGACAATAGTCGAGCATTTGTCATATTGACAGATTCGCATCTTTGGTTGCAAGCCATAGACTCAAGCCGTTTGACATGAAACACGTGAACGCGACACGGAACGTGTGCCAACGTGCGCGCAGCCTTAAGGTCGCCACCCATTGACGAGCACAACCACGACCAAACTTCCATGGAACCATAAAATATCATAGAACGGTGGAAATAGGGGGAATTTTTTTCCACACGTCCTATGAAATTGATGGTTCGATAGAAGTTTGGTTGTGGTTGTGCTCGTCAATGGGTGGCGACTTTTACGGACCGCTGTGTTTTCAGTGGTCCACGGATGACGATTTAAAGTGCGTTGACATGATCAAACTACGGTTTGACAAACCACCTACTTGAACGTGTGAACCCCTTGTCAAACTGGTTTGATGTCTTGTGCTTCTGTCAAACCGTAGTTGGACGGTGCTTAACCTCGGAATTATGCTGTGCGCGAATTACGTCCCCAAGTCGCAGTCAACGAAAATCAGCTGTTCAGCCAGTTATAGTCAAATCTCTTGTTCGCGTTCGTTTGACACATTTGAGCTGTGAAAAACTGGCTTCCTAACAAACTTGAAACACTTTTTTGAATCAAGAATAGAAACATGCACTTCCAAGCGCATAACAGTAACTTATAACAAAACAAACGATCACCCACAGTTTTAAAACACATGCATATGTGAATTGACACTTCGCGACTCGTTGATTGCGACAAAGTTGAACACGTCTCAACTTTCGCGACGTAAGCGACGTGTTGTTCGCGCACAGTATACTTATCGTCATCTGAAATACATTGGTTCAACTTTATTTGACAGCAGAAGCAGCGTTGTTCGCGCATACTATAATTCAGCCACAACTTTTCATCAAATGCTAGTTTGTCAAATCGTAGTTTGATCATGTCAACGCGCTTTTAGTAACCCATGCATAATTTAGAGCGCGTTGACATGATCAAACTACGATTTGACAAACTAGCATTTGATGAAAAGTTGAGCACCGTCCAACTACGGTTTGACAGAAGCACAAGACATCAAACCAGTTTGACCAGGGGTTGACACGTTCAAGTAGGTGGTTTGTCAAACCGTTGTTTGATCGTGTCAACGCGCTCTTAACGGATTCGAATACTTGAAAGTGCCATCTGTTGACGGGAAATAGAGTCTACTGTCGCTCGCTCAATTCGCCGTAGTGGCAGCATGCATTGACAGGTGTCAAACATGTCTGCTTTCTTCGGTTCTGTTTTCAATTTTTAATCTTACTGTGTTAATATCACTACCCCTGCCATAATTCAGCAACGAAAACGTATTTATCAATCAATTTCTTCGAAGAATCGTTTCTTGTAATTTGCTTATTTTTAGGATTAGCAGAAAGCTCAGGACGGCAATCTACTGCACATCACCAGCGCGAACGCGTTCGAAGCTTGTAGTATAAATAAAAACAATGGAGACGGATTTCATTGATGATTTCATTGAAGAATACAAGAAGCAACCGTGCTTGTGGCAGGCAAGTTCTGCTGATTTCAAAAACCGGAAAAAGCGACAAGAAGCCTACCACAAACTGATTGAGGTAGCCAATAAACACGGCGAGCATTACAACATTGAAAGAACCAAACAAAAAATCAACAATCTCCGCTGTGCTTTCCGACACCAACTACGGAAGTTTACAGAATGCAAGAACAAAACAAGCGGAAAAGAAGATTCATATTGCCCGAAACGTCGATACTTCGAGAGTTTAATGTTCCTCCTAAATGAGGAGCGACTCGAGCGAACTAAGAATGAAACGAAAACGGACATAGTCGACACAGCCCCACGAAATACAACACCTGTAAAATCGGTCGAGTACTCTCTAGCTGCCGAAAATGAGGAATCGAAAGAGACGCCAACTGAGATTGTAATGCAGTCCCACCCGGCACTGCCGCCTGCCATTCAGATCCAATCCATTCAAAAGACGCCTACCGCAACGACGAAGGACGACATGATTTACGAAACCCAAACGATCCAGCAGCCCAAGGAAAATCGCGTACATATCGAAGTTCAGAGTAACGAGGAGGTGAACTTTTTGTGGCCGCGCACTGCCAGACCCCAAAAGCCGGTCGAGAATAGTATTATTCACATGGCGGCATCCGAAATTGTAGAACAGGAGGCCAGACCAGCAACGCCGTGCTCGCAAACTTCATCCCCATCCATACATAGTGAAAATCCACCAAAAAAGGTGAAAATCGATTGCAGTGCAACGGATTTCGAGAAGTTGCTAAGCCTGGCTTGCAACAAGACGAACCCGCCGGACTCGAACGAAGACAACTTTTCGATATTCGGGAAAATGGTGGCTTACAAGTTGCGCTCAATGGACCCGCAGCAGTGCATAATTGCCGAGAAACTAATCACCGATATTCTGCTGGACGGGCAAATGAAAATGCTAACATATCCCACTCGCAGTACGATGCCGTACCGGCAGGAAGCCGGACATGCATTCGTAATATCCGGCCTGAATATAAATGGCGCAGCCGAACAGCCGAGCGATCGAACCCAACAATACTCAACACAAACAATACAGTATAGCACAGGCAATGGATCTCAAATTTAGTTCGTAAGATCGGCGGCGATGGAAGTGAATGTCATTATTGTGCAGCAAATTGGAGAGCATTTAGGCGGCGTGAGCGTTAAAAGTGTCAAATATATTATTTGTAACTTAGACGTTTGCTATTGGTATATTATTTTACCTATTGATACTTTGTAGTGTGTTTTAGATTGATTTTAAGCTGCAATGTAAAAACAAATAATTCTATTTTGTACTACTAAATTAATTATGATGAGAAATAATAGTAAGCATAGTTGTAGAAGCGCGCGTATGTGTATTAACCTGTACTTCCTGACACCGTATTATGTAAATTGGTTTTAATCGACTCAGTGTCAACAGCAATTCGGTCTAATTGTATTTCTTGCGGTTGTTTCGAGACAGACCTGTGCAATGTTCATCACAAAATAAATAGTTAATAGGCCGTGGTCCGCAAAAGGGCCACGAGCACTGTGACAATAAGCCTATTGTGCTATGCCCAGATCCTAGAGAGCAGGACTAGATCTCTTGATCCAATCTGCTCATCTCGATAAATCGAAACATTCCCCAGTCGGACATTTGTCTCCGATTCCAGTGGAATCGCAAAGTCTTCGATTCCTTACCGGTTCCATTCATCGGTTTGTCTCCGAAGCTGGACAAATTCAAATGTTTTCAATTATGTATCGAGTTAGCCTGAAATTTGAATTCATTTGAAAGTATCTGGCATTTGGCGGCGTATGTTGTCATATATGAAATATGGAATAAAGGAATATGTATGTTTTTTTGTAAGCCATGAATACAATCCGCCGTTAAATTAAAAGTGCCGTGAAATCAATCACGACACTTTTAGTTTCTGGACGAATTGTATATCAGGCTAGATTCAACCCATTTATACAGCCATCGATCCGAATTCGATCTGTGTCGATTCCTCGTTGGCTACAGTCATCGGTCCGGAATCGATTCCACGTTGACTACAGTCATCGATCCCAATTCGACCTCAGTATCGATTCTACGTCGACTCCAGTCATCGATTCTCCTCGACTACCGTCATCGATTCCGGATCGATTCCTGTCCTCATTTTCGGTATCGTAAAAGCGGCCATGCCCATACAAATATCTCCGACGTGTCTCCGATAAAGTCATCGATTCCTTAGTAGACAGTCATCGATCCAGGACCGGTCCAGTATCGATTCTTGTCCGACTGGGTATGTTTCTGCTCAAGTTGAGCAGATCAAGAGAACGGTTATGAGAGTAGCCCAATTTTTAATATTTCATACCAGGGAGAGCTTTCCACATCGAAGCAACTCTCTCTCGCTCCCAATTCCTGATTCGCTTGCCAGCAAGGCAGATTGGCACACCGAAGAAAGGAATTAGGCCAATGCAGGGGGCCTCTGACGCCGCTATGGCAAGCTCGCCTGCTTGTTCATTACGTACAATGTTGGGAGTGTCCGCGACTCAGTAGATTGAGAGGTTATTTGATGCCACAACGATGTTAAGGATATCTTGACCCTGAGTGTACCGATATACTAGTCCTTCCTATATTCCTATTGACGTAACCTGTGGCCTGGAATAGTCGCGTACAGACTTCAATGGCATGCACTTCCGCTTGGAAGACAGTACGGAAGTTTCCCAAAGAGGACAATGCCCGCACCTGATCTCATATCCGTTTTGGAGTCATCCGTGAACCATTTTATTGTGTTGGGATGGAGAGAGTTATAGGACTTTGTCCATTGCTCTCTATTCCCCACAGTTGATCGGAAGGAATGCTAGAAGCATAGTTCCCTAATCAGGTGGTATCATGGCATGTTGAGTGTATTATGACTTAGCAACCAGCTATTTTGTTCCGGATTCAGTCTAACTTGTGCATCGCACGCTTTAAGCATTGCTATTGCAACTTTCACCTCCGCCTCAATGTGAATGTGCAGTACCGGAAGGTCAAGCAAAGCCTCAATGGCCGCAGTAAGACAGGAGCGCATGGCTCCTGTTATTATGTGGCACGCAAGTCTTTGTATTTTAGTGAGAGTGTCCCTATCAGCTGAGGTGATCGCTCTTTTCCACCAAACAACTGCTCTATAATCAATAATTGGCCGAACAAATCGCTTTGTAAATCCAGAGGACAATGTAGGGCTGGGTGTCCCAAGTTCTGTTGAATCCACAAGGCTTTCCTGACCCCTAATGGTAGCACGAGCTGCACAACCACGACCAAACTTCTGGATCAACCTATTGCAATTACAAAAAAAAACCTATAGCATAGGCCTAATGGAACCATACAGTCAAACTGATCTCAATGTTACGGAAAAAATATTTAATTACCGACTTTCTTGTGCCAAAAGGATGGTGAAAAATACTTTTAATATATCGTATGGCGATTCAGAGTATTTTTTTTAAACATGAATTGAGTTGAAACCCGAAATTACCGACAAAGTAATTTGGATTGCTTGCAGCCTTCATAGCTGGATACGAAAAAATGCTTCAGGCAACTACCTATCTCAACAAGGTAACCATGACTAGTGGCTACCGATTCAGGAACCTACTCTTTTGAACCTACTCCGTACATCAGACTAGGTCGACCTACTCCGCAATCGAAAAATGATCATGTTCACCAGTTCAGTGTCGGAGCATGAAAACGAACCCAGATTATATGGTTCGTTTAAGTTCAGTTCGAAGCAGTTGAAAAATGAACACTGAGTAGGTTTAATAGTTCAGTCTGTCGGTATCGGAGTATGATCAGATCGTTTAAATCTGGGATGGAGTAAAAGAACACAAAAGTAGATGAGAGAACTGAACTGATTCGATTAGTTGATGTGACATACATATGTACATATACGAGTATACGATGTCGCTACCCTATATTGTAGTGTGGAACGAAGAGGAATTCATTTTAAATTGGATTTTATTGATGTAGGGTGGAGTGAAGCTTTTCGTCTTTTATTGTGTTGTGGGTGGCCGATGGGCACTGTGGATAAAAATATGGTATTAGATTGGGTGCACGCACATTCGTGCTTATATCATTTGTTCAAATTAGAATAGGTGCTGCATTGCGTTGCGATGCAGATGCTACAAGATAAGATGATAGGATTTGGGATTGGGAGTTAACCTAGTTCACCCACTCTTCTGTTCTTTCACTATCTCCAACTCCATGACGGACGACATATACGGAGTAGGTCTGCGAACCTAGTTTCTTGAACCTACTCCATTGTCCGACTCGGAGCAGGTCGACCTGATCCGCACGATGAGCAGTTCATGTCATGACTACAACAAGCAGTAGATAGGATAACATTTAACACTGAAAAAATTACGCCTGGGCTCTGGAGGGATCGTACCAGCGATGCGGTATGCAGTATGTCAACAATCTAGACAGCCATAATTATAAACGTGCTGCAGAGGAAGTCAGGAGAGAGTTTGCTACATATTTCGCAAAAGAAAATCAGTGAGAAAAAGATGGAATTATTATGTAAAATTAATAATGATTTGAATAATATTGCGCTGGTTTGGACTTGATTAATACACATTTGAATTTTTGTTTTTTGTTTTTTTTGTTTTGTGAACACACTCATTGATATGAAAATGAATAGTAAAATATAGTAATTAACTAAATTTGATTTAGCCACTACGTTTATACCGCGGGACAAAAATATTTCAGTATTAACAGCGCGTATTAACTAGTCTGAGTTAACTACGATGTAAACATATCAGATTAGTTGATTTGACTTATCTCTTAGCTCCACTTTCGATGCGGTATTGGACTCAAAAAATTGGTTATTGTTTGTGTTTCCGTTGTTTTTTTTTCGTCGGTGTTTGTTTTGTTGGTTGGTGGTATAAAAGCGCTTTCCACAGGAAGCTACTGGCTCTTTACATTCCCAAAATTCTCTTTAAACTCAAGTGATAAGCCAACATCTGGCATTTGCCATATTTAGTGCCTGTCGGTATAAACACTCCACGAATTAGAACTAAATCTAATATGATCTAGTTAATACTCATTTTAATACCACGGTATAAACGTGGCCATTATTGCTTAAAATAAAGGAAAATTTGGTATACGTTGACGTTGCATTCCCACCAGGGAAAGACGTACAAACTAAATAAAATACCTCTGTAGTTTTCGCATCGCAGTTTTTATCACCCTTCTTGCGAACGAAACAAATTGCAGGTTTCATAAAATTTGAAATAACAGCTGGTCCGCAAATTTCACCACACAATCCACAAACGCTCCTCATACCTCAAGCATTCATTGACGAATTGCAATTTACGTCAGACGAAAATCCGTCGTCGCATGTCGTGTCGTGGTCATTGTCGTTTACGGTAGTCGTCGAGAGTGTCACATCGCTTTTGCGCAGTGCAATAGTTTTTACGTGATTTAAATCGTATAATTTCACAACGACTGTAAATTTTTGCGCTTTCTGTCGCGCAGTTATTTTACACATAATTGTTGTGTTTGGTAAACGCAATTAATTGATAAAGTTTCAAAATCGTGAATATCGTTTTAGCACGAATATTGGGAGGATTATAGGCTCTCAGAGCAGCCATGTGGCTGGCTCGGACAAATCGGGGCTGCTGAGTCCGAATAACGGAAACAGTTACGGCACTAGTAACGGTTCTGAGAACGCACATGGAAATGTGAAACCACATTTACGCCCACGTAAAGGGAAAATTAAAGTCGTCTATAGAACAAAAAGGAACGATTCTTTCTGGATTAGAAAAGAAACGTCAGTTAATAAAAACTTTACGAACAACATGGATACGGCATTTGATACAGCAATTACAACGATCTGCGACGAAGACAACAACAAAGCTATAGCGGCTGACGCGCTTATGTCCTTGAATGAGAATTTACCTCCGGTAAATCGAGTCAATTCCTCCGTAGTGGGAATGCCTACTAATAGTATGACAACACAAGTTCAGTTCAACTCATCAGTGACCGGTAATAGCAATCGTAACGACGCTTCAACTTTTGGCACTTCCACCTGGAATGGAAGCGATATTTCTTTAATACGAATCTCATCGATGGATGGTAATGATAAATTAAATTTAATCTGTAATAACTCTTCTGAATTTTTACCCGCAAAAGGGCGTTTAGTGTATAAGAAAAGGTCAAAGAATGATACTTCGAACTGTGTAACAAATAATGGAACTGCGTCCAATATAGGTTCTCAATTTACTTCTGCGAATAAATTTGCATCACTTAGGGTGCAAGATCAACAACGGTCTTCGTCAGGCTCTAATGTTGCAATGGTTAATCCTAACAAGCCGAAGTTCTGTCCACCCATCACGATTCATAAGGTGTCGGCTAGAAATCTCCTCTCTTTAATCAAGGACATAGATCCTTCTTGTCAGGTTGACATGTTAAATTTATCGGACGGTAGTCATAAAGTAAGAGTAGACAACCAACAAACTCATGTGAAATTGGTAGAGGCCTGTAAAAAGGCCAATCTTGAAGGATTTTCTTATACATTAAAAAGTCAGCGTAAATTTTCCACCATGTTGAGAGGTCTGTACTCATTCACAGTAGAGGAAATATCCGAGGAGCTTAATGGTTTAATTTCGCCTTTAAAGGTTACGGTCTCAAAGCATACCACAGCCTGGTCGAGGGCCAATAATGTAGATCTCGACATCTTTCGAGTCACTGCCGATAGCAGTGAAGCCTTAACAACCGTTAAAAACATTTCGTTCATTTTGTCACAGCGAGTGAAGTGGGAGAAACCTAATCGTCACGATCTGACGCAATGCTATAATTGTCAGAAGTTTGGCCATGTGGCTGCCAATTGTATTTCGAAGCCCACCTGTGTTAAATGCGCTGGTGATCATTCCTCAAGCGAATGCCCTAGACAGGGACACAACAATGATAGCTCTGAGTCTCTTCCTCCTATTAGATGTGCTAGTTGCAATGAATTAGGCCATCCGGCCAGTTTTTCGAATTGTCCAGTTCGAATGAGATACAAATTGAAAATGGCGCAACACAGAAACCCCACTCAGGTTCAGAATTCTACCTCCCCGAGGCAGCAGATACCACTCAAGAATCAAAATGTGTTCCCACTTTCTAGCCTGTCTGGAGTTTCTTATGCTGATGTAGCTAAAGCTACGTCTAATCCTCATGTGGGGCGTGATTGTTCTTCTTCAATCTTGCCATTTAAAGCATTTCAAGAGGAAATATCTCAACTCTTTGGCATGTCCTTTGAGGCATTAGTCCAACGCATTTCCACCTTTTGGAACACCACGCGCTCCCTGAGCAACGATGAAAAAAAAATGGCTTACATAACATTTATTTTAAATCTATCCAATGGATAAAATTCGTATTCTGAATGCTAATATTAACTCGCTGCTCTCGCACGGGAAACGTTTTGCGCTCAATGAAATACTTACCCAAACACAGCCTGACTTTGCCTGTGTTACCGAAACGAGGCTTGGGGAGCTCCCACCTGGATCAAAAATTTCTCTTAAAAATTATAAAATAGTGAGGAACGACTCTGGAAGGGGTACATCCATTTGCATTAAAGCAAACATTAAATATAAAAATGTCCGAATTGAAACTCCGTTTGCATCAATAACGGCAATTGAGACCGAGCTTACGGCCCGATCTAGCTTAAAAATCATCATTGCCGCCATTTATGTCCCTTGTAACCTAGGCTCTAAACTCAAATCGGTGCTGGATACTTTTTTCGAAACTGCAGAAAGATACGATGCTTTTATCCTTGGAGGAGACTTTAATAGTCGTAGCCCGAGTTGGGGTGACTCGTCACATAATACTAATGGCTCAAGCCTTGAAAGTTGGCTCTCAGAAAACTCAGATTTGGGTGCTAGCTTTGTTACTTCGGATTCTCCTTCTTTTCCCCGTGGAGCTTCTTTTTTGGACGCTTTTTTAATGTCATCTTTTCTCACAGAACCAGATTACCAATGTGAATCACTCCCTCTTTTTTCTGATCACCTTGCTCTCCTACTTCAACTAAATTCAACTACTTCCTTTCCTACACCCCGAGTATCTTGTGGCCCTAGAAGCTTTAAAACTGTCAACTGGGACAATTTTAATTCGGACCTCACCAGAGTATTACCACATCTTCTTCCCATAGATAGAATCATTTCTAATAATGACATTGACGATCATATTAGCCTTTTAAATGATTCAGTTGCTAAAACAGTTGACAAACACGCCCCTTCAATTAGTCCTTCATATTACAAATATGGAAATCTCTCTGAGGATACATTACACTTCTTTCGCGTGAGAAAAAGATTACTACAACGTCGGAAAAGGATTTTCCACCGTGCTCACAACAGAGTAAATGAAGCATATGAGTCCATCACAACAGAAATACATCTTCTATCTACAATCATTGAACAAAAAATTAATAATGATTTAAATTTGGCGTACATCAGCTTTTTAAAAAAAATTAAACCAGGCCCTGATTGCTTCCGGGCGATAGACAGGATTTCGGGACGTAAAAAGAATGGCTTCAACATTAATACATCTACATTAACCCATCTCAATTCGGAGTTTTCATCCACACAAGAAAAACTTGACGCGTGTGCTTCTTTCTTCGGAAATATATTTGTTGATAACCCTCCTGAAAATCGGGAGTGGACAGGAGAGGTGAGTGAAGTGGTAAGTTCTTACTTACATGGCCTTGAAGGATCATTTCTCACTTCGTTTACTACCACTAATACAGCTCTTAACCCAAATTGCCCTCAATTTTCCGATTCCTTCACCTCTCCAGGTGAAATAGAGAGTACCATTGATACATTAAATACGAAAAAGTCATCTGGACTCGACTCGATCTCAAATTTTATAATTAAAAAATCGTCCAAATGCATTAGCAAGCATTTAGCCATTATCTATAATCACTGCATAAATAATGGATACTTTCCAAATAATTGGAAAGTAGCATCAATTTTTCCTGCCCCTAAAAAAGGTTGCAAGGGAGAACTTAATGAGCTTAGGCCAATTTCCTTGCTGTCAAATTTTGGCAAACTGCTTGAGCGCATTTTATTACGCTTACTTAATCCATTCTGCGAAGCGCTTATTCCTCACAACCAATTTGGTTTCAAACGTCATCACTCCACTGAACATGCTGTTGCCACTTTACAAGAACACGTTTTTTCCAATCTTCGTCAACAAAAATGTACAGTTGCATGTTCTTTGGACCTTACTAAAGCCTTTGATTCCGTATGGCACACAGGTTTAATCTTCAAGCTTATCGACCTCTCCTGTCCTATTCCGATTTTGAGGATGATTATAAACTTTTTGTCAAATCGAAAATTTGTAGTTAAAATCAACAATTTATGCTCCAACCCACAGGAAGTTAGGTCGGGGGTGCCTCAGGGATCAATTTGGGGTCCACTCCTATTCAACTTATATGTGTATGACTTTCCTGTAGGTTACATGCCTGCATCCTCTTCCTGTCAGCTGCCTGCGGTATCTGGAGCTTTAATGTATGCTGATGATACTATCATTTTTGCAAGTGACCCCAGCCCACTCAAAGCAGCAGACATGCTTCAATCCCTAATCAACCGTTGCACAAATTACCTTGAAAAATGGGCCCTCAGAGTTAACCCCAGTAAATCTGAACTTATCTGTTTCAGAAACACGGGTCGCAGTTGTAAAAAAGGAACAGTACCAGAAAGCAAATCTATAATCGTCAAAGTCAACGGCGTCCCTGTACCTCGTAAAGAATCTATTAAATATTTGGGAATCTCGTTTAAATACGATATGAAATTTAACGTACATGGAAGAATACAGTTAGCGAAAGCAAAAAAAGCTAGGTTTGCCTTAAATAAAATCATGCCACGGAAAGCTATTCTCCCTCGTACTAAAACATTACTTTATAAAACGCTTCTACGACCCATTGTTTCTTATTGTTTCCCAATTTGGGCAACTATCTCACCCTGCGTGGGTAATGAATTGCAAATATTTGAACGGAAAATACTTCGTGCCTGTACCTCTCTCTATCGTCGACCTGACAAGAGATATTTTAAAAATTCGATACTTTATAAAAAAACAAAAATAATTCCACTATTACAGTACATGACATTACTAGCGGCCAAAAGAACGGATAATTGGATCAACCATTGCAACCCTATTATAAAAATAATTTCGGAGCGTAGTCAAATGATACCGGCTAACAACTCCCTAGTTACAGGTCTTTCTTTAATCTTTTCAAAGTTTCCGGATATGTTTGATTTCGGTGACAGTCCGAAATTTCTGTCGAAATTTTACTCTAAAAAATCGGACCGAGTCCGTAGGGGTTAAATTGATATTTTAACATACAGTATTATACAAAATTACAGTATATTGGACACCGTTTCATTCTTGTACTTGTAATTACATTGCATTATACATATAGAGATATAAGTTTTTAATTTCCACACTTAAATTTTGTAATAAATCATTATCTGAATAGTGTCATCATTTATGTTCTAATCGCTTTATAATAACGAAATGAATCGTAACGCCTCTACATTGAATTTATATAAATATGTACTGTAAAAGATGCTTACAATATTCTCTCGCAATATAATAACGAAAAGTTATGTTGTTCGTCGTTTTCTAATTGAATGAATATGCATTTTGTTCCCTAGTCATAAGTTAGTTATAAGTTTGTCCATCTCTTTTAAAGAATTTAATCCTCAGGTGAGCATTGAGGAATCTTAACATTTTACGTAACTGAAATAATTGTATGTCCCACTGATAGGTGGAGCTGTCAAAAAAATGTCAGAGTGACATAATTTAACTAGTCACCATTAATTAAGATTCATAGCACAACATTTGTAATAGATCATAAGTCTAATATGTACACATATATTATCCGCTCAATAAAAATTCAGTTCAGTTCAGTTCAGTCGTGGTCATTGTGCGATGTGATGTGTTTCGACATTTCGTGTGTATCGTCGGCCGAACGCAATAAGTGGCGAAATTGTTGACTTTTCATTACGCAAAATTCGTGGCGCTATCGCGCAAAAGACAATTTACAGAGTGCGCCCGTGAGTGGTTTATGCCGCAATAGCGCCCTGCACGCGGATTGTGACAACGCAAAAGTTCCGTTTTGTGTGATAAGGCTCGTAGCGAGGTCTGGAAGTAGACGGCAGACAACGGTATCACAGTTCGGTCGCCCCATCGTCATCGTCGTCTGCGGCAGACAAAAGAGCAGGTAACGAAGCAGCCGAATGTTTTCCGCCATTTGGGCGGGCGAGTCCCCCAGCTAACTTGATAACTGTCTCCTTTGCAGACTTCAGCCGCTGCTTCCGGAGAATTGGCCTGGAGCCGCCGACTCCGCTCACTGAGTCGGGTGTCCCCAATGTGGGGCTCGCACAATCCACACTCGGAATTAGTCGGGATTACGCGATCGCTGCTGTCATCGTCGGACAGACCAGCTGTCATCATCGTCAAAACGTTTTGCCAGCCATTCGCCATCACTAGGCAAATTGGTAGTTTGGGGGCCATCGTCGACGAGGTTACACGCAACGAGCAGTAGTTCCCGCTGTCGCAATCGCGTTGACATTGTCGACGCGACGGTGCCCGTTGTCGCACCACCTTTGAGTCATTTCGGTCGTCATCAAATAGTTTCGTTGGTGTTACAGGCGCCGCCAGTGGTAGCTTCAGAGCGCTCATTGCAGCAGCCTGAAGCCGCTCACTTGGAACGCAACCATTTGATGGAACAATTATGAACCAGGAGCCCCAAAATGCAGCCTTGACGCAGATCAGTTATTTGGTGAATAATCTGACGAAGAAAAACGTTGCACCGAACAGCCGACAGTTAGCCCAGGTGAGTGCCAGACATTGAGTGTGTGTGCGTGCGTGTGTACAGAACAGGTAACTCTCGTGTATGGGTGGTGTATGGTGGGCGAATTTCCGAAAACAATTTTGACATTTCTCGGCGACACCACGACATTCTAAATTTGGTCCACTAATTTAGAAAGGGGCGCCCAAACAACAGCTAATTTGCATTGCCCCAAAAAAAAAAAAAAGAAATTCTATGGCACAGTGGGCATCAGAATAGTGGTGACAGACCATTCCGCTACCTGTTTTGGTGGGCAATTGTTTGGCAGTGGACCGGGTTTGAAATTTGCATTTGGCGTTAATGACCTCCACGATGTCTTCCCAATTTCGCCTCATTTGCATGTCTGATTGGCGTGTCTTTGATTTTATTTTTGTGAAGATGACAAAATGCGCCATTTTTAGTATATGAAGCTCAAATAATTAACGGCGATTGCGATTGGCCTTAAAATATAAAAAAAATCGAAATACATCATAGTAGGTTTGTACTGCCTAAAGCGAAAATAAACTCCATGTACGAGTACAATTCTATCACTGGATTATTCCAAGGATTTTATATTTGTTCATTTCAGACCAAAGTTGATTCAAAACCGTCATTAAAATCTAACCGTCTAAAATCTTCCCAAGAAAACAACGCTTAAGTCTTTAACAAGTTTTAAATTTATATAAACTACAACTGCCGGTTTGGAGTCTCTAAGACCGTACGCATGCTGCTTTCTAATGCCAACGTTATCCTAATCTCATTCGCGAGATAAGTCTTAACTTGGAAATTAATACCTTTTCAAATCGGTTCGGTCCTTTGAGCTCTGTGAAAGAAAGCCTGTTGATAGTGGCAACGAAAACCGTTAGCTCTTCTATCCATATGCTGGGCCAACTGATGAACCAATTCTTGGACCTTGATTTTGTCAATCTTGAAGCTATTCTGTTTGCGCGATCTAAATAATAGACTGAAGGAATGCTCAATTATACATAAATAGACTAATAGCACAATTCAACAATAAACTGATTCGCCGCTGTTAATACACAATCATGAACAGAATAGCAGATGGAAGAATATTAGGCCATTGCGCCAACGTGTGGGCACAACACTCAATGCAGCCACTACCCATGTATAAAACTCCTTTGGAAAAAAAGAGCTTCCAAAGTAATTTTTCGTCCAGCATCATCGCCACGAAGTGGTACATTGTACCAATTCACGCTATGGTACATTGTACGAATTCGCGCCGACGCGCTCGGTAGCCATTTTCGTTCGGTCGCCGCCCTACGATCTGGAGAATGGAGGTTCGCTCCTCGATGCGAACAAAAACCGACTGTGGGTACTAATAGAACTCCCACTGCGTTCCGAACTTGTCAGTATGAAGACGGCGCGGTTAGGAGGTGCAATGGGCAAATGTATTAGGTGTACAACTTTGCTTCCGCCGTTTTCCGACACAGCCGTCTGTCGGAAAACGGCGGAAGCAAAGTTGTATACCTAGTATCTGAAACACGCGGCCGGACAGTTCGCCTTGAGGCGGCCGGAACGTGTGTGGTGGAGGCCTGGTGGGAACGATTTTCCTTCCGGCCGCCTGAAGGCGGCCTGAAACGATCATACACGATCCGGAATTCCTCAAGGCCGGGTCTGATCAGTTTTTCCGGACAGGAATTCCGGATGGTGTATGTTCGGCTTTAGAGCCATCCGTGTAGATGGTCGAGGAGTCGGGTGTAATAGATGTATTACCTATCCATTGGCTGATGTGATTGCTGTCAAAAGCAAGTTTTGGAAAAGTGAATCTTTTTCCACTGGAAGATTGAGACTACCCAGAATATTAAAGTGTCCACACTTCAGCGTGCGCCACTGTCCACTTTTGCGAAGGTGAAGGGCGGTGTTAGCCAACAGTTCGCCAAAAATATCTACTGGAAGCAAGTTGAGCAGCATGTCCAAGTAGTAGTAGTAGTAGTAGAGTAGTTCTCCAAGCCCCTGTAGCGGTATTCAGTAGGACGCCACTCTGAGTGCCATACGCCGTACAATAGAATAGGACGTGCAACTGCTATATAATATATAACTAGTGCACCACTTCCGGCTGGAGGCCCCAGTTTTTATCTGTCTGTCTACTGACTGTAGACTGGATATAAGCAGCAAATCGATGAGTTTACAGAGCGATTCGTCGACTTGCAGGTACAGTAGTTCCTCTATTATCGCACTAGGTTTTATGTCATGTTGTTGAAAGCGGCCCAATATCCAAGAGCCCATCTAGGGATTTCTCAGTGCAGCTTACTAGAGAGTGTATCGCTGTATCAACTGACCTTCCCTTCCAGTAGACATGTTGCGAGGTGGCTAAAAGGCGTGACGGGATGGTGTTACTAAGATAGACGTCAATCAGTCTCTAGTAGTTTGAGCTAGGTTGAAGATAGGCTGATTGGTCTGAGGTTATCTGGTCGAGCATGCGAACTTCTGCCTGCTTTAGGGACAAAAACGACCACCACTTCCGCCCACCTCGGGACGTGACCTAATACAAGGCATGCAGTTAAGATAACCTCTATCCACGGGCATAGAAGATCTAAGGAATTCTGAATGTCCGCAGGAATGATTCAATCGGGTCCAGCAGATCACACGGTACTGTACGGGAGTTGAATGAAACCCTCAAAGATGTAAACGCCCCACCGCAAGTACCCTAGCTCGGCAAAGCAAGAATTGACCTTCTTATACTTTCCAGCCCCGGGCATTCACAGGGAAGGTAGAATGTGCTCTCTCTTCTCAGTTTCGTTTTAGTTCTCTGTAGGATTGCTTAAGCTGGCCATATATATTCAGGGATACCTTGTGGTATAACTGTACAGGTCTGGGCGCCTGTGCAGCGACACATACACTATGGTAGACCTTTGCAGGTATACCCGCACAGGCGTCAAAGTATACCTAAAGGCTGGATTATAGTCTGCGCAAAGAACGCGGCTTCTGCTGTCAAATAAAGTTGACCCAATGTATTTCAGATGGCGATAAGTATACACTGCGCGAACAACCCGCCGCTCACGAAGACGAGTTCAACTTTGTCGGAATCAATTGCATTTATAATACATTACTATGTCTTAGCCTAGGCAACACGACACTCGTGTTCTCCACCGAAGTGAAGTGTCTAGGCGTCACGTTGGACTCGAGGCTCAACTGGAGCAAACACGTGGAGACTGTTATTAGCAAGGCCACTCGGATCATGTGGGCCTGCAGTCTCTCTTTGGAAAAACCTGGGGTCTCACCCCTAAAATGACTGAGTGGTTATATTCTATGCTGGTGCGACCAGCTGTGACATACGCTGCGCTCGTATGGTGGCCCAAAACGCAGCAGGGTTGCACCATACAGTTGTGTAGCAAATTACAACGTCTTGCATGCCTTGGTATGACAGGATCCATTCGTACATGTCCCACCTCGGCCATTGAGGCGATTGTTGGACTGACACCACTGCACATTTTCATTCAGGAATCTGCGGCTCTAAGTGCACTCCGAGTGCATCTAACATATGATACTCATGTGTTCAAACAGGGCCACATGAGTATTTTGGAGCGGATTCCTGGCTTGGCGATCTGCTCGAGATTAGATTACATGACTACGGAACTCTGCTTCGGTAGGAAATTCTCGGTCTCTATCCCTAGTCAATCGGAATGGGATATTGGCAATATCTGTACTGACCCCGGGTGTATCATGTGGTATACTGATGGGCCGAAAACGGGACAAGGTGTTCGCGTTGGGGTCTTTGGACCGAACACCAGGATCTCAATCGCTATGGCCACTTGGCCCAGCGTTTTCCAAGCCGAGATCCATGCAATTGAGGTTTGCGCCAAGGAAATTGTGTTCAAGAAGCTCACTGGCGCTAACATCATTATCTGCTCTGACAGTCAGGCAGCTATTAAGGCTCTTTCTTCACATACGCTCTCATCGAAACTAGTGAAAGAGTGTTTTGATACCCTTCAAAGTCTGGCAAACTCTAACCGGGTCACTCTTTGTTGGGTACCTGGGCATCGGGGCATTCATGGCAACGAAGCTGCAGATGAACTTGCTAGGCAGGGCTCATCGGGGGAATTTTTCGGACCTGATCCCTACTGCGGTCTAAGCTGGGCCACAGCCAGGGCGCTGGTGAGGGATTGGTCTGCGGGCGAAAGGCTGCGGCACTGGAATAATCTCCCGTGACAGTCCAAAGATCTTATCAACCCCTACGGTCTCACAGAAGCCAGCTGATTGGGCAGAGCTGACCTGAGACTGGTCGTTGGTTTCCTCACGGGTCACCACTGGGTGAGATATCACTTACACAAAATGGGCCTGTCCACTGAGACGGAATGCCGACTTTGCCTGGAGGATATTGAGTCCACCAAACACCTTCTCTGTGAATGCTCCGCGGTTGCTCGCGCCAGATTCTTGTTTCTTGGAGATTCCATCGTGAGCTCTGGTGTCATTAAGAGTACTGCTACAAAGGACCTACTGGCCTTTATCAGGTTGGTTGAGGGTCTTTTGGATTAGTTAAGGCTATTATGGCACAATAGATCTTATGGTCGCAGTGCCTACCAGCTGGGTGCCTTAGCCTGCCTTTATTTATTATTATTATTTATGTCTTACGCCTGACGATACATGACGTGATTGCTGGCTGGGAACGAGCCGCGAGTCGTTCCTGCGGCAGCTGGTTCTTCGTACCGGAACGACCCGTTTTTCAACGGCCAAGAGTTGCCAAACCCCCTCGATGCAAGAAGAACTGCAGTCGAAGCATCGCTACCACAACAACAACAACGAGCCGCGAAGTGTCAATTCACATATGCATGTGTTTTAAAACTGTGGGCGATCATTTGTTTTGTTCAAAGTTACTATTATGCTCTTGGAAGTGCATGTTTCTATTCTTAATTTAAAAAAGTTTGGCGAGTTTGTTAGGAAGCCAGTTTTCACAGATCAAATGTGTTAAACGAACGCGAACAAGGGATATAACTATAAAAGGCGGAACAGCAGATTTTCGTTGACTGACTTGTGGACGTATTTCCAAAGATTAAACATTAGAAAGATACCCTACTTTATACAAATTAAGGATTTAAGCTACCCCTCGCGGGGCCCAAAATTCAAAGGTAAATCGCCTTGAGAAAGATAGAGACGGCAACACTTCAATAACGACAACTGCCTATAAAGTTTCATTGCGTGAGTAACATACTTGTTAGTTGGCATTACCCCTTCGTGTACGCATATGAGAACCAACACGTATGCAACTACTAGTCACTCGCGTTAATTTGTATAAAGTAGGGTATCTTTCTAATGTTTAATCTTTGGTATTTCCCGCACAATCTAATTAAGGGGTAAAGGTATACCTGAACGTATATGGCTGGCCTTACAGTTGTCTATAGGATTTCCTATATTTCAGAGAATTGGAACAAGTCTGAATCAAGTCCTGATAGAAAACTTACAGAGAACTGAAGTAAAAGTCGTACGGAAAACTGGTGGAAATCCTACAGGGAACTGAATCTGAAACGGATGGGATCGTCTAAAAAGCACTTTAGTGCCACTCCAAGCAGAACTGAACGAACGAGAACGAGGTGCATGCTAGCAACTGCACTTCCGAAAAGTAGATATGCTATCGAAACGTCAACAAAGCCTAGAAATGCTAGAGATGTTGACGCGCCCATTCTCCAGGAGGGGTGAAAGCAATTAACGACGTGCTTAAAAGGATAGATATATTCCACAAAATTCCTCTACTGGGGGGGGGGGGGGGGGAGTCCTTTCCGAGACTTGATCACACTAATAGTGGAAAATCTTGTGTTATAAACACGAAGGATAAATAGAAGTAGATAGTTCATGTAGATAAAATCGCAGGTACATATATGGTCTTCTATCTCGGATGGAAAATTTGCGACTTTGTCTATAGACACAAGTTGCATTTTTCTACGAGCCTGTTTAATATTACGTTTACACTATCCCCAGATTACTTCATCTGCAGCGTAATCTGGGTGTGGTGAGTTCAAAATTGTATGTATTTGACAGTCGCAGATTATCTCAGCTGGCGCAGATGAAGTAATCTGGTGATAGTGTAAACGTAATATAAGCCATCAGGGAAAAGGCAAAACTTCCGATTTCTATAAATAAAAAATAAATAAATAACTGGCGCAACAGTCCAATTTGAACCACGGCCTCGAGATGAGTTAGCATCATCTCATTTTCTAGATCGTGACGGTTTTTGTGCAGAGGTATGTGATCAGCAACACGCTCAACCGAGTTATTTACCCCATAATGGGTACTAATTTAACAGCTGAGTGGGCTCATAGTCCGACACGTAAATCCCCGGAATCGAACCGGGGCCCAGTGCGTTGAAGGCGAACGTGCTAACCGTTGCGCCATCCGGACTACTCCGATTTCTATAAAACTGGGTAAAAAGCTAAATTGCGGCCGACATCTATGAACGCGCCAACAAAGCCACCATCCTCTTATATTACGTTTACACTATCCCCAGATTACTTCATCTGCGCCAGCTGAGATAATCTGCGACTGTCAAATACATACAATTTTGAACTCACCACACCCAGATTACGCTGCAGATGAAGTAATCTGGGGATAGTGTAAACGTAATATTAGCCAGGGAAGTTACAAGCAATCCCATCCATATTAAAAAAAATATTGTCAGATTCACACTTTTCTAAGATTCTTATATTTCTTTTTTATTGTTGATAAAACACCGTTATGTTTAATTGTTGGTCTGATTTTCTTATACAGAGAAACAAAATCCCGTAGCTGACCAATTCAACTCAAAAATATCAAAATGCCTGCTTTTCGAAATTCTCTCCAGCAACTCTTGGAATAGGGAGACCAGGAAGTAGACAAAGGGAAAATTTTGGTAACCATTCGCTTAGATGTGGTTGTTACACGACCACTATCACATCTTTCCAGTGGCGTTTGCGTTTTATGCAACTTCTCTCAAGAGGTCACCCACACATTGCACTTTCAAGGCTGCGCTACTGAATCAAAACTAAGCAGCTGATAACCCAAGTGTTCAGATTTTAATTACCCGCGGACCACGAACAAAAACACTTACTTACCGGGGAATATCTTTGTTCTAAAAGCATTTCAGCTACGTAGAGCGACGATGCACTTAATAGCGATACAAAATCAGGACACTTACCTGTGAAATGAAACTCCACTTTTCCTGGAAATCCATCTGTTGTGGCAATGTTCCATAGCACACCCCATTTTCCAAAATTAATGGGATTAGTAGCTTGTCTCACTTAAAATAGGCCACTAAGTGAACACATAAACAACACTTTACAGTTCTTGATGTAATTTTCACAAAACTAATAGAGTTTTCACTTGAAAAAATGTAATTTTTCACTGCAATCTCGTGTTCAGCACAAAATGACCGTCGAGAAATGTCATCCCACGAAATCGAAACTAAGAACAGCTGATCGCAGCTAAAAAAAGGAAAACAACAGTTTGGTTACTTTCACAGACAGTCACGTATAGCTTTTGTCTCTATCCTTCTCTTGTATATCAATGAGTGCGTTCAGAAGGTGGCAAAAGAGCGGAAACCGCTCGCGAGCAGCTCCGCAACTGCTCGCGAGCAGCTCCGGAGCTGCTCGGTTTGGAGTCTGCACCTGCTGAACGCTACTTCACCAGCTGAAAAATCACCCAGCTGAGAGCTGACGATGACAATTTCAGACGTCAAGTGCCGAAAAGTGGAACATACATGAATCCCACGCTGTCCTTTACAAAAATCACGAACAACGAGGAAACAAAATCAAAAGCACCCGAAAACCAAAGAACTAGAAGCCGAAAGCGGCGAAAACACAACAACCAACTTGATAACTGTCAAAATTCGAAAGTCGCAACTTGAGCGTGAGGTTGAAAAAGAAGAAGAAGAACCTGAGCACTGAGCACTGATCAGTGAGCAGAAATATTTCTTGCTCGGTGAAATTTGATCATGATCACCCGAGCGGAAGTTGCTCAGTCACTTCTGAACCCGCTCGTTCTGAACATGTTCGCCGAGCGGAAGTTGCTCAGTTCCTTCTGAACGCACACAATGCAGCAACTGCAACATGCATCAGCTGATTGCGTTTCCCACACCAGACACCACACTTCTCGAGACGGTCGTTGTTATGTACGCGCATCTCTTTCCCACCCGTTGAATTCCGCTTTCTCGCCTTGTCCCATTCAACAAAAAACCCTATCCGCTTCGCATTCAAACGTATTCGTCGGCATACGTACGTTTGCGACACGCGTACCCACAGCCTTGAACGCGCTTCAATAACGACCGTATGCTGACATCGTACCCACAACGCGTCCCGACGTAGTATAACGCTATCGGACGCCGCGTTGTCCCGGCGGCCGCCCTGGAGAAGGTATGTAGCGTTGCGTTTCCATCCGCACCGTCACGCTCTCTCCATCTTTGCTTTGTCGCATCGTACCAGTTCACATCGAATTCGAACGCGGTCCAGTTTTTCCACAAATTTCGGGGATTTCGGGTCGATCATGGACGACAAAAATGTCGGCGACATTTGGCTCGCCTGTTTGTGAATTGATTTCCTGTTAAGTGCATTGCGGAAATTGTCTGTAAAATGGCGAAATAGTGAATTGAAATTGTTTGACGTGCCGTGGAAGTGATTGACACGCGTCGTCGTTGTGAGTGGTGGCGGTCGTTGTCGCGTTAAAGAAGACCGCCGAGTATAAAACTTCATTTTTTTCGGTTTTTTTTTTCTTTGAAAGCAGTGTTCTGTGTGAAGTGCGTGCACCCCCGCGGTTAGGGGCTTAACAAATTTTTTTTTCTTCTTCCGGAGGCTTTTCTGGACTTTTTCTTCCGTGATTTACAAGCCTGGAGACTGGAAACGAGGAGGAAGAAGGTACGGCCCCCGATTGACGTTTATCGATTGAGTACTTTCACCCGCATTCATTTCCTTTCTTGTGGTTTTTAGGTGAGCCCAAACGATAAGTCCCCGCCAGAGCATCTGCTACTCTTGGTGAGGCCTAATTTTACGGCAGTTTATCAGTTTTTCGACCGTCTGGCTAAGTTGAGCCGCATCAGCCTGCCTCGCAGTCGATAGACGCTGCTTTGCAAGTAGCCCGTATAAATGGCAGATGATGGTTGTTGCAAGTCCGGTGGTGAAAAGTGGCTTGGTGAGGGTCCCAAAACGCCCTCCGCATACGCCACCAGTGTATGTGTGAGCGTCTGTGTCGTCCCAAGACCTTCTGAGCTTTGACCTGGAAATGTTTGTCTGGCATTTACAGGCCCAGTCTTTGTCTACACACGTTTCACTTGTCTTCAATGCGATCCTCACTTATTTTTTTGTGTGCTGATTATGCACAAATTGGATTTTTTTTAGACAACTTGAGCCAGCAGTGCTTATCGCACTCGGCTCGGTCATAAATCTTCAGGGGTTGTGATTCCCTGGCGTGGCGCGACAGAAAAATATCGTAGGCTAGTCAGTTTCCTGTAGTGATATTCAGAAGAAATGATTGAAGTTTAATAGAAGTCTGACTGTGTAATCAAATGTGTTTAAAGGGTGATGGGAAGCTAACTGCTAAGTAATACCTACGACTAAATAAATATGTATATTAAAATCACACTATTTTGCCCTTTTTCATTGGTTTTTACTATTCCTGACACGTTTCGCATCTTCATCTTCCTCTGATGACGCTCGAGAGAGCGAAACGCGCCAGGAATAATAAAAATCAGTGGAAAAGACCAAATTTGTATATATAAAATGAATTTCCACAAACTCGAAAAGTTGTCAATCGAATCAATAAACAAGTATGTTTCGGAACAGTGTTCATGAGCATTTTTTCTGATGTTGCTCAAAATTTGTTTGGCGACGCAAAAAAAAACTCTCCTTGTTTCCCGTTAAGTGGAAAACATTGAGAGATAGCTTATTAACACTGTTTCGAAACAATCTTATTCGAAAAGCGAGGTGGGCAACAATAATAGTACTCAATTGCCCTAACCCCTTGTTTCGTTGGCATAAACTGGTTTCGGAGAATGCAGTTGCCAGTATGTACCTCTTGCACATCCATGGCCACGAACGTCGTCGTGGACGGGATTCGAACCCGAAACGCCGGTAGTTAAACATAAAACTGATGCCTTAACACACTGCGCTACCGGTCGCCCCAAGTTACCAGCCGGCAGAATACCAGAGTGTATTAAACCCACGGATCTGTGACAAAAGAATTCAAACAGCCATATACAATAGATCGCGCTCGGTGGCCGTGGTCGTTCGGTCTCCGCTCTACGATACTAATCTAGAGCTCGGAGTTTCAAATCTCGCCGCGATCACTGCCTCTGGGTACTATTAAAACTCTCACAGTGCTCCGATCTTGTCAGTGTAAAGACGGCGCGGAGAGGAAGTACATGCTAGCAACTACACTTCCGAAAAATAGATATGCTATCGAAGCCGCAACAAGGCATAGAAATGCTAAAAATGTTGACGCGCGCATGCTCCTGGAGGGGTCAAATTAACATACTACTTTGCCTTAACCCCTAGTGGGGCATAGCGCGTCAACTACTCCTGCGCGCCATCGTACTCTGTTCTGGGCAATGGGGCGCAACTCCCCAAAAGACTCACCCAGTGCCTGACACTCCTTTGCCACAGATCGACGCCATGAGATTCGAGGACCCCCTCTTGGTCGGCCTTGGTTGGAAATGGGGATAAGTTGGGTAAAGAAGCTGCCGTGATTTCTCACAGCAGACATAGACCACAATTGGGTCCGTTGTGATACCACCAAGATCACCTACCTCTTAAACTTAAATTTCAAAACCAGCATGTACTGGCAATATGACGATTGATCTGTATTACGCTCATATCCTTTGCTCATATCCTTAAGGTCCTCCAGATCCTGGAAAAACCAAGAACCCAGAAATTTCCTTCACCTCTCAACCAAGGCCGGACAGTGACAAAAAAGGTGAAGAACGCTTTCTTCCTCTTCCAAATACAATAGTTTAGTCTGCTGTGTGCGCGGTGTCATACACTACCGTGTGTTCTACAATATTTTTCTGACTAAACTATTTAGTTTTTCTGCGAAGTAAAAGGTTTACCGTGTGCACGACCTCTAAGTGCCATCCACCATCCTTATACCGTAAAGTAATATAGGACGTACGACAGCTGTACTCGTATATATCTAATATACAACTTTTGGCTTCGGGTCCCAGTGCATTCCTGCACAAGTAGAATGCAACAGTAGCTTTGTTCACCTCTTTTTCAATATTGGACTTCCAACTAAGCTTCCTGTTTAAGATGAGATCGAGGAATTTGGTTTTATCGGTGAAGACCAGTTCAGTGCCCTTCTGTGTGGGAGGTTCGATACAAGGGATAAAGGCCGGGCCACATATTTCATGCACCCATCCGATCATACTCCTGTCCGATTTTGCCCCAAGAATCGGATCGGTGCGTGATCGGAAAGCGGTGAACACACATATCATACACCGTTCCGACTCCTCAGATTTTTCGGTACAGCTCTTCAGTCTGGTCATACAGTACACGGTACTTCCTGACCTCTTCGATTAGCTCCTCCGGTTTTATAGCCGCCATTAGCACAAAAATCAACAATTACACAAATACTATAATAAATTTACACGCGTCGTGTGCAGCCGGAGAAGAAAATCTTCCTCAAAACTAAGCTCAAAATGCAATCGAAAGTGCACAACTGTCCCGCACGAAACTGAAACAAAGAGAAATACACAAATACGCATCGATCGACACATCATGCAGTCGGAAAATGAATAGTCTACACAATCAATACTGGATCGGAGTCTGGTGGTAGTATGATTGGTCGCGTGTCAGAAATGTGTGAACTAACGCATTTGAAATCCCATGTCACCCTCTCATACACGTTTGACTGTATGATCGGATGGGTGCAGGAAATATGTGGCCCGGCCTTGAATGTGTCTTCTAGTGAAGGGCATAAGTTTTAAGGCTCAAACAGACAGAACGCGTTATAACGCGACGTTCATGGAACGCCCCTCAACGCGGCGTTCGGCGATATTGGCTACGTCCCACACGCAGCGTTATCTGGGCGGGCGATCCAGTACCGTGGTTGAGTTTGTACAGCAATCATGAGTAGTTCTGATGAGGAGAACGCCGGTAACGCGCGTTACTTTTGTAATTTTGTACAACCCGAAAAGTTAACGTCGCGTTCCGAAAGGTAACGCTGAGTGATAACGCCACGTGTGTGGCAGGGATGATGCAATACAGTGCAATACAACCGTACCGCCGTAACGCGACTGTACAGGAACGCCGAACGTCGCGTTATAACGCGTTCTGTGTGTCTGAACCTTTAACCGGGTTAATTCCAACGCCGCTGAGATAGATAGGGCATTCTGCAGCAACCCGCTGAGGACGTCAGGAAACCTACCTGTAACAGCGATGGCAACGTCATCTGCATATGTAATGACTTCGCACCCAATCTTCTCCAGGTCCAGAAGCAGACTGTTAATTCCTAGATTTCAGAGAGGAGGATACTACATACAGATACTTTGTCGCGTCGGGGCGAATTGCGGACTCAGTATACATTTAAAGGGGGGATCAGGTAATCGTTCTCTTTACCATGTTTTCGATCGATTTGTGTAAAGTGTAAGATTATGAATCCACCCCACCCCATGAATGATGCCAATTTCCAATGGAGATCTCTCGCTCCCCATGTGCTACTTTGGTATGGAGACCTCGCTCTACGTCTATGCCACTTTGTCAAGGAGACCTCTATCCTTCTGTGTCACTTTGCCATGGAGACCTTTCTCTCTCCGTCTCTTTGCCGGTTAGAGCTCTCTCCTCTCTCTGTCACTTTCCCATACACAAAGATGTAAAATAAGAATAGGATTGGAACATAGCTCACAAACACGTGTGAAAAAAACAGCAAGTGGGCAAATTTCGTGAGTCGTTAATTGTCAATGTCAATGTCTTGTAAACAGTAGGTACTAAATGTCAAATATTAAAAGATTTTCCGATTTTTATCTCGACATACTGAAATTGGAATTTTTCTTATAATAGTGCCATTTAAGTGCAATTTGTCGTGTAAATTATTCGAAATCGTGTCACAAACAATTGTTCATTAGTTGAACCATCTTTAATGAAAAGTTGCACTCAAAATTTTTCTTATGTTCCAATTCTGTTCTTTTTTTACATCTTTGATCATGGAGGCCTCTCCCTCTCTCTGTCACTTTGCCATAGAGGCCTCTCTCTCTGTCACTTTGCCATATAGGCCTCTCTCTCTGTCACTTTGCCATAGAGGCCTCTCTCTCTGTCACTTTGCCATAGAGGCCTCTCTCTCTGTCACTTTGCCATAGAGGCCTCTCTCTCTGTCACTTTGCCATAGAGGCCTCTCTCTCTGTCACTTTGCCATAGAGGCCTCTCTCTCTGTCACTTTGCCATAGAGGCCTCTCTCTCTGTCACTTTGCCATAGAGGCCTCTCTCTCTGTCACTTTGCCATGGAGGCCTCTCTCTCTGTCACTTTGCCATAGAGGCCTCTCTCTCTCTCTGTCACTTTGCCATAGAGGCCTCTCTCTCTCTCTCTGTCACTTTGCCATAGAGGCCTCTCTCTCTGTCACTTTGCCATAGAGGCCTCTCTCTCTGTCACTTTGCCATAGAGGCCTCTCTCTCTGTCACTTTGCCTTAGAGGCCTCTCTCTCTGTCACTTTGCCATAGAGGCCTCTCTCTCTGTCACTTTGCCATAGAGGCCTCTCTCTCTGTCACTTTGCCATAGAGGCCTCTCTCTCTGTCACTTTGCCATAGAGGCCTCTCTCTCTGTCACTTTGCCATAGAGGCCTCTCTCTCTGTCACTTTGCCATAGAGGCCTCTCTCTCTGTCACTTTGCCATGGAGGCCTCTCTCTCTGTCACTTTGCCATAGAGGCCTCTCTCTCTCTCTGTCACTTTGCCATAGAGGCCTCTCTCTCTCTCTGTCACTTTGCCATAGAGGCCTCTCTCTCTCTCTGTCACTTTGCCATAGAGGCCTCTCTCTCTGTCACTTTGCCATAGAGGCCTCTCTCTGTGCGATTTTTCCATAAGAATGAATGCAAACGGTCAATTGGATGTAATACAAATCGCATACGAACAGATAATTCCATTCACTTGACCAACATTTTGGTGCTCGAGTAAAAATTTGTATCAATAATTTTGAAACTGTAGTTCTCACTAGGAATTTCGTTAAGACTATGGTGAACAGGGCTTAAGATCCTCGTAGATAATGACAGCAGTGTGCGTGATAAGATTGAACTGATCATGGCACTTTAACTTTTGCAGATCTATCAAGTGTGTATGATTCCGCTCGCCTCACAAATTTCCCTTTTTGATGATCCATACGAAGCCATTGGTTGATTACTGGTATTTTGATTACTCTGGAGCTCCCGGCGTGGTCGTGTGGCATTACAAACTAAAGATAACATCAATGATGCAGTATTTAAACGATCATTTCAGTTCATATTTCAGTTGATCCGTTTTTCTAATTGCAAAACAACGAAAAAAAGAGACTGAAGAAGAGTGTTGCTGGTGTTCGTGATATTTTTTTGTAACCAATCCTTGAGTCTGCACAATCTTCTCAAAGCAATTGGCGACCACTATCCAAGATACCAACTGACAAACGTGCCAGAAGTTTTAATTAAAACACTAAACGGATACTTACACCAAAATTGTATACTTTTTTTTTACAGATTGTCCAAGATTTCGGCTTAGAAGCGGATCGTCATTATCTGCGTTGTCTATTTGCGGCTATCGATTTTACCGAATCACCATCAACACCGCACCATTGCAAGTTACTTGGAACGGCACTGAACGAGCAGCTCAACAAGCCATCGTTGATATCGACACTTTGTTTTGCTGTCGAACATAACGTTCAGAAGGTAAGTGTTCATAACAATTGCTTTTTCCCACACACCATATAACCCTAACTGCTCTTTTTTGCATTTGCAGTCGCTAAAACCATCGCCCATACTCATCCAACAAATTTGCAAGGCGTGCAATTCATCAAAATTATTGGAAGTGCTTGTTGCGCTCGCTCTGACCCATTCGTGTCACGCGGAATTAGCGAAATTCGCCGGCGATCATTTAAAACGTTCGCTGCCGGCTCTAATCGAAACCTACACCGAACACGAAACCCATTCGGAACGAAGCCTAAACGACATCTCGCCCGATCTTTTACAACTCATCCTCTCATTGCTCTGCCACGGCGAACATTACGCAAACTACGGCCTCACGCGCGAAACATTCGAGAAATTCATCTTAAGATTACGGGAGGATTTTCCACGCGATCGGGTCCCACTCATCTTGGCACCATTCCTCTACGCCGAGTCGGAGGACGAAATTGACGGTGGGATTTTGTTGGAGCATTTCGCAGAATCGTTTGAGGCCAATTCGAGTATAATGGACACGTCGTGGGCGAATCTGGTGATGGAAATTGGCTATGCATTTACTACCAGCGTAGAGGACTGCAAGAATCACTTGACGAAAGCCTGTGGTCGCGAAATACAGAGTCAGGATGTTGCCAAGGTGATCAGCTTAATGTGTCGCACGCATACGAATCTGTCCGAGTGTAGTGTCAATTTGCCGACGCCGGCCAGCTTTTGGTCGGGCCAGAGTGGCAGTGATTCGGGAGCGGGTGGCGCGGATAAGAAAGACCTGTCGAAAGCTGGGAGCGATGCAACGCAAACGTGGAAACCGGACGTGTTTGTGCAAGCTTTGAAGGAGGTCATGCCGAATATCAACTGGAAGGAGGTTTGTGCTGCGTTCGACCATGCCGATTTCATTATCAAGGATCGCATCGCTCTCAATTTGCTTGTAACGATCCTGCGGCTTAGTAGCACTCACACTGTGGGTTTACTTATGGAGTGTGTCTACCGCCATTGGCAGTTTGCCGAAGGACAGCTTTCGATTATAGCCATGATCTTGAAGAATCCCGATATCGTCTCGTTTGCAGACTTCATCGTGGCGGCCGTGCCCATGGAGCTACTGAAAACACCGCCAGAAACTGACAACAAAGAGATCGCAACATGGAAGTCACTGCATCTGGTCGAGGTGTTGCTGTACATTGCCGACAAGGGTTATAACAATCAAGTGCACGAGCTGTTCAAATTTCCAGCGCAACACTGTCCGGATGTGTTATTCATGGCCTTGCTGCAGATAAACTCGTCTATGACGGCTCTCCGCCAGGATCTATTCTCCAGTTTGGTGCCGACGTTTCTCAGTAATCATCCGAATTCGGGAGTGATCCTGCATCACGCATGGAATTCGCCCAACTTCAGTCACGCCCTGCGCGTCATCATCATGCATTCTATGTCGGAGTGGTATCTGTGCGGCGAGAATGATCAGTCCAAGTTATCGCGAATTTTAGATGTAGCCCAAGACCTGAAGGCACTATCCAATCTGCTGAATGCTCGATCTTTTATGTTTGTGATTGATTTGGCCTGTTTGGCGTCCCGTCGGGAATATCTCAAGCTGGAAAAGTGGTTGAGCGATAAAATCCGCGAGCACGGCGAACCATTCGTGCAGGCCATAGTGAAGTTCCTGCAACGTCGTTGTCCACAAATCGCCGGCGCTAAGATTCCCGAAGATCAGATTCCCAAGGCTGCGCAGTTGCCGGCCGAAACCTTGACCACCATGCTGACATGTTTGCAGGCATGCGCTGGTAATGTGGATCCAAATTTGTGCGAAATAATTGTCCAAATGACGGCAAACTGCAACATGATGATCCACAAAAGACAGCAACAGGCGCAGCAGCAGCAGCAACAACAACAGCAACAGCAGGTGCAGCAGCAGCAACAACAACAGCCGCCACCGCCAGGAGTACTGCGCCATCGCGCCATGGACGCAACGCCATTCAACACCAACTTAAACGCTCAACAAATGTTTGGTGCAACAGTCGAGTCCATGTCTGCTCTGAACAACAGCATGGCTGGGTTGAATGTTGGGGGACCAAATAGTGGATTCAATTTCGGCAATGTGTTTGGTAATCTCGTGTCGAATCCGGCGTCACCGTCACGTCTGTTGAATCCACCGTCGAACAGCCCGTTCCCGATAATGTCACTGCCGGTGGCGCCGACTAGCGTCAACAACATGGGACGCATACAACCCACACCGCCGACGGGTGCCGCATCACCGGCCGGCATTACAGACATGATGCAAACAATTTCCAAGGAAGTGGACGACGAGGCCAACAGTTACTTCCAACGCATCTACAACCATCCGCCTCATCCGACACTTTCCATCGACGAAGTTCTCGACATGCTGCAACGATTTAAGGACTCGAGTGTACGCCGTGAGCAGGAAGTGTATCAGTGTATGCTGCGTAACTTATTCGAGGAGTATCGGTTCTTCCCACAATATCCCGAGAAGGAGTTGCAGATAACTGCTCAATTGTTTGGTGGCATCATTGAGCGCAATTTGGGACCTACGTGCTTTGCACTGGGACTCGCTTTGCGATTCGTTCTGGAGGCCCTTCGGAAGCCGGTCGGTTCGAAGATGTACTACTTCGGCATTACGGCTCTCGATCGATTTAAGTCTCGCTTGCATCTTTACAATAAATACTGTGAATACGTTCGCTCGATTCCCCACTTCAATGAGTTCCCGCCGCATCTCATTCAGTACGTAGAGTACGGGCTGCAAAGTTTGGAGCCACCAAACAAACCACAGGGTACCGTGTTCCCGCCATCGGTTACGAGCATGCTGCCGCATCAGGGCCAGCAACCAAGCCAGGTGGATCAACTGTATCGCAGCAACTCCGTGACCAGCAATCTGGCAACTACACCGACTCAGGCGAAACCAACTTCGCTGGCCAGTCAGCCCATACATCCGTCGCGAGTCAAGTCGATCGCAACTGCAACCAACATCGACACTTTGCTCGTGGCCACCGCCGATCGAGAGGAGAAGATCACCATCCCACCGGACACTATTCAGGACAAGACGGCTTTCATTTTCAACAACTTGAGCCAGCTGAATCTTCAGCAAAAGTGTGAAGAAATCAAGGAGATCATGACGAAGGAGTATTGGCTGTGGTTGTCCCAATATTTGGTCCTCAAGCGAGCCTCCATCGAGTTCAACTTCCACACTCTGTATTCGAACTTCTTGGACGCCCTACGTAACAATGAGTTGGTCCGAATGGTCACACGCGAGACGTTCCGAAATATTCGTGTCCTCCTCCGTACGGATAAGGGAATGGCAAACTTTTCGGACAGAAGTCTTCTGAAGAATCTAGGCCACTGGTTGGGCATGATGACACTGGGCAGGAATCGTCCCATTCTACAGCTTGACATTGACTTGAAAGCGCTGATTGTGGAGGCGTATCACAAGGGACAGCAGGAACTCTTGTATGTTGTTCCATTTGTGGCCAAAGTACTCGAATCGTGCTCCAAGAGCAAGGTATTCAAACCCCCGAATCCATGGACAATGGCCATCATGAACGTGTTGGCCGAATTACACGAGGAGCAAGACTTGAAACTGAACTTGAAGTTTGAAATCGAGGTGTTGTGCAAGACACTCAGCATTGACATCAACGAACTCAAGCCGCCGGTCTACCTGAAGGATCCAAAGAAGGCGGTGATCCTGGAGTACCAACTCTCGTCCAAGCCAAAGCCGGATAATATTTCCATGCCTGAGGATCAGTCGCTGACCCAACTGAACCCGTCCACCGTTCCGGCACCGTCGCCGAGTGCAAGTAGCGAGAATGCCGGCCAGCCGGTCATCAATCAACCAGAGCCACGTTTCAGCTACGTTGACATTTCCGTGACCAACTACTCGACCATCGCGCAAAATCTTTCCCTGTCGCCCAACATTACAATGCTTCACACCAATCCGAATCTGAAGCACATTGTCCTGGGAGCGATCGAGCGAACCATCACCGAATGGCTGCAACCGATTGTCGATCGAAGTGTTCGTATTGCTGTGAAAACTTGCGAACAAATCATTCGCAAGGACTTCTCGTTGGATCCCGATGAGAATCGTATGCGCACCGCTGCCCATTACTTGGTGCGCAATCTGACTGCCGGCATGGCAATGATTACTTGCAAGGACCAGTTGAGTCAAGCATTGTCCGGGAATATCAAGAAAACGTTTATTTCTGCTCTAAACCCACCACCACCAAATGCTGATGTGGAGGCCGCCGCGATCCAATTTTCGAATGACAATGTCGAGTTATGCTGTGCGTTCATTCAGAAGACGGCTACGGAAAAAGCGATTCCGGAAATTGATAAGCGTTTGGCGAATGATTTCGAAATTCGCAAGATTGCCAGAGATGAGGGACGGTGAGTGCAATTTTTGTGTTTTGCGTATTGAGTGCATGCTTTCAACTGAGATATTGCCGTTTCAGCCGCTACTGCGATCCCGATGTTTTGGCATACCAAGCCGAACGTATGCCCGAACAGATTCGTCTGAAAGTGGGGGTCGTACCGCCAACACAGTTCGCCGTTTACGATGAATTCGCTCGCAAGATTCCTGGCTTCCAGCCGTTGACGGAACGTGATGCCGCGATTTTTATGCCCAAGACCACGATTCCAGTAAGTATTTGTCGCATCGATTGTCCCAAAGGTCATCTTTTACCAGATTGCTTTCTTCTGCAGGAGCTTCTTCAGACGAACGCCAACGACGAGCTCGGCATCATGTACGCTGAACTCGCGACCAAGATGGAATCCTTCCTGCACAACACAGTCAACATTGCAGCTTTGCAATTGCAAACGAACAAGATGCACAGCGTATTAGCTGCTTTGCTGGCGGCCCGGCGACTTCGTGAAAGCGACACGGCCATCACACTCCTCACACGAACAATTGAGGGTCTAATGGAGGGCCTGGTCAACGTGCCAGATCAAATTGAACCTATGAAAATATATCGTGACATTCATTTGCGTGTGCTGACTCTGATGCGAAGCATTTTCGGACCGGCAGCGACGGAACGTGCCATTACCAAGTGCGTTTTCGAGATTGGCGAGGAGTATCGCTACAATTTGGAGTCGGTCAAGTTGCTGATCACGTCACGCTTCATAAACGTGCAACAGTTCGATCAGCTTCTGAACCAAGCTATGGACAACGGTAGCAACTACTTGGCCATAACATTTGCCATGCAATTGATTCAATACTATTTGATCGACGAGCGCAGTAACAGTCCGTTCACCGAACAGGAAATGTACTGCACGATCGACTTGTTGGCCAAGCTTGCGGCCCATCAAACTGGTCCCGAAGGATTGCCCCACTTGATCGAACTCCTTCGGATTAGTCATGATCCTAACTCGTTTATGACTGAGCGGCCAGTGGGACCGACGCAATACATCCACTCGGGAATTTTACATGTTCGGGTAAGTAATGGGTGCGCTTCAGTTTCTCAGACAAAAATACTAACCATTAGCCATCTTCTTCTATTTCGTAGTCGAACGAATGTGACGACCCGCCCGGTTTGCAGGAGAAGACCGAGTATCTACTTAAGGACTGGTTCCAAATCTACTTCACTCAAATCAATGGACGCGATCCATTTAAGGCATTCGGCATGTTCATCAACAAGATGAACATGTACGGAATTTTGAAAACGGACGATATGATCACACGATTCATTCGCCAAGGAACACAATTCTGTATCGATCTATCGTACAGAAATCTCACCGATCAATCTATCACGCAAGGCGTTGCAAAAACCAAAATCTTCCAATGCATCGACGCGTACGTGCGGCTCATTGCTTTGCTTGTACGTCACTCGGGCGACGTTGGAAATCCCAACATGAAGATCAATCTGCTGAACAAGGTGTTGGGAATTGTTCTCGGCATTTTATTGCAAGACCAAGACATGCACGGCATCAACTTCCAGCAGTTGGGCTACCATCGATTCTTCATTATGCTATTCTTGGAGTTGAGCGCACCCGATCCGGTGTTGGAAAATCTTATGCTCAACATTGTCACTGCCTTCTGTCACACATATCATCTGTTGAATCCATCGACGGCTCCCGGATTCTGTTACTCGTGGCTCGAATTGATTTCGCATCGTGTCTTCATTGGACGCATCCTATCGCAGGTGCCGCAACAAAAGGGCTGGTCCATGTACTCGCAATTGCTTATGGATCTATTCAAGTATCTGGCACCGTTCTTGCGCAACGCAGAGCTCGCCAAGCCCGTTCAATTGTTGTACAAGGGAACATTGCGCGTATTGCTGGTGTTGCTTCATGATTTCCCCGAATTTTTGTGCGACTATCATTTCGGCTTTTGCGATGTGATTCCACCGAATTGCATTCAAATGCGCAACATAATTTTGGCGGCGTTCCCGCGTAATATGCGTTTGCCCGATCCGTTCACGCCCAACCTGAAGGTTGATATGCTGCCCGAAACGGCAACGGCACCACGCATTTACACCGACTACGTGAAGAACATTCAACCACTGATTTTCAAGAAGGACTTGGATTCGTATTTGAAAGCCCGGGCTCCCGTTACATTCTTGTCGGAGTTGCGCGGCCACTTGCAGATTTCCAACGAACCCGGTTCGCGCTATAATATCCCGCTTATGAATGCTCTCGTTTTGTATGTAGGCACGCAGGCAATCATTCATATTAGGTGAGTGTGTTGAAAGGACGACTCTTGCAAACGTGTACTAAATATTTCCTTTTATTTTGGTATCTCGCAGAAGTAAAAATCTTGTCCCGAACATGACGACAATTGTGCACAGTGCCCATATGGATATTTTCCAAAATTTGGCCGTCGATCTGGACAACGAAGGACGCTACTTGTTCCTGAATGCAATTGCCAACCAGTTGCGCTATCCAAACAGTCACACGCACTATTTTAGCTGTGCTGTATTGTATCTGTTTGTTGAGGCGAATTCAGAAGCAATCCAGGAGCAAATCACTCGTGTTCTGTTGGAACGATTGATTGTGAATCGACCACATCCGTGGGGTCTTTTGATCACGTTTATTGAACTGATCAAGAATCCTGTGTACAAATTTTGGGAACATGAATTTGTTCACTGTGCACCGGAGATTGAAAAGTAAGTAGTCACTATAAATTGTTTTTCTATACTTTAGTGTGGTAGCAATATGTGGTATGTCAGTTTTGGATGTGAAAGCTTTATTTGAGTAACTAATTTGTTGTTCTTTTTCAGGCTTTTCGAATCAGTCGCCCGATCATGTATGGTGAAAGCGAATCACCAGCAACAAATTGCCAATGTTGAATCCGAGCTTGAATGTAATTAAGATCTACGAGGTATACGCGTATTTTTTTTTTCCATAACTGCGCCATTATATATAATCTATAAAGAATCAGAAAAAACGCACTACATCTGCCTCATGATAAGCGTGATCCTTTTAAACTCGATTCGACGGAAATCATTGTGTATCTTGTACAGTAACTGCTAGACTAATATTTGGGTGTACATATGAAGAATATTCGACATCGACACGTAAAATTTAATGAATTATACGAAGATTTTGGTTTTGTTCTCCCTGTTCGGGGAAGTACGATGCGATCCTTAACGACTATAAATTCAGGTTAGACCTTCGTTTCGTTCTTGCGATTTTGCGAATATGCAAAACGAATTTTGATTTTAACAAACTAACTAACTGTTAACTGTCGACATATAACACTTAACACTTTTTTTCTCGGTAAATTAGTTGCGCATTTTAATTTAACGAAAAAGAAAGTAAATTTTTCATTTTGTAGGATCGCTTGTACGCTATTTGCGACATAACACTTATTTTACACTCTACTTTTCATATTTCGTACTAGTTTTAAGAGTTATTCACATAAATATGATAAATATTATATAAAATTATAAAGGATTATAGAGAATATAAGGAAATAATTGTAGTGTGTAACTAAATATGATAGAGAATACAAGCATTTTTGGAAATTTACGTGGTGTTTGTTGTTAATGCTGAACTGTCGGCTTCTTGCATCCTGAATGTGAAATTACTTATAGTCTGTCCGTCTGGTTCACTAACGTCCGATTGTTCTCAATTGTAGCTGCAACAGTGCCAAAACAGAATCAGGTGATGCTTAAACAAACCTCACACTGGAAAAAATGTTCATCAAATTTTTGAACAAAAATTTTGAGACAGACAGGGTTTCCAATTTGTGGGGAATTCCCCAAATTGCGAGGAATCTCAACTTTATTGGGAATTTTGTGGAATTATGCGGGGAAAATGTGGAGAATTTATGCCTGCTACCACCCATCGTGGTGGTGACGTTGATGGCCGGCATCACACACCAAAATGTTTATTCAAATATTATCCGTCCACACAATGATCTTCGATGGGCCATCAGGATCTCTGGCTCCAGAACAATCTAGATGGCTCTGTTTCTATCGGAAAGTGTTTCTGAGAAGATTCGTATTGTATCAACTAGTCTATTGTGGCTAGTTAACGAAGGTCCCAGATGGTTCGAGACTCCGATAGAGCTCGATCTATTAAATAAAGAAGTTTTTCTAACAAAAACTTGTTTTTCGAACAGTCGTTCCTATGACAGCTATATGATAGAGTAGTATGATTTCAACCAAATTCGGGAATATAATTTAGCTTAAAGATTATATCGATTATTGTGAAATTTAAAAAAGATATACTTAGAAATAGAAAAGTTTTTCTCACAAAGACTAATTTTTGGACCAGTGGTTCCTATGACGTAGTGGCCCGATTCCGACATATTTCAATCGACAAAGCTTAATCGACTCGTCTTATCATACTGACCAAGAATATTGTTGCGTGTACGGAGTGGGTATCTCTTACGACACGCACTGCTCTAAGCTTCATCATAATCTCGAATGATCGATAACAAGTGTCAGCTGACTGGGCACTAGCGGATTCTCGAACCTTCGTTGAGTAGTGGAAACCTGAGACTAGAACATCTCGAAAAATCTAGTCTTCGCTAATTGACGAATGCATAGATTAGCAGCTATATAAAGGCAGATGTCACCAAGAAGAGGAGAAGAGAAAAAGAAGTAGTAAGACTCGACACTTAGTGGCAGTTGGATCGCTATAAAGCGGAAAGGAGAATAGTCGTTATACGCGCATCTGAACACGGTCGAATTTCCAGATAAGGACGAATCGACGAGAAATCTCGACGAATCGGGAGCGGAACAAGTTTCAACCGGGGACCCTGGCATCCAGCAGCTACTGTCGATGTTCGAGCGGTCGAGTTTTCGCATTCTCTTTGTCTTTTTTTTAAACTCGAGTTAAATGGGTTCCACTTAAAGACAATCCCCATACTTAATTTTCAAGCCGCCCGTCGGTCGTTTTGTACATACTTGCGCTTATCGATATTCAAATAATACATACTTATGTCACGGAACTGGTATCACTGTTATCGGACAAACAATCGTTATCATAGAATTTGCGAGAAACAAAACATTAAATAAATAAATGTCTGCACTATAAAGACGGTATTTGTGAGTTATAAACACAAGTTAAAAAATGAAAAATAAATAAACAGAAATGTTATGATGTAAATGTTGTCATAAAACTACGAAACTTGCAAAATAGAATGTTAATTTTTTGTTTCGTAAATGCTCGTTGTTGATTTTTTCTTTAAATATTCAATTTCAATTTCTTTAAAAATTCAATATTAATTCAAATTATCAACCGCAGCATCCCTTCTACCAAAACCAACTACCAGTTGTCTGTATTCATACAAAGCCTTATCCAACACTAACTCCACCGAAGCCTGTCCGAAGCAGGGATTCGGAGTGATGCGATTTTTCCGCTCCGCTCCGCTCCCGCTCCACAATATAGGGAACCGCTCCGCTCCACCGCTCCGCTCCGGGTAAATAGTTTCGCTCCGCTCCCCGCTCCGCTCCGGACAAATGAAAATTTCGAGTGTAGCACTTGTTCGCATATACCATACAATAAGGTATCTATAGTTTTAGAACTAGAGTAGGATGCGTTCCATTCACATAAAAACAAAATCAGTATTATCCCACCAAACCAACAAACGAATGTTGGCCAGAAACGAATGTTCCGCGAAAGTGGTTCCCTTCTAGACATATCAGCTGCGTTTTTTTCGTACAGAACAGAGTAGAGCAGGTTAAGCGGTGAAAAAAACGATCGAGAGCAAGTTTGGGTAGCGGAGACAAAAACGAGGCATGTCTGCTTGGGAGCGTGTCTTGGTTTAGTTAAAATTCAAATGTTAACTCAAATTTCAAGAGGAAACTTAAATCCTTGGTGCAGATACAACCGGACAAATTTCCTTTAGGCAGCAAAATTATTTCAAATTCCAAATAATTGCACAAAACGAACATTTTATTGACTTAAAATGAACTATAAGTGCTTCCCAAACTAACTCGTCGAAAACTTTCACCTCCTGCGCCGTCTACATTTCAAATGTGGAACTATTTAACAGAGTGTAAGTTCTGGACTAACTTTCTATCGAGAGCAGCTCAGATCAAATTGTTAGTGTAATTGTGTGGTCTTAACCTACTCTGCTCTATATAGATCTTGAAAAAACGCGCCTATCAATTGCATGTGTTTATCCCAAATAAACACCCTAGAGCTAGAACTATAGTGCTTTCAAGAATCGAAGATCTCTCTAATGATTTCCCCCATAAACCAAGTGGTCATTAATTTCTTGTTAAAACTCGCGTGTCGTGCGTTGACAAACAAACAAATGCATTATGCGAGAGACGCATTAACTTCCACTGTAGCAGCTACAGTGGAAGTTAATTTACATTCTGGATTACATCGAATCAATTTTCGGAGATTTAGTCCCCTCGTATAAAATTTTGCACCCAATCTTCAATTCAATCTCCGATTTACTATAGGTTACTTGATAAGACGAACGAACGAAGTGTGATGAAAACCGCGCTATATGGAAACGGTCCTGTACTACCCATCAGTGTTCAATTTTCAATTTCTTCTAATGTAATTCACATTAAACTTCTTTATATAATGTCATACAAACAAAATTTAGAGTGCTTAAATTATAGGGCTCTGTTATACAAACGAAAATGAAAAAAAAAATCGGTGCGGAGCGATTTGTAACGGACGGTCTGGTGGGCATCCGAAGATGCCCGTGGGGACGGAGCCTAAGGTTGCATTATGACCGTGAAGGTCGGGCCGTGCCATCTGGCAAAGAAATAGGCCCCTCAACGAGCTAAGCAGCGGCCTATGCTTGCTGTAGCTCAGTTCGGGAGATGTGGGCGGGGTTTTCGCCGCTCGTTGCCCCTGCCCTTTACGTATTAACAAAAATTCATAGGCCTGGGGAAAACAACACAAACAGTGGAGGTAAAAATGGGAAATAAAAAAAATAGTCGATAAGGATGGAATGGTTGACGGACGGATCAGACGCCCACACGGTCGCACCTGGGTCCTGGTGTAATGGGACCCTCGGCCTCTGGTTTCGTACCACCAACAGATCAGTACTCATCAGGTGCTGCTTCGATCTGCTGGTGGGAGCAGCACTACCAGACCATAATATGGTTCATTACAGGTGGTTCATTACAGATTTCACCAAAAAAATCGCTCCACTCCGCTCCTCTTTGTTAAAACCGCTCCACGCTCGCTCCTTCGCTCCGGCTTTTCATGCCCGCTCCACTCCGCTCCGCTCCGCTCCGCTCCGAATCCCTGGTCCGAAGCCAGTGTTGTGAAAGGAGGAGGGAATGATAGCTGTAGGCTGAATGGCTGAGTTACGCCCTTGCGTCTCAGATCTTTAGGGTGGCATGAATCACGTAGCCAGACTTGCAACATAATTGTGTGAAGTCTGGTACGTTATGAACCACGTGAAGCAGCTATCCCCGAAGCCACCCCAGAACAGGATTTAGCGATAGACCGCAAACCCAGTCTTTTAAAAATTACACCATGTCAAGAAATCTGGAGAAAAAACCTGGGATTGGACGGATCAACAACGACGACCACGCAAACGATTAACGGATTATTCCTTCGGACCCTAAAATATACACTCCCTGAACAAACCGGGAACGAGAAGGCCCTACTACAAACAAGTCGAAAAATAAAAACTGGGCATCACTGACTGCAGTCCAGGAAACAAGTTGGTAGCAAAATTAACGACAAGAAATGGCAAACCATTTTTCAAAAGCGGCAAATCATCTTTATTGACTTTAAATGAAAGGTTGTGTGCGATTTGCATTACTAATTGACTTCGCATGCAGCAGAAACCTTTTCGTAAGCTCAACATGCTTTCCGCACCGACGCATTCATAAAGATACCTGCAAATTGAAATGAACCATATTCTGGTCTGGTTGTGCTGCTTCCACCGGCAGATCTATGGCAGCATCTGATGGCTAAGGATCTGTCGGTGGTACGAAACCAAGCGCCGAGGACCCCATTACACCTGGACCCCAATGCGAGCGCGAGCGCAAGTGAGGCGCCCGCCAACCAATCCATCCTTATCGCCTCATTTTTCCCCCCATTTTTACCTTCTCTGTTTGTGTTGTCTTCCCCAGCCCTATGAATTTTTGTTAATACGTAAAGGACAGGGGCAACGAGCGGCGAAAGCCCCGCCCACATCTCCTGAACTGAGCAACAGCAAGCATAGGTCGCTGCTTAGCTCGTTGAGGGGCCTTTTTCTTCGCCAGATGGCACGGCCCGACCTTCATGGTAATTATGCTACCTTAGGCTCCGTCCCCACGGGTATCTTCGGATGTCCACCAAACCGTCCATTACATATTTGGCGCCCACCTTGGGGCTCATTTCTGGTACAGAACAGGACTAAGGAGGACCTCGTCGGGCTCCTTTTTAGTCCTTCCACCGATGTGTATCCCCACAAGCACATTAAGGCTACTTGCTCTAAGTCTTAGGACTTAGCCACTTTACTTCACGTACTTTCCCTTCAAGTAGCTGTGCTTTCCTCTGTAGCACCCCGTCCTTTCTATAGAGTAGTTTTTCCTTTTAGATTCAGTTTAACAAGGCAGTCCTGGCGTTGTGTTCGTCTTTTGTGGTTTAGCCACGTATTTAAGGCCTCCATAAAGGCTTCGAATTGCCGGCATTAAGAGCTTCTTCGGTGACTGGACGAAGCACGGAGGATACCTTTTTGTTTGCCAGGATTGTCCTTTTAAGTAACTTAAAAGAAAATTCCTTACACAGTATTGCATTTTTCTATTACACGGGGGAACAGCATTTTGTTTATTTCGATTTGATATTCATTTCTAGCTAATTTTTGGTCGTAGAATCCGGAAATGCTAACCGTTTTTCTCCTATACGTCCAGTTTTTGAGATACAGGGGGCTCAAATTTTGGCCCCCATACAAACCTTCCCTTCATTGAAATCAAAACAAACGAAACTCGTTACAATTTTTTTATTTATAAATTTTGATTTTACGTCTTAACAATATTACCTAAGAACTAAAAAAAAATTATGGCAAAAATTTTCGTTTGTAGCTTTTCCTGGAGTGTTCAATTTCAGGACAGTCCCGTTTTATGCCCCAACAATAGTGCGCCATCATATTCGCATCCCATCTGCCTTGATATCGAGTTTCCATGATTTTTAAATCTTGATGAAATCGCTCTCCCTGCTCATCACTCACAGCTCCAAGATTTTCCGGAAATTCATCTAGATGACTGTGTAAAAAGTGGACTTTGATGCTCATATTGCAGCCAAGCCTTTGAAAACTGTCCAATAGTTGCTCGACTACTATCGCATAATTCGATGCACGTATATTGCCTAGAAAGTTGTTCACTATATTCTTAAATGCCAGCCATGCTGTCTTTTCATTTTCTTCCATTGATTCAATAAAATTTGTATCTCTAAGAAGCTGTCGAATATGTGGACCGTCAAATACACCAGCCTTTATTTAACAAACAATCCAGGTAGCGAGAAATTACTTTTTTTTATTGCTTTTAATTTTATTGTATACAGGTACTAGAAGGTCCTGCACAAGGATGCAGCCCCGTAGCTTTTAAAAAAAGTTGTTTTTTAAGGGGGCCTTTTGTAATTTTCCGTAAAATTAAAAAACAAACGATATCTCGAAAACCTGACGTATAGGGGAAAAACGGACTGCATTTTTGGAATCAGCGAGGCCGTTTTACTATAAATTAGGTGCAAAATTAAAAAAAAACAGAAAAAAGTGTCAAAATTATTCTCCCGTGTTATTAATGTGCTCAGCAGCTTACAGAGTTTGGGAGTGAATTACGGCAAGGAATGCAGTGTTGCGCCTCTGCTGGCCTCGGCATTCTCTGTGTAACCTGTTGATCTCCTAAATAATGGGCAGATGTAGTTTTTTTTCTGTTTGCTAATTTTTCTCCTCTACACTCGTTGCCGGCTGGCTCAGAAGCTCAGTTCTTTCTTTCGTTTTTTTTTGCAGCACACTCTGTCCTCAGCTTCTACTTCTTTGGAGGCCTCGAAGTAGAAGGTGCCCTGTAGTGAACCATATCCTGGTCTGGTTGTGCTGTTTCCACCGGCAGATCTATGTCAGCACCTGATGAGTAAGGATCTGTCAGTGGTACGAAACCAGAGGCCGAGGGTTACACCTGGACCCCAATGCGAGCGCGAGGGCAAGCGAGCCATCCGCCAACGATTCCATCCTCATCGCCTCATTTTCTTATTCCCCATTTTTACCTCCCTTATTTGTGTTGTCTTCCCGAGGCCTATGAAATTTTGTTAAAACGTAAAAGACAGGAGTAACGAGCGGCGAAAATCCCGCCAACATCTCCTGAGCTGAGCTATAGCAAGCATAGGCCGCTGCTTAGCTCGTTGAGGGGCCTTTTTCTTCGCCAGATGGAACGCCCACGTCATTATGCTACCTAAGGCTCCGTCCCCACCGGCGTCTTCGGATGCTCACCAAACCGTCCGTTACAAGTCGACGCAATTAAATAATAATTAATGCAATCAAGTAGAAGGAGGCCATCACAACCGAACATCAACGTTGGAGATGTATCGTATTCGTAGACGACTTCACATACCTGGATAGCAATCTGGAAAACAATCAGCGAAACTGACGAAATCAAGCGACAGATACAGCTGGCAAATAAGACTTTTTTCTCGGTTGTCCCAATAATAAAATAGAAGCATGTAAACAGAAATCCGAAGCTCCGCGTATACAATACCATAGATTAGCCGGTCGTATACCAGTGCTATGCTATGTATGCCAAACCTGGACCCTAACTCAAACCTCCGAAAACATGCTAAACACATTTGAATGAAAGGCCCTTCAGCGAATTTTCGGAGCAGTTTGCGACTGAAATGAATGGCGCATGGAGTATATGAGCTGTACGAACTATATGATGAGCTGGAAGTTTCAAGAGCCAAACTACAACGTCTTCAATGGGCAGGGCATGTACAACGAATGGGTGATAACCGCATGTCTCAAGAAATATTAAAAGGACGCATCAGCGAAGTAAGGCCACCAGGAAGACCGAGAGCTAGATAGATGTAGCGATAACTTGACGGAGATAATTGGAGGGCAATGATCCAGACGGCCAAGGCCCGACATCGGGTTATAGCACCACGATGAAGATGATGATGATCTCAGACTCAGTACGTAAAAAATACTTAGAGAAGTCATAAGCGCAATTTTTGCATATTCTATTGTAGAATCTAATAGCCTCCATATACTGTGCGATCCGTCGTCGATCGGCCGATATTGTGATCGACAGGTACATAGATGGCACAGTGTATGTGACTATCGTTGGCAATTTCACTGATCGGACAATCAATTTTTATCTGACGATATTTTAGTGCAATTTTACTGCAATCCGCCAGTCCTACTATCAATTCTACGGTGTATGTGATTATCGTAAGTCAAATTATTAAATTATCAAATTTGACAGATTTTGATGATTTCAATTGCTCTGCAATGAAAATATAAAATATGTTGTATTCGAAATTACCCCACAACTCCAGAGAGTTAACAAAAATTAATGTAGGTTAGATTGGGCGTGGATCACATAACCCAGTTAGTTATTCATGATCGCATCGCACGAATATGGTATCGCGGAGATCGGCAGATATTTTGTGGCGAAATACTCAATTTTATCCAAAACTTCTCCTTCACTGTTCTGTTCTAGATCGTTTCTTTGCTGCTTTGTATGTTTCTCCACCATTATACGTAGCACTTTTGTACACTCTCGTATACTCGTAGGAGGAGTGCTAAACAAATAATAAAATATGAAGATTACCGCAAAAAAGAATTATTCGTAAGAATCAATTTAAATGTCGGCCCGAAAACCACAAAAGCTCAGTGACGTCACAAAGCCATAATAGAATTTTGGCGCGCAAACTTTTCCGTATTTATCTTTTGATTGTTATGTAAAATGATGTATGAATCGTGTCACAAAGTATGTGTATGTATATATTTATTACGAAACGATTATGCCTGCCTAGAACTTCCAAACGATAGCACAATAAAAAAAAAGTTAAACATAAGATACGTAAATAAGATATTTTCTATTTTTGTGTATCGTTTAAGAGCGAAGAAACATGTTTTTCGCAAATATGGGTGGGATTTTTGGCAAATTAAAAAAAAAAAGAGTAAATGTTAAATGGAAGTTTCCAATATGAACAGCTGCAGATGGTAGTACATTGATAGACTTGATTCGGATACAAGTATTAGAATGATTAGAGACTTAGATATATTAAGGTAGCATATTATCAGGAAGCGTAAATCTAGTTCAATACTCATATTTTAAATATTAGAATGAGACACCATGTTCGTTGTCCAAAGACTCACTGAAGTACTTGAAGCATTTTGGCATCATGGCTACTAGTTCTGCTCGAGCTCCTCCTCAGGAAACTCAGATCGCTGCTTATAAACCCAAGTGCACCTTAAATTATACTCGTACTTAGTTTGCTTGGTTTTTTCGTTTTTAAGTTTTAACGGAGCCTTTGCATGTCTACTGTGATTATTGCAGTCATATTCCATACTTCCGTATGCGCTTTGAAGCAATCGGATTGGCAGAGTGTAGCACATTGAAGATCCACCGGATAATGGGCAGTTGACAGGGTAGTTCAAATAGCTATTATATGACCAGCGCCGGTCCTAGCTATTTTGGCGCCCTGTTCAACTAGTAGAAAATCGCCCTTTAATTTTATCATTGCACAAATTAATATTGGACATCATTTCTGCATAATTTTGTTAGGGTTTTGTAGTAAAAACAAAACCCTTATGAAGTCAGTCAAATGTCTGTCTGTCCGTCTGTCCATAGAATATCTCACGAAAGGCTGAAGCTACGTACAATACATATGAAGAATTATTATAATTCGCCGAAGAAAGCGATGCGTCGTAATAGGCTGACTTTAAGGGGAGGCCCCATAGACGGGAAATGAAGGCCAACATTTTTCATCTGGTATAGGCAAGTGGGATATCATGAGAAACGTACCATCGAGTACATTCAATTTTTGGCATTTTCGTTAAAGTTGAAAAAAGGGGAAAAGAGGTAGAGGGGAAAATATGAGATAATAATTTGCCCCGCACCCCCTTGCATTTCGTAACCGTTACACTTAGAAATATGAAAACTTACAGGAAGATGGCTTCTAACTAGCATAGAAAACTAAAAGCAATAGAATTTTTATATCTTTTCAAAATAGGTTAATAATAGTATATTTCTATAGTTACAGTTAGCACTCCCCTGCATCCCCCAAACACATCCTCATCATCATAGTGGGGCGACAGCCCGACGTCGGGCCTTGGCCGCCTGGATCATTGTCCTCCAATTATCTCGGTCACGTGACCGCGTCCTCCAATTTTGGAAGCCCAGTAGCTGCGTGGCGTCCACACCTACTGAGCTCTCCCAACGAGATCTCGGTCGTCCTCGCAGTCTCGCTCCGTCGACTCGTTCCGCATTCATTACTCTCTTAGGCATGCGATCGTCGTCCATTCTTTGTACATGCCCTGCCCATTGAAGTCGTTGTAGTTTGACGATTTTCGAGACATGCAGCTCATCTTACAGTTCATACAACTCATGGTTGTACCGGATGCGCCATCCATCTCGATCGCAAACAGCCCCGAAAATTCGCCGTAGAACCTTACGTTCAAATGTATCTAGCATGTTTCTAAACACATCCTAAGTCAAAAATATTGATAGCCAACGATAGTCAACACCAAAGGCAATAATATCTCCAAGTTTCGTAACAATCACATAATATTTAATAATAGTACATTCATTTAAATTTGAACATTTTGATATCATCCGTACAAAAAATGCACATATGTATGTAACTGGCATCACCTACACACAGGTACTACGAGTACTGCAACTGCATACTTGAATATTGTTTATGGTTTTTGGTAGAGCGAATTGGAGTAAAGCATTTCTGAAAGGGTAAAGATTGGTGGGATGGGAGCGGGAAGGGAGCGGGAAGGAAGAGAAGTGGAGGTGGAGTGCGGGAGGTCGGCTGGTTGCTGCCTCTACTTTCTATAATAATTCAAACAATTTATTTTTAATATTTTTAATAAAGGAAAACTTGGAAAAAGGGCATTTGACTCCCTCTCCCCTACACTTCCGGACTCCCTATCATCGGGGGTTTTTGGCCACATATTCAGGGGACTGTCCCCAACAATTGTGCCAAATTTCACAACTACACGATTTTTTATACCTTAGACTTTATAAGTATAGGGTATATTTTTTTGTCACGACGAAAATATAGAACACCTTAAAGGAGGTTCCGGGGGGTATAGCATTGTATATACATATAAATGATCAGGGTCACCTCCTGATTTGATTTAGCCATGTCTGTCCGTTCGCACGATAACTTTCGATAGAATGAAGCTAGAGCCTTGATGGACATTATCAGGCCAAGAGAACGCCTACCTCCTCTACATATGTAAAATAATCAAATGTATCTATAACTCACGATTAAATAAACATGAAAAGCTCCAGCTTTGGTAGATTGCTCGTGAGTGTAATCTTATACTCTCTTGGAAAAATAAAATCAATCAGTTGAAAACCAACGGTAATTTTCTTACAAAGAGCCCCGACTCCATACTTTTCACGTTTTTTGTCTATAACTCTTGAACCAATTGACGTAGTTTTTGGCATGTAACCCTGAGGTGAGACACTGCTTGACTTTTAGTAAGTTGGACATAATCAGATCGCCTACCTCCCCTACAAATTCCAAAAAATTAATTATTCCGTTAATTATGATAACTTTCAATAGAATGACACTAGCGAGTTGAAAATTTGGTAGAATGTTGGTAGATCCAGTTAGTTGGTATTGAAAATGGGTAAGATCCGACCCAAGGAATGAGACATCAAATAAGCGATAACTTTCGATAGAATAAAGCTGGCGACTTGAAAAATCCGATAAATATTTGTTGTGTGGGTTAGTTAGTTGATTTTGAGAATGGTCAAGATCCTTCTAAAACGTCGCCTATAAACTGGTCATATAGGAAATTCACCTTTAATGCACATGGTCGTTGCCAATTGGTACTCTTGGTATTACCACTAGGTCTGTACAAGTCTAGGGTATACACGCTTCGGACTCTGCTGTAGCTTGGGCTATATGATCTAATCGTGTGTATACGACCAATACGAGTGTTGCATTATTCAAAATGGGAACGATAATACAACCGACTCATCCTTGATCGCCATATGGGTTCCTCTCTATTTGGGTCATGTACACTAATTTTTTGTCCTCACGCCCACAGGTAGGCCGGTTCTGTGTTAATTACTATGATTATGGTACATGTTAAATTTTACTCGTACCGCAAAAAATTCAAAACAGCCATTAAAACATATTTTTCTCAGTCGTTTGAAACGATACGACCATTGCATCGCCTATGTATATTATCGTATGCAGCTGCGTGTATTTTGCATGCTTCGTATTCCATACCATTGTCAGGTACTCAGAACTCAAGGTAATCGACTGAGAACATTATAAAAAAAAAAATAAACCTCCACACATAAAAACACTCAAATCCGAACGGTGTACTAGTCACGGCATTTGGCTAAAATACACATTCTGTATCTAGTATCTAAGCCACTAACCAACAGCATGCTAACTGCTAACAAAAAAAAATCGTAAAGGTCACACAATCGCATCCACAATATAGTATGTGTACAAGCTAAGAAATTACTGAAATGAAAATATTTGTTGCCCACCTACACACAAAGCTGTTAGCTACCTGTGGCGGTTGTCCTCAAACTATAAATCTATTATGGTGTTCAGAGTAACCACCTGGGCAACAGCGATAGCCCCACACCACACAGGGTGTATATTGGAAATTTTTATAAAATGACTGGGAAGAGCTATTAATTAATTAATTAATTTAATTAAAATTAATTATTTTGTTTGACTGATCTTATTTCTTTTGTTTCACGATTTTAAACATTATTCGCCTTATGAAGGGAATCAGATATAACCGACAACGTATCTTACAGAATCCTGGGCGAATCCAAAGATGATAGAATTTGGTTGAGGGGTTTGGAGCTCCCTGGCGAAACAACGCGACCGTTCGCAAAATATCTCAATAGCCGTGTTTCTTTGTAAACAGAGCAATCTGCCCTCACTACACTGACAATATTGTTCCCGATAATTCTGGATGGACAACCGGTGCAGGAAATCTGTTTTGTAAGCTACTTATCAGGTTAACGTATTCAGAATTCGACAGTTCATACAGTTTATTTTCTGTGAATGAAATGTGGATTTTCTATATTGTAATAACATGGAATCACAAAAAAAAAAAATATTCTACTACCCAAACCAAATTTATTACATTGTACTTACACTGTCTTGGGTCTAGTTAGCCCGCAAACTCAAATTTCAAGAGAAAACTTAAATACAATATTAATATCCCAGTCAGACAAAAATCGAAACTTGATCGACCCTAGACCGAAGAGTGTCTACTAAGGAATCGATGACTATATCGATGAAACGTCGGGGACATTTATATGGGCATGGCCGCTTTTGCGATACTGAAAATGAGGACAGGAATCGATCCAAAATCGATGACGGTAGTCGATGTAGAATCGATGACTGTTCTCAGTGTAGAATCGACGCTGAGATCGAATTAGAATCGATGACTGTAGCCAACGTAGAATCGACACTGAGATCGGATTCGGATCGATGACTGTAGAAATGTGTAGAATCTATCCTGATATACAATTCGTTCAGAAACTAAGTGTCGTGAAATCTATTATTGTATTGATTTCACGGGACTTTTCATTTAACGGCAGAATGTGTCCCAGGAGTCCGAAGCGTATATACCCTAGACTTGTACAGACCTAGTGGTGACACCAAAAGTAATCATTAGCAACGACCATGCATTAAAAGTGAGTTTCCTATATAGCCAGTTTATAGGGGAGGTTGGCACTCATTCAGGGAGATCTTGACCATTCTCAAAATCAAGTAACCAACCCATTCTACAAAAATATTTGTTGAATTTTTCAAGTCGCTAGCTTCATTCCATCGAAATTTATTGCTTATTTGAAGTCTCACTTGTAGGGGAGGTAAGGGTTCCTTGGGTCGGATCTTGCCCATCATTGCCACCAACCAATTAGATCACCCTACAAACATACAAACAAAATTTTAAGTCTCCAGCTTCATTCTATCGAAAGATATCGCTTATCTGAAGTTTCATTTGTAGGGGAAGTAGGGGTTTCGTTGGTCGGATTTTACGTATTTTCAATATTAGCTGACTGGATCCTACTACAAACATTTGGCCAAAATTTCAAGTCGCTAGCTTTATTTTGTTGTAAGTTATCGGTTATTTTAAGTGTCATCTCTAGAGGAGGTAGGGGTTCCTTAGGTCGGATCTAACCCATCTTTAATGCCAACTATCTCAATCTCACTTCAAACATTTGACCAAAATTTCAAGCTACTGGCTTCATTCTATCAAAAGTAATCGCTTATTTGAAGTTTCATTTGTAGGGAAGGTAGGGGTTCCTTGGGTCGGATCTTGCCCATTTCCAGTACCAACTAATAAGACCTTTCTACCAACATTTTACCAAATTTTCAACTTGCTAGTGTCATTCTATCGAAAGTTATCGTAATTAAAATAATATTTAATTTTTTTAATTTTGTAGGGGAGGTAGGCGTTCCTTCGATCTGATTATGCTCAACTTACCAAAACCTAAGCAACTTCTCACCCCAGGGTTACATGCCAAAAATCAGATGTCTACGTCAATTGGTTCAAGAGTTATGGATCAGATCATACTTCCAGCATCTAGTCAAAATTTCATGGCTCTGGCTTCATTCTATCGAAAGTTATCATGCGAACGGACAGACAGACAGACAGACAGACATGGCTTAATCGAATCAGGAGGTTACCCTGATGATTTATATATATACATTGCTATACCTCCGGAGCCTCCTTTAAGGTGTTACATATTTCCGTCGTGACAAAAACAATATACCCTATACTAAAAGTCTAGGGTATAATGACAAAAACAATATACCCTATACTAAAAGTCTAGGGTATAAAAAAACATATTCAGTATTTCATGATATGACAACATGCGTCGCCAAAGATACTTTCAAACGAATTCAAATTTCAGGCAAATTGATTACCAGAATCGATGTACATATGATCGAAGGCATTTCAATTCCTTTCACACCAGAGACAAACCGATGAAAAAGGTCTATAAAATCGAAAACATTTGAATTTTTCGGAGACAAACCGATGAATGGAACCGCTATAGGATCGAAGACTTTTCGATTTCACTGGGTATCGGAGACAAATGTTTTGCTGGGATTATACCATATTTAAGTTTTTTCTTGACATTTGAGTTTGAGGTTTGAAGGATAACTAGACTCAAGACAAATCTTGAACCAAGGAAATACGCAATTCCCCCAAATCCACCTTTCGCTGTTCAGTTTTATGTCGTTTTTCAGCTCCTATTCTGTGCTGTTCTGGTCACAAATAAATGCGGGTTTGATAAGTGTACATAGTCCAAATGAAATCCTGGAAAAGGTTCGTCCCATGCCAATACATTTTAATTTTGGTCCATTAGTTTTCAAGTTGTCTATGATTTGCTTTGAGAAATGTTGTCCTTAGCGCCCCTAATCAGGAGATACTCATATCTACCAGGCGAATGCAGGAATGTCCTTTTTCCTCACCGGAGAAATAAAAAAACTCAAAATATCTTCAACAGTAGTCTAACGCGTTCACCTAATGAACGCCAATCGTAATATCCATCTTGCCTATATGTATATCACTACATTGCCAAGAATGTTCTTTTTCCCCGGCAGAGGACTCAAAATAATCAACACTAGTTCACTAAAAACTCTTTTTTTCCTCACCAAAGGAGCCAAAAAGCCATCGACAGTAGTTAAATGCATTCGCCTTAACAAACCCTGTCATATAATACCCATCTTGCCTAGATACAACTTAATTGCCAAGAATGTCCTTTTCTCCTCACCAAAAAGTGCAATCAACAGTAGCCTAGTGCATTCGCCTCATAACCACCAGTCACATGATACGCATATTGCCTAGTTATCGCCTCACTGCCAAGAATATCCTATTTGCCACACCAAAGGACTCAAAATGGTATCAATCCTGACCAAAGGTCTTAAAATGCCTTGAACAGTACTTGAGTCCATTGGTCTCATCACCCCAATTCAGTAGATACCTATATTTTACCAAGTTTGATTTCCGTTTCATTTCATGTTAAAGATGTTTCTGACGCACAAATGCAGAAGGACCAAAATATCATTACATGGTACTTATAATAACATAAGGAAGCTACGTACAAAATTCAGTTCAGAAATTTGATCACGGGAAATGCCTCGAGGAACAATCTTTAAAAAAAAACTCTGGTTTAAACAAAACAGAATATACAGTTAGCCCAGTCCATGATCAAAATTGTGGTCCCCGATTTGTGCTCAGGGTGACACAAGGAACCTACATACCAAATTTGGTTAAGATCAGAACACAGAAAGTGCCCGGACAAACGCACAAACAGCATGCGTCGGACTAGATCCCCGTCTATTCGTAACTAAGGAAGGATTGGGGTGCTACAGAAGAAAGCACAACTACTTGAAGGGAAAATACGTGAAGTAAAAATGGCTAAGTCCTAAGACTTAGAGCAAGTAGCCTTAATGTGCTTGTGGGGATACAAATCGGTGAAAGGACTAAAAAGGAACCCAAAAGAGGTCCTTCTTAGTCCTGTTCTTTACCAGAAATGGGCCCCACGTTGGGCGCCAGATATGTAACGGACGGTTTGGTGGCCATCCGAAGATGCTCGTGGGGACGGAGCCTAAGGTAGCATATGACCGTGTAGGTCGGGCTATGCCATCTGGCGAAGAAAAAGGCCCCTCAACGAGCTAAGCAGCGGCCTATGCTTGCTGTAGCTTAGTTCGCGAGATGTGGGCGGGGTTTTCGTCGCTCGTTGCCCCTGTCCTTTACGTATTAACAAAATTTCATAGGCCTGGGGAAGACAACACAAACAAGGGAGGTAAAAATGGGGAATAAAAAAAAAATTTCGAGAAGGATGGAATGGTTGGCTGACGGATCAGACGCCCACGCGGTCGAATTCGGGTCCGGGTGTAATGGGACCCTCGGCCTCTGGTTTCGTACCACCAACAGATCATTACTCATCAGGTGCTGCTTCGATCTGCCGGTGGGAGCAGCACTACCAGACCATAATATGGTTCATTACACAGTGAAGGATGGAAATCATGCAAAGACATGTTTCGCCCTCGATGATGCAATGCTTGCCAAGAGTTAGCATGGAGGGCTTTGATTTTCGCTCAATTACATTAAGGAAGAAACAGCCGTGGCTGTTCAATGGGTGGACATTTGATCTCATAATTCGTGCGGTCTGGATTCAAGCTCTGCCACGAGCAAATATTTTGTTCCCACCTTACCAGCCCTCGGTGAAACCATACATGACACCATACATCAAGCCGGCTTGATGAATTCGTCAGTGATACTCACGTAGGGACTCGTAGGTGGTCATGTATGGTTCATCATATGCTTGAAAAATGCATAAGTGACTTTAGTCCCGCGGCTAGAACAATGCTCATGATGCCTTTCGTCCAGGCCTGGATAATAAGCGCATTGATGTCTTAATCATAACTTGTCAGTGTGGGTAAATGGGTAGAAAAAAATTTGGCTCATGTTCTCTCTGCCAAAACCTTAGAGCCAAAACCGTTTTCCTACAGCCTGCTAGCATGTTTAAATTTTTCGGAAACTGTACATACTACGATTGATGTCATCGTTGCAATCGATTGTCGCAGTGTCATCATCGCTTTGTTTTAAGTTCTATAGATTGTTTAATCGTCTCTTCTTGATATAGTATCATGTCGTAAAAATATCAAAGAAAATGCGGCCAAGTGACATCATCAAGTACATCGTTTCAAATAAAATCTAAGTAAGTTGAATTGTTGCAAGGGTAGGAGATGCATTTGAAATTTCAATAAGAGTATGGGTTTATTTATATACGCTCAAAGCAAATTACGGATAAATTAAAAATGCCGTAATGGTTTAGAATTACTTTACCGTAGATGCATTCATGATTCAACTGATTCTTCTCAGCTAATAATCGCCTTACCAACTGAGTTATTCCCAAATATGCGAGTATGTTACTCCCCCAGAAATCCCCCAGAATACAATATTGTATTACGCTCGCTGCATTCGCTCCGCACTCAAAAGATCACAACAGAAACATAAACGCTCGTTTCTCATCTCATCTTTTGTTTGTTAAACACAAACCCCATAGATGGCGGGAGACAAGATTCTCCTATTACTTGCCAAAAAGGATTGTTACTAAAAATCAAATCAACTATAAAGATTTATAAGTTTTCATAATAAATTTACCATTTACCGATCCAAGTGACATCTGTAAATATATCTATCCGGTGTAAGGTGTAGGTTTCTTAAACCATAGAGTTCTCCAGGCCAGGTTAATCCAGGATAACGCATTGTTGTGATTGCGTGTTGCTAATCCGAATTAATCTACATACGGGGTAGGCAACCAGCGGCCCACCACACGCTTTTCCGCGACTCGCCAGAGAGGGGTTTCTATGTATTGACAAATTGTATAGACTTCACAAGAAAGCTGACTCCGCCTCCGGCGGTAGATTTGTATGTATTGATTCTCTTGTGTATTTATACTGTGCAGTTTATACTATGTTTATACAATTTGTCAATACACACAAATCTCCTGGCAGAGGCGAAACTTCTATGGAGTGATAACTCTTATGGAATCTATACTATTTGATAAAACTTACTTACCTTCGCTTAGATCATACCGCTTTGCAGTAGGAACCAACAAGATCTCAACCGAAATATTTTACCAAATTTTCATGACGATAGCGATTCCCCGATTCCGGGGATTTACGTGTCGGACTATGAGCCCACTCAGCTGTTAAATGAGTACCCATTATGGGGTAAATAACTCGGTTGAGCGTGTTGCTGATCACATACCTCTGCACAAAAAACCGTCACGATCTAGAAAATGAGATGATGCTAACTCATCTCGAGGCCGTGGTTCAAATTGGACTGTTGCGCCAGTTATTTATTTATTTATTTAGCGCGCAGGAATGGTTTACACTCTATATCCCACTAGGGGTTAAGGCAAGTATTTAGTTGGATCGTCATAATCTAGTCCTGTCCTCAGGGTAATAATCGAATAAACTACTTATACGCAAATGTATGTAAAAGATTCTCCAGGAAATGCTGTTTTTCATATTAGTATGCTCATTGAAGATTTACAACAGCATTTAAGTTGTCAATAATGTGATAATCCGTGAATATCAAATCCATTCTTCTTCTATTCCGGTAGATAACTTCTTGCGAATTTATGAGGTCATAATTTGTACAGTAACTAGGGTCGGAATAGTGTTTCATAAAAGTCTTAGAGCATCAATTTCACTAATGTTATGGTATATGTACAATATAAAAATTATTTCACCTGGGGATATCGAGTTTAAATTAGACCACAACGTTTACGTCTTGTCACAAAAGGCGACTAAATGAATAGGATGTGCATTCTAGCAACGTAGCATCTTCCAGAAGATTTAAGACGCTAATGAATCGTTAACGATGCCTTTAGGAGTAGTTGACTCGCTGTGCCCCATAAGTGGTTACGCTAAATAATACATAGCACTATCGGCATTCGTGTAGGAATATCCTTGTTAATTGCCTCGACCCCTCCAGGGGTATGGGCACGCTAGTACGAGTATATCTACTTTTCGGTCTTGCAGTTGCTAGCATGCACCTCCTATCCGCGCCGCCTCTAAACTGACAAACTCGGAGCGCAGTGGGAGTTCTATTAGTACCCACAGGAAGTTTCGAACCTCCATTCTCTAGATCGTAAAGCGGTGACTGATCGAATATGGCCACCGAGCGCGTCAAATCGGAGTGTATAATTGGAGGGTTGTGGTGGTTTTTGGTCCCAGTGGACAGACTTTTTTTACTGGGTTTACTGGGTAGTATGGATACGAGTAGTTTGGATTGTTCATATTATGATTTTTTTGTGAGAAGAGCTAATATAAAAGGATAACAGTAAGTATTTCTTTAACCAAACTGATTAGTTTTGCAAATTCTGAACGTTACCCCAAGAAAAAGCAACTATCATTTAAACAGTTTCACCTCGAACTGTACACATGAACAGTCAGAAGCATCAGTATGCGCATCAAGCGTTACATAAATAAGCTTTTAAACATATTTCAAACTTGACCTAATCATTCCCCGAGGGGATAATCGCTCAACACAGAACTTATATCTACAGATGACTACGATGATGATACCATAGATATATACGAATATTGGCTCATAACAAGAGTATAGGTACAATACGAGTATTCGCAAGAAATCCACATACATACAAAGATTCTGGAACATATTTAGAGGTAAGTACATATGTAGGTAGCTTAGGTATACAAATAGTTAGTTTGGACATATGTTTTCCTAATTATACATAGAATGTTTACCTATATTCTCTGTACATAAGAAAAAATGAGTCTGTTAATACACTATGCAATTGGTGAATTCAACTTGAAACCGGTTAGAGTGAAACATAGATACGTACGAGTTTATTCCGACTTTTGATTATCATAGAAGTAGTAAATAATATTACTTTTATGTCTATATGTATAATTTTACTTGTAAGCTTTTATTTTTTTAGCACTGGCACTTACTTTTTTTTTAATTCTGATGTTGCGATGATATATCTGGGACTATGGTTAATATTAGCTGCTGAATTAAACCGAAAGTTATTTAAGGTTAACAAAAGGACAACCAGTAAATAATGGGTACCTGCATATTAGCTGCGTTTTTTTGGCGATCCAGATCAAGTGCAGAAAAACAATCGCACGCATTATTTACACTAAACAACTAGCTCTATCCAGAAACATTATGTTTATTTAACGCGGGCAATTGTTGTTCTGCTCTGATCTGGATGTTGAAACAATGCAGCAATTATAGCGAAGTGTGTTACTATTCCAGCGTTAGAATGCCGAATCCATCGCTTTTACTTGGAGCATGAAAACAACAACAACAATCAGCAAAATGTGAGTGAAAGACAGTGTTAGAAAGCGGATAAGGAGATAAGGGCGCCAGTCATGGGACTCTGCGACGCCCAGAAAAAAAGCTGAAACAAGCTTCAAAAATCTTTACAACATCAACCACAGAATTGACTAAGCGCGGTGCTCCACTGGAAGCGCATTTGAGCGGCAATGCGCTCCTGCGAAACAAGCGGCGCGCGAAATAAGCGACTACGGGCGACAACAATCGTCAATTGCAGGCGTTTTCGCACCTCAGTTTGCTTAACTATGGCCCGTTTTCTGAATGTCCGATTAAACTCTTTGTTAACTAACAGGGACACAAATTAATCGAATCTACAAACAGCCCGATAAGCATTTTCGTTTTCTCATACGTCGATTAAATTACCAAGCCATAAAGTGTGGAGCTAGTCCCAGACTACAAATTATGGCAAAATCAGCTGATTTTCTTGGCGGAATTCTACCGCCCACGAATCTATTTTATCTCAGTACGGTAACTCGGCATATTCGTTTGCGGTTGCGTTTCTTCCAAATTCCCTTCTATCGAATGGATTTCCAGGAACTCCATTCTTTATGGCCACTTTCATTGTTTTAATTTGAATTTGCAAAAGTGAACAGTTCTAGTTGTCAAAATCCCAGCATCCGGTATCAGGTGTTGGATGTTTGTTTAGGATAAATTTTCAACCGGAAACCAGGCGTTGGATTGTTTTGGATAAGAGATTAATCGAAGCCTAGGGGACGGTTAGCGTTCATCCGATTAATAGCGCTAAACAGATATTGAGAAAATCAAATTGTGCTTAATGGCAGTTTATTGTTGAGATAAATTTTAATCGGACATTGAGTAACCGGCCCTATCACTTACATTGCACACAAAATCAATCGGCAATATGTTTCTTTCGAATATATTCCTCGAAGCAACACGCGGCTACGAGCGCCAAATCCATTTTTTTTGGATCTAAGACTCGTGCCGCGTGGCGCTCAAGCTCGCTTGTAATGGATGCATGATCGTGAAAGTCGCTTCCAGTGGACGGCCGCACTAACGACACGAAAAAATTCTTCTGTGGAGAAGCACAGAAACAATGGATTTTCCTATATTTATTGAATATTTTTGCAATGTGGAAGTGCGAATTAAATTTTTTAGTGAAATTGTGACGCTTGGTTTCTTTCTGCATACCAACTTAGTATGCGGCTGTAGCTTAGCTCGTCAACGCACCGAGCATTTTTGGTACTCGAAATACGGTCGGTTGATTTTCAAGCCTTCCAGCGGGACAAATATTTTTCGTTCTAAAATTTCCTTTATTTAATTTCCCTTTCTCCACGCCTACGCGGGTTACGGCTTGCGCTAACAGCATCCTCACACTTCCGTGGTCGGCTTGCACACGGATAGCTGCTAAGATGCAAGACCTGATGAGTGCTTCTATCCGCACGAAGCCACTCAGCTTGGGGAAATTAAATAGAGGCAATTTGAGAAAAAAAAAAATATTTGCCCCGCTGAATGACTTGAACTTCTGAACTGTGTTTCGGAATAGCAAAAATGCTCGGTGCGTTGCCAAGTTAAGCTATAGACGCATACCAAGTTGGTGTGCAGAATGAAACTAAGTGTCACAGAAACTCCAATGAATTATCGTTCTCGGACTGGCAATGACTTCTGTGTGTTCTGTGAGACAAAAAACCAGTCGCCACAGGAATTTCGCCACCGGACACGGAGCCTTAAACAGACGGTCGCCTTCAAGACTTTGGACTGATTGATTACCAATCGGAGTCCTGCCCTTAAGACGAACACTTCTCAAAAGGACAGTAGTTTCTAGCTATTCACTCACACTCCCACGAAGGCAGAACTTTTATTATAGCTATTTTTGCACTGCTTTCGGTTTTCAGATGTGACCATATAGTATGAAAAGGGCTTTACATTTTACACGGTTTTGAACGGAACGGCTAAAAACCGAAGGCAAGTCGTATATGAACTTGCGATAACCGTTCGACACGCTTAAGGCGGCTTTTACACAGAACGCACGATACACGAGATTCTAGCAAAAAGCACCAGTGGCGAGGGAGCTTTCTATACGAGTACAATTTTAAATTATTCGTCACATATATAGTATAAAGCTCGCTCGCCACTGGTGCTTTCTGACAGAATTTCGTGAATCATGCGTACCGTGTGAAAGCCGCCTAACTCGATGCTTTGACATCATGCGGTTTTCAAAGGGAGTTGGATTTTTGTCGATTTAATTTTAGCCGTTCCGGTCAACACCGTATAATGAGAAAGGATCGTAAATACTTTATTAAGGTTGAGAAGTGGACAGGAGTTGCCGATTTTGACAACTATCCTGTTCGCCTTTCAATTTGAACCTTGTAGACAGGATGGTGTGAGATAGTAGACAACTCAACTGGCATAGCTATTTGTAGTTTAAATAAGCAGCGTTTGGATACCATATTTCTCCCTTCGTAAGGCCCTTTCCTTTCGGTACGGCAGCGACGCGGGGTAGTACGCTCTGTATACCGAAACGATTACGCACTGCTTTCATTTATGAACCAGACGGTATATTTTCGACATTCATTATTTAGTATCGCTCACGTCCTCACGTTTTGCGCGACGTTATCTCTGTCAATAACGAGCGGCCACTTGATATTCCTTCTCCCGATGCGGTAAAACGAAATGATCCCTCTCCGCACCCGCGAATACCGAGCGAATCAGCTCGGTAAGCTTTCGGTACCCTGTATAACGAGCATGCCGATCCCACACCGCTGCCGTACCGACAAGTGAGGAAGGGGCCACATGTGATTTAGTAAAGCTTCGTAAGCAGCCTATTGGCTGACGAAGGATAGAGAGAACACCACTTTGAGGGGTTCCTCCGCCCAGTATAGGTATACTCCTTGTACCCGAGATATGTTTCGATGTTACTTACCAGAGACCGTATCCACTGATCTTCCCTTAGTTTAGGCATACTGGTAGGTAGGCCTTAGCCTTTTAGATAATCAACAACTCACCGGCTCATTCACTCAACGCGAGCTCCAAACACTGGGTACAGAGGAGGCGAAGTTACATGGTTTTACTTTGTATTTAAACAAAATCCTGTTTACGAAGAGAGGGGGGGGGGCAATTTGTTCGTTTGTAGAAAATATGGACCAACTACAGCAGGCACATTAATGAAATATTTTAAAGAAAATTAGAGGCCCCCAAGTGTGAAAGTCAAGTACGGAACGTGTACTATAATGTGTTCTCGGTTAGGGCTCCCAGTCCAGCGGCCGGTCACCCCGTCCCCACACCCTCTTGTAAGGTCTGGGTATAAGATATGGTACATATAATGTTTTCGCCACAATGAAAATATTTATATGTTACACATTAAAGAAGGCTTCGTAGGAATGGCAATGTACCTATATATACCTGTATATAGGTAGGTACATATATAAATGTCCTGATAAGATTTCCGACCTAGGGAACGCCTACTACTCCCACATATGCAAAATAATTAAATGTATCTAAAATTTCCGAATAAATAAAAGTGAAAAGTTCTAACTTTGATGATTTTCTCACTCGTCTACAAATGATGCTTACCTTCCCCAAAACGGTTCCTTCATTGTAGCTTCATTGGCTAACTTCTGTTCAAACTGACCATATTGGAAACACACTGCATATGGCTCTTGCCTATTTGAAGCTAAGGTGTCACCACTAGGTCTGCACAAGTCTAGAGTAGATACGCTTTCTGGGGACCGAAGCGAAGCTCGTGCATCCCTTTGTGAATAGCACCAGTCCAAAGCTCAATCTAGAATAGTATCCCATCACGACCAAGAAACACCAACCAAAATTTCCTTAATAAATCCAAAACCATTATAATTTTACATACTGTCAATAGTAGTAAGAAGATAGTTAAAAAGCTAACAGATAACCTTCATAATATCGCATACACAGGCCCAAAGGAAATTTAAAAGACCCCAAAAATATATTTGTTTGGTTGTTAAACCTGTTTCTTCTTCGCGTCACAACGCTATGTTGTCTGTAAGACCAACGCTTATTTTGCTTCTTATGTACGAATACGTTCGTAGATACTTACGTAGCTTTGCTACGAGAAAACAAAAAATATAATTCAAACGGCGTAACTTAACTGAAATGTACCCAACATTATACATAATGTATCTTGAAAGATAAGATACAAAGTCCAGAGTAGACCGCCAAATGTACCTACCTCTCTATTTGATCGTTGGCTTTTTTCGGTTAGATTCATAGGCGAAAGTCTGGGAATAATATTCCATTTACCAAAAACTACTGACATTTTTATTTGCCGCTCTGTTGGCCCGTCGAGCGCCATGTGCATGTAGAAAATTTCGAATTTGATGTGTTGTGTACCTCGGGTTGGCTTTCCAGGTACTTAAACATTAACGGTATAAGTATCTTATGTTGCGATGAATTTTCGGTTGTTAACATAGATCTTTTAGGGCCGTAACAGAAAGTCAATTTAGCGGTAAAATAATATATGTATGTACATAGATATGCTTGCTATATATGATGATAGTTGATATTTGTATATAAATATGTACTATACTATACGTAGTTGTATTTGAGCCAATTAACTATGTGCTGCTATAATAAATATGGGGTCAGAATCCAAAATTATGATTCAGGTGTGGTTATGAGGTGAAGAGGTATGGCATGCATGTTTACGTTACGCTTTCGTAGACTTTTCCGCAGTAACTTTAGCATAAAGTTTGAAAATCAGACAAAAAATGATGATGTACGAGTATAAGTGTTCTGTAATCTGTGCATAGGAAACTGTTTGTAAATGCATTTTGTTTGATTTCGATTGTTATGTTTTGAGAAAAAAACACAATTTCATGCTGTAGAGGTAATTTATGACGAAAACTAACTTTCAAAAAATTTGTTCGACTTTGGATTATTAAACGTCCAAATTTACTGGAAATCATTGAAAATTATTTAATGGGTTTAATAAATTATCTCTTGTCTTGTCTAAGAGTTGGTAAATATTCTTATAAAATCTGACATCTTTGTAATTCCTAGATTTATACTAAAATATATTTACATTGGGTTCCAAATCTCGGTAAATTCAACTTCGACGAAATCTCTCTCAAAACTGCCAACCGAAATAGTAAGAGAGGACACACGAAATTCTTTTGGAATAGCAATTGAAATATCGGGGCCCTATCATGTAATTCGATTCAAATTGAATTGTCTTCATAAGGAACAAAATGGTACCTTGTAACTCGAAAACAAATTAGCCAATTTCAAAAATCATAATCGCATCGAATGAAAAATTTCGTATCAAATACTCGATAATTACTGAATTGAAGAAATTGAAAGAAAATGAAGTTTTCCAGTCACAAGGTATCATTTTCATTCTTTCCAAAGCAATTCGATTCGAATCGGATTACATGATAGGATCCCTGATTGAATATTATAATACTTCACATGTCACACACTAACATGAAAACCCAAAATTCAAAATTCGACGAAGGCATAAGTTGACGAAAACTTGCAGCTTTCTGGTGACACTAACGAAAACTTTCCATGAACTGCTCCACTACAAAAGCACATACAGTACCAGGGAGCGAAACAGGCCCAGCTTGGTCTTGATGCTGAGATAACTGCTTTGCCAGATTTTGGACAGCATGCCGTAGACGCATTTAGCTTGGTTGATACGACGAGCGATGTCCTGCTCCGTACCACCATTTTCGGCAACAATGCTACCCAGGAAGACGAAGTTGTCCACCTTCTCCACAGGCTGCCGATTAATATTGATGGCAATAGGTGTCGGATTTATTTTTCGCAATGGCGAGCTAAGAACATTGGTCTTGTTGGTATTAATCTCCCTCCCTCTCGAGATCTAACGCCATTGCGGACAGATCCATGATTTTGTGGGAGAGTAGGCATATGTTGTCAGCGTAGTCAAGATGTTGTAGATAAGATATCAAAGTCCATTGGATTCCTCTGTCTAGTCCGGATAGGGCTGCATCCAACACATCACCGATCACTATGAGGATCGGTGAGAGGATGCACCCCTGCCGAACACCACTGCGAATATCAAAGTCCCCCGACACCTTACCTTTATGCAGAACGCATCATTTCGCGCCGTCATCGGTTGCCTTAACAATAGCCACACGCTTCTAAGGGATGCCTCTCCTGCTCAAGGCCGCCCAAATAGAATCCCGATTCACACTAACGAAAGCCTTTTCGAAATCGATGAAAAGCAAATGAAGCGGAGAATCGTACTCAGCGCATTGCTCGATGATGATTCGCAAGGTGTTAATGTGATCGACACAGGAGAATCCGGATCGAAAACCAGCCTGCTCTTCATCAATTGTGCTTTCTAAGTGGGCCTTTAGTATTTCCAGGACGATTTTAGCTATTATCTTGGCAACGGCAGGAAGCACACAAATGGCTCTCCAATTATTACAGTCTGTGAGGCTATACCCTTCTTAGAAAGTTTGATGATCAAACCTCCCTTCCACTCAGTGGGAAAGGTCTCTGTATTCCACGCTTTATCAACAAGTGGGTGCAGCAAATCGGCAGTTACGCTTGGCGCTGCTTGATAAACTTCGGCAACCTTTCCTCGTTGCAATAATTGCACTGACTATTTCCTCTTTAGTCGGGTCAGTGGACCGTATACGCACATTTTGGTGGTTAGCTAAATTATCTATATGAGGGGGAGCTTCACAAGAGGTTACACGGTTCAAGACCGCGGCGAAATGTTCTTTCCACCGCCTCATTTGATCTTCTTCCAAGATAAGTAGCTTTCCATCACTATCTTTCACCGGATGTTGGCAGGAGTTACGACCACCTGTAAACTCCTTGACGACACCGTATACGGCGTTTAAGTTGTTCCTTCTTGCAGCTTCTTCTGCTGAGGCTAAAATAGAATTCGCATAAACTCTTTTTTCGCGTCGCACAATACGCTGAACATCTCGAGCTTTCTGACGGTAAAGGAGTTCGATGCTGCTTCGATTGTCGTCTGATGCTGCAGGCTGCAGCGGCAGCCAAACGAACTTGCAGTCGTTTTCTTTCAACAATCCGCTGCAATGAAACGTCGGACATATAGGGCTTATTCCGGCATTTCGGGTTTGTTCCAATCTGCGCATTTTTTATGTCATCCTAGTTTTCATTTATGTCACTATCTGGGTGACTAGTTATCAGCCTCTTTTTGTGTAAGATGGTCATTATATTGTTGTAAAACGGCTGAATTTTTAAATAGAGCGGTGTTGAATTTGCGGCGCCTGGGTCTTTCGTCAGTAGGACGGCGCACGGCTGCATACGCAATCGAAAATTAGCGATCATAAGATAATGGTCTCTTCCCATCCCAATATCGGCACACTTCTTGTTTCGCACGTCCAGGAGGCAACTCTGTTGTGATCTTTTAAGCGCGGAGCGAGTGCAGCGAGCGTAAGTATCATCATACATTGTCGAACTCGAACATGGTACAAGTCGACCGGTTTTCTCCACGTTTACGTGAAGTGTGTGTGTGTCTCTTGAGCTACTCAGAGGACATTTGTACCAGTTTCGTGTTCGAGGTCGACAGTGTATAGTCACACTTTTATTAATTGAGTTTGTATGATCGCGGAAGGTGAGCTTAACTTTTGACAAACCAAATCCGAGAAATTTGAGCTCTTTTTTTAATGTTTTCGCTAAACCTTCCAAACGGTGCCTCCGGTCGAAAAATTAAAGTAATTAAAGATCGTTTAATTCCAATGCACTACATCTACATGCAGTCAAAATTCGGTTCAAGCATAGTCAAAATCGATAGTCGAAAAACGACAATTTTTTAGGCTTAGGAGAAAAAAAACCCACTTCATTACTATTCAAGCTCACAGATCTTTGAAATAGATGCTCCAAATGAAAAAAAATCATAAATTAAAAGTTGAAGATAACTCGATTTTAATTCTAATCATCTAATTAGCTTTATCATGTGCTTATAGGGATAGAATGGCATACTCCACAAAGGCAACGACAATTTATTGTAAGTAGTGTACGTACAAGGTGCCTATAAATTGAAGTTTTTGACATTAGATCCTATTCCAAGAGCTCGGAAATATCAATAAATGAAATGCGAAAGAACGCAATTCAATCGTGAGCCAAGTAATGTCTGTACGATGAGATATTCGCAAAACCAGAGTCTGATCGCCACGTTCATTTCTTGTTGAAAATGTTATAAAATTCAAAACGACTCAGTGTACGTATAGTATATTGATGTCAATTAAAAAAACTACGGACTTTGCTGTGTTAATTAAAATTTCTATTATGCAATTAACTACACTGTGATACTAGCAGTGTCGGTTTCAGCTTTTGAATGCACACTTGAATTCCACTGGTCATTCAATTGTGTCCAGTGCAGCCTGAACACACATAGACCTCCACATACTATCTTTATCTTTTTTTATATTTATTTTCATTGAATGTTTTCATTGAAAAGTGGTTAAATCTATTGTTTTCTGTAAAAGACCTTCAACTAACCTATGTTCATGCAGTATACGTGTGGATTGTGGATAGTACACAATAGCTCAGCATACATTCACATCTTTAAGTTCATGATGATGACTATTTCTCTTTTTATTTTACGAAAAAAAATTAAAATGTGATAATTAATAGTTTCCTGCATATAATGCGAGACCATCCATACGCGCGGTTTCAACACAAACACAATGCATTTTAATGTGTGTGCATTTTTTAAGTGATGACCTCAATCTTTTTTTTCTGTTCTTCATTAATTAGTTCCAGATGAGTGTTAAGTGGAGAAGATAGATATGAGAGATACTATGGTTTGGCTTTTAGGGTCAAAAGTTGCACAAAAGATACACAGGTTGATTAAGCGTGCATTAAAAAAAAAATTCAAAAGGCAAGGGTTAGTGGGTCAGGTGGTGTTATCTATTTATGTTGCAGAAGATTGGATTTTAAGTTTTTGAGGAAGTACATTCTTAGCTCTTATTAAACAAAAATTATTTCAACGTACATTTGGAATTGGAAAATATCTTGTTTGAGAGATCGATTGGGATTGAAAACTATGAAAGGGGTTAGTCTGTTCTGTTATCGAAACGTACGTCACAGTAGTAAATTTTTGTACAAAATTTTTAAGTATTTTTTCAAAATTCCGCATATTAATTACTTTAACTTTCACGGTTCCGATTGTATTGAACTTGACATACGCCATTCTTGGGGTCATGCTAATCAAGAATATTAGAAGAATTTGCCTACTTCAAATTTTTTTATTATTGTGAAAAATTGCATATTTTGCTTATTGGGTGTACATTTTATAAAAAAAATTGCAAAACTAACTTTGAAGGTCGCCACCCATTGACGAGCACAACCACGGCCAAACTTCCATCGAACCATCAAATATCATAGGACGTGTGGAAAAAAATTCCCCCTATTTCCACCGTTCTATGATATTTGATGGTTCGATGGAAGTTTGGTCGTGGTTCTGCTCGTCCATGGGTGGGCACCTTTACTAATCCCACTGCAAAAATCCGCACTTATCTGTATTTTGATGAGATGTATCTCAAATTAAAGATAATTTAAAACGTAATTAAGTAAAATTGGATTGTCTAGCGAAATCCTGCCGTAAGCATCCTTAATTAGCGTAATTGTAACTAAATTTTTATACTAATTGATTTAACTTTAACTTTTTAATTATTTGATGAAAACCTTTTTTTTAACTAAATGAAATATATTGTAACTTGAAAGAAAAAAGAGTTTTTTGGGCCCCCTCCGGCACCGGGGGGAAATTATTTTTAACAATTAAAGCATTTTTATTTCCCATTCTGAGCAAAGAAACTTAAATATCATTTAATTATTTGAATGCTTGAGGATTTTTTTTGTTTCCTGCTTGGCTGAAGCACCCGCATTATGCAGATTGTAATTGGTTACAATCACTCATGTATGTTTTAGGTATCTTCTTTGAGTGTCTTCAGGCCAAATTTCTATTTCTTGAATTTCATATTTAGAATAAATTAAATGATTCGGATAAAAACCGGTAGTTTCTGTCGGTTAAAGCCGGCCGGTTTAACCGACTACAAAAAAAACGGGTAAAACCGAAACCCGGCACTCCTGAAAATTTTTACATCCCTCCTTGGCAGTTACACTTGGCGCTGCTTGATAAAGTTCGGCAGAGATATCGTCGAGTCCGAGTTCCTCGTTTTAGTGCAATAATTCCAAATAATAATAATTTTGTAGTCGGGATAGCGAACGGTATACGCACGTTTTGATGCTTAGTAAATTATCTATGTATTGTATATGAGAGGAACTTCAGCAGAAGTTACACGCTTCTTCCACCGCCTCATCTGATTTTCCTCGTAGATAAGTTGCCTTTCATCACTATCCTGCTCCGGATGTTGGCAGGAGTTACGACCACCTGTAAACTCCTCGACGACACTATATAGGGCGTTTAAGTTTGTAACGGACGGCTTGGTAGGCATCCGAAGATGCCCTTGGGGACGGAGCCTAGGTGGCATAGTGACCGTGAAGGTCGAGCCGTGCCATCTGGCGAAGAAAAAGGCCCCTCAACGAGCTAAGCAGCGGCCTATGCTTGCTGTAGCTCAGTTCGGGAAACGTGGGCGGGGTTCTCGCCGCTCGTTGCTCCTGTCCTTTACGTATTAACAAAAATTCATAGGCCTGAGGACGACAACACAAACAAGGGAATAAAAAAAATTTTCGATAAGGATGGAATGGTTGGCGGATGCCTCGATTGCTCTCGCGCTCGCATTGGGTCCAGGTGTAATGGGATCCTCGGCCTCTGGTTTCGTACCACCGACAGATCCTTACTCATCAGGTGCTGCCATAGATCTGCCGGTGGAAGCTGCACTACCAGACTATAATATGGTTCATTACAGATGGTTCATTACAAGTTGTTGCTTCTTGCGGCTTCTTCTGTCGAGGCTAGAAGAGAGTTCGCATATTATCTTTTATCGCGTCGCACACTACGCTGGACTTATCGAGCCTTCTAACGGTAAAAGAGCTCGATGCTGCTTCGATTGTCGTCTAATCCTGCGACTAAACGTGCCTTCAGCTGTTTTCTTTCAACAGTTCGCTGCTATGATGCGTCGGACATCCAAGGCTTATGCCGGCAATCCGGCTACCAAGGATGGTATCTGCGCTGCCAATGCACCCATTTTTTATGGCATCCCAGTGTTCATTTATGTCATTATATGGGTGATCAGTTATCTCAGCTGCAGATGGCCGTTGAAAGACAGCTGGAATTCTGAGTTGGGCGGTGTTGAATTTGCGGCGCCTGAATCTTTCGTCACTTGGACGGCGCACGGCTACAATACGCAATCGAACATTAGCGATCACAAGACAATGGTTTCTTCCCATTCCAATATCGGCGCCCCTCTATTTCGCACGTCCAGCAGGCAACTTTTGATTCTTTTATTAATAGTAAAATGGTCGATCTGATTTTGTGTTCTGTGCCGATCAACAGAGGACCACTAAGTGACTTTGTAAAGGTCCTTATGTTCAAACATGGTACCACGTACCACCGATGAAGAGACTGAGAAAGCTGTAAAATTCGACGAATCTTACATCGTTATCGTTATGTGTCTCTTCAACACAAGCCTGAGTCCATTGTTACCAGCACCTACTTTTGCATTACGTAAAATCCCCCATAATCATTACAATGTTACCTTTAGGTGTTCTGCTATGGATTACTTTTAGTTGTTCGTAGAAGGACTCTTTCGCCATTCGTATTATTGCGATGTTTCTCATTTTGTTCCGGAACCTGGCGGTCAAAATTCGGTCGGAGACCGGATCCCAGGATAAGAAACAGTTTCGTGCGGCTTTGTTACGGATAAGAGGAGCTCTACATCTGACTTACGACCACTGCCGGTAGATTTACCGGAGTACAGCATTACAGTGCTACCCGTTGGAGAGATAAATTCTCCGCTGTTCCACCATCTTATCTTACTAACTCCTAAGATGTTGAATTTGAATTGAATTGAATTGAGTTTATTGAGCGATTTGTACATGTATTTACTTAACCTATTACAGGCTGTTATAGATATGAATGGTGACTGATTAAATTATGTCACTCTGACATTAGTTCAAGCTACATCTATCGGTGAAACATAATATTATATTATAAATTCATTTCGTTTCGGAGAATTTCCTACAGTGCTCACTTGGAGGAACAACCTTTTTTAAAATAGATTTTTTTTTTTTTTTTTTTTTTTTTTTTTTTTTTTTTTTAATATACAACTTAAAACTAACTTATGACTAGAAACTAAAGATTATTATATGCTTATGGGACTTATGTTTGTATAACAATTCTTATTGTAGATTGCCACCCTAATTGTAGACTATATAAGAAAATATTGTACATCACTTTTAGTGGGCTGATCCTGAGAACGCATAGAGAAAACTATATACATCATGTTATAATAAAATTTATATAAAACAAAACCGGACTCTGTTACAGAGTGCCATAATACTTCTTGTAATAATAATGAAAATACAGTTTATATTGTAGAACATCTGGGTTGTCTTATATTATATTTTTTCATGAAATTAATTTTTTTCAAAGTAATTCATAAAACTGGAAGAAAATTTTTGTTTATTTCTTTTATTTTTTACTGAGCGTAAGGCACAAAGTTATTATGTTTATTCTAATTCAAAGGAATGCTTGATCAGGAAACCATTGCCGGTTGTAATAGACGTCCCATTTCACAATCAACCCCTGCGGATTTGATTACATTTTTTATCAAAAAATTTTGGTAAGAATTTGGGACTATTGACAGGTTCGAACATATCTGGGAGTCTTGACATGACTAACGAGAGGCCCGATACGAGGGTATTATTGGTAGGACGGGTTTGGCTGCGTTCAGCCATTCTTTTAACAAGAGGGTTAGGGTGGGCCGCCCAATTGCGAGTTCTATGGACGGCCAGTTCTGTGGAGTATTTTATGAACGGGGTGATGTTGGCTTTTTTGTAGAGTGACGCGTTTTTGAAGTGTCTTTTGTTAGGTCTACGATATAATCCAGTGCATGCGCGGAGAATTTTGCGTTCGAAGACTTGGAACTCGTTTGCCACTGTAGGAGAAATGGTAGCCCAAATTGGGAAACAGTATGATAAGATCGGTCTGATAAGGGTTTTGTAAAGTAGAGTTTTTGTGCGGAGGCGGAGAGCTCTACGGGATAATAGTTTTTTAACGGAGTACACGGCTTTTTTAGCCTTGTGTAAAAGAGTCCTCGCATGTTGGTTGAATTTCAAGTCGTACTTCATATGTACTCCTAAGTACCTTAGTTGTTTTTTGAGGGGGACTCGAATACCTTTGATCCGAATGGCAATGGCTTTGCTTTCGGTTATCACTCCGTTTTTACATTTTGTACCTGTGTTTCTAAAACAAGTAATTTCAGATTTACTCCCATTAACTCTGAGAGCCCATTTATCGAGGTACTCTATGCATCGATCGATTAAGGGTTGTAGAGTGCTTGCTGCACGAAGAGGACTAGGATCACTTGCGAATATTATGGTGTCGTCAGCATACATCAGGCCACCAGTGGTGGAAAGGGTGTCTGATGGTTCAGATGGGATGGGGTCATTCAATGGAATATCATGCACATATATGTTAAATAAAAGGGGACCCCAGATAGAACCTTGAGGGACTCCCGACTTAATATCTTTTGTACACGAAAATTCGTTGTTGATTTTGATTACGAATTTCCTATCAGCCAGAAAATTTATGATTAACCTTAGTAAGGGAGTAGGGCAATTACGGCTTATGAGTTTATCAATTAATCCTGCATGCCATACTGAATCGAAAGCTTTGGATAGATCCAGGGAACAAGCTACCGTACAGTTCTGTTGTTGAAGGTTAGACGTGATGTGTTCTTGGAGAATGGCAATGGCATGTTCTGTAGAGTGAGCAGGTTTGAAGCCGAATTGGTGGTGTGGGACTAAGTCCCTAGAGAAGGAGTCCAGTTGACGAAGGAGAATGCGTTCGAAAAGTTTGCCGATATTAGACAACAGGGAAATTGGTCTTAGGTCGTTGATATCTCCCCTGCAGCCCTTCTTGGGGGTAGGGATGATGGCAGCAGTTTTCCAGGAGATTGGAAAGTAGCCATTGTTAATACAATGGTTAAAGATGATGGTGAGGTGCGTGGTCAGTGAGTCGGCTGTTTTTTTGATGATGTAGTTAGATATCTGATCTGGACCACAAGATTTTTTGGTGTTTAGAAGTTGCATCTTCTGAGCTACTTCCCCGACGGAGGTAAATGCATCCGGGAATTGTGGGCAATCGGGTTGCAGAGCATTGTTTGAGTGAGAGAATATGGTGAGGAATGAGCCTTCAAGGCTAGTTATATGCGAGTGGACTCTGTCAGACACCTCTCTGGCCCACGACTGATTATCCGGAGGTATTTCGGTAAATAGAGAGCTGAAGAAAGAAGCGCAGATATCTAATTTCTGATGTGTCGTCACAAATTCTGAATTATCGTGATTGATTACCGAAGAGTTGACATTGAATTCTTTTTTCTTACGCCCTGATAGTCTATCTACTGCACGAAAACAATCAGGGCCTGGTTTAATTTGTTTAAGAAACGACGAATAGGAGTTATTTAAGTCTCGGTTAATTTTTTGTTCAATGATGGACGAAAGAAGGGCAATCTGGTTTGAGAAGAACTCATAGACATTGTTTGTCCTATTGTGGGCTCTATGAAAAATTCTTTTCCGTCTTTGTAACAATTTTTTCCTTTCCCGTATGAAATGTAATGTGTCTACGGTTAGACGGCCATATTTATAATAACGCGCATTAATACGAGGAGCGTGTTTATCGGTAGAATTTAAAATTGCCTCATTGATTGAGGAAATCTGGGTGTCAATTTCCAAGTTAGATATAAATGTATCTATTGGTAGTGAGGGGGGTAGGAGATTGGTAAGGTCACGGTTAAACTCGGTCCAGTTTATAGACTTATAGTTCCGAGCACCTGAGTTTATGTCTATGTTCGTGGCAGGACTTCCTATGTTTAGCTGAAGTGCGAGGGCAAGGTGATCGGAGAGAGCGGGTAAGGTAGAGCATTGTGAGTATTCGTCAAGTAAAGATGCGGATAATATGAATCCGTCCAGGAAAGAAGACCCGCGTGGGAAGGTAGGAGAGTCGGATGTAACAAAATCGACCCCTAGCTCAGGATTATCAAGCAGCCAATTCTCCAAAACAGAGCCGTTTGCGTTGGTTGCCGAATCACCCCAGGATGGACTCCGGCTATTGAAGTCACCACCGAGAATAGAGGCGTCGAAATTTATGGATACATTATGGAAATCGTTCAGGGCATTTTTCAGGTTATTACCAACGCTACAAGGTACATAAATTGCACCTATGAGAATTTTAATCGTATTATTGTTACTTATATTTAGTTCAGTCTCAATTGCTGTTATAGGGGCAACGGAAGAGTTAATGGTTACGGATCTAAATTTCAGGTTTGATTTGATGCATATTGCGGAGCCCCTACCCAAGTCATTTCTGACAAGCTTGTAGTTTTTTAAGAAGACTTTATTTCCTGGGGGTAGCTCTCCTAGTCTAGTTTCGGATAAGACAGCAAAGTCAGGAGAATGTTGAAGCAGAAGGTCAATGAGGGCAAGTCTCTTCCCGTTGGAGAGCAGCGAGTTTACATTTGAGTTAAGGATGATTAATTTACCCATGGGAGATGTTAATAATAAAGTTGAGATAAGCCATTTTCTTATCCTCATTGTTGAGCTGACGTGTAGAATGCCAAAAGGCAGAGATACGCTTTGTTAGAGCTTCTAACGACATTCCAAAGAGGGACTGAATTTCTTCTTGAAAGGCCTTAAATATGGATGTGGAACCCTGAGCCGAGAGAAGCCCCTGTCCTGCATTAGAGTTGGAACCTGCTATGTCAGCATAGGAGGTACCGCTTACGAAAGAGGGCCGACCCGTATTGTAATTAGGATTTTGAGCGGATAAGTAGCTTTCCGGCGTCTTCCCAGATGCGCGTGGTAAAGTAGGCTGCTGACGTTGTTGCAGTTTCGCTTTATATCTAAGGCGTACAGGACAGTTGGAGTAGCTAGCTGGGTGACCTATCTCATGGCAACAAGCACATCTAATTGGAGGAGCCGAATCAGGGACAGAGCTACCGTGAGCCTGAATAGAGCATTCTTGTGAGGAGTGATCGCCCGCGCATTTTACGCATTTTGCAGGAGAGAAGCAGTTAGCTGAAACATGGCCGTAGTTTTGGCAGTTATAACATTGTGTTAAGTCATTTTTATTGGGTTTTTCCCATTTGATTCTTTGGAAGAGAAGCGAAGAGATGTTTTGGACGGAGGAGAGGGTTTCCCTATCGTCGACAGTTACTCGAAATACGTCAAGATCGACATTGTTGCATCTCGACCAAGCTGTGGTATGTTTGGAAACTTTGGCTTTGCTAGGAGCAATAACACGGTTCAATTCGTCTTCCACTTCCTCAAGGGGAAAGGAATATAAACCACGAAGTATGGTTGAGTATTTACGGTTATTTTTTAAGGTGTACGAATAACCTTCGAGCTTGGCTGACTTACACGCCTCCATTAACTTGGAATGCGTATCCGGGTTATCTACCTTTACCTTGTGGGTGCCTTCAGAGAGATTAATCATATCAATCTTGCAGTTCCTGTCAATTTCCTTTATTAAATCAATTAGTTCTTTGGCCGAGACCTTGTGCACTGTAATCGGAGGACAAAATTTAGTTTTCGCGGGGTTGACCGTGGACGGACCGACAGTTGACCTAGTGGAGGGGGGATCCTTCATGGCCCCTAAAGGGGCATACCTATTTTGACTACCATTGCGCGAGGAGTTACCCATTACAATCTGAGAAGTATCATTATTAGAAATTTTTCGCTTCTTAAACACTAGCCGCCCTTTAGCCGGTAGGAATGAAGATGAATTGTCATAAATTTGCTTTATTTTTGCAGAGTCCGGTACATTTGGATTTGAACTTAAAAGTAAAAGAGCATTTGCTGCGCTGGAATGGCTATTATGGTCGTCACACACCATATTTGTTGTTTCGTCCGATAAATTAGCTGACGCTGCTTGTTGACTTGTCATATTGGGGTCATTTGGCTTATTGGCAGCATGTGCCCCTGATGTAACGTTGACCATTATTGAGGAGTCACTTTGACGGAAATTTGGCGTCCAAACATGAGGGGTTACCTGATCAGGTGTCGAGGAATCCTTCGAGGCCGTTGATGAATTTATTTTCTCGAACGAACATTCGGGAACGAAATTTTTGTTGATTTTGGCTACAGTATTAGCTTTATATGCATTCATGAAAGAGCGAAGTCTTTCACGCTTCTTTTGCGCCGAATTCGACTGAATTCCCTTTTCGTAACGGTTTCTCGACGGACCGCTATGAGCGGCTGGCGATGAATCCGTTATACACGTTTCTGTCGTACCGGCCACATGGCCGACCACTTTTCCGGCCAAACCCGTATCCGTGATTGATAATTACACTTCGTGAGCGTGAAAACAAAGTAGAACTGTACGGAAAAGACAAATTTTCCGAATGTAACTGTTTCGTTACACACACAAACACACGCACTGCTATTGCGCACTTAATGAGCCAAATGGAGACACGTCCGTACACGACAAGTTCCCACAGTGGAACGTCACTCCTAAGATGTTTAAGTTATACCCCTGAAACTCACTCTCTAATTGAAGAAATCGTGCGTTCTGGCCTGGGGACTTTCTAATTCATTGTCCAGGAGAGTACGCACATTCCAGAATCCAATCTTTGTCATTGTTCGATAGCCAGAAGTCATAACCGCCGAGTCAGTCATTATCCAAAGCATACTTGACGTTCCGTTAGTATAAAATAAGATTTCGGGTGATGCAAGTTGCTGGCATACACATCCTCTCCTTTTTAGTCGGTTTCTACGACATACTGGTAAAGGGAAAGGCCGTGACATTATTCTTACGCCCCACACCACAGGGGAAATGTTTACCTCAACCAAAAGATCACACCGCAATTACTGGCGGCATGGCTTTTTTACAAAAATTTGCTAGTGAAGAGTACACAAATTGTTAAAGCAATTTTTTTTTACGATCAGTTATTTATTTATTTTTTTTTAATGAAAGTGCCGTGTGCGTGCAAACGACAAAAATTTGCACTATTAGGTAATTTGCACTATTAGGTAATTTGCCCTATTAGAGCTTTACGCGCAATTATAAAAAGAACAACAAACAAATAATAGTATCTACTCGTAAATTTTAAAATAATGTTCTATGTATCTTATCCAATATAATCATAAAATATTGTTGTTGTAAATACCTTAAAACATTCAGGTGGCATCATCCAATAAGAGCCCGCACACACGGCAAACTTTTAAGTTCGCAGAAAAACCAAATACATAGTTTAGTCAGAAAAATAGAACGCTCGGTGGCTTATGAGACCGTGCACACAGCAGACTAAACTATTTAGTTATCGTTGCGTGCGCGGTCTCATAAATCACCGTGTGTTCTTTTCTTTTGACTAAACTGTTCAGTTTTTCTGCGAACTAAAAAGTTTGCCGTGTGCGCGAGCCCTAAAAGTAATTTGATGTTATACTCTGGTAAAAGATTTCCGACTGACTCTAGGATGACTTTAGGATTTCGGAGGCAGCCATTAATCATTCGTTTACACCGATTCTCTATTTAGACTTTGAGCTAAGGTCAAAACTAGTTGTGGTGTTGGCGTTTCTCGGCTCCAAAGACCAGTTCAGCGGTTGAGTTGCAACCAATGATCATTTCCTGAGGCATCTACAAATTTGAAAGTAGCACAACAGATAAACCTAGAGAAGATACAGTCGAGTCTTTAAGAAAGCTAACACTAATAAAATTTATGGAATTTTAAGTTATCGATGAATGTCAAGTTTTGGAGAACCGATTAAATAAATCTTAAGTCGCCACCCATGAACGAGCACAACCACGACCAAACTTCCATCGAACCATCAAATATCATTGAACGCGGGAATTTTTATTCTACACGTTCTATGAAATTGATGGTTCGATGGAAGTTTGGTCGTGGTTGTGCTCGTTCATGGGTGGCGACCTTTAGCAGATATCATGCTGGATCTTTAGCGAGCCAACGTGATTGTACAATATAATAGTTTCGCCAGTTTTGTGCAAGAAAAAGCTAATGTAAAATATACGAGTATATAATATATATACTTTAAAGCCAAAGAAAAGGGCAGATTAAGCACCAGGGATCAGGAATAAATAAGATAAATAAAATACGAGTGTTTTTTCGTCTGCTTATTTAAAAAATGCGAGAGGCTGTACTGTAGATAGATATGTATGCGTATGTATGTATGTATAAACTATTACTAACCTATTTTGAGAAGATATACAAAACCCATTATTTTCCATTTTCTATGCTGTTTGGAATCCACCTTCCTGTAAGTTTTCATATTTCTAAGTGTGACGACCTTGAAATGCAAGGGGGCTGGGACAAATTACGATTTAATATTTTCTAATCTACCACTGTTCCCCTTTCTACAAATTTCAAGAAAATGCCGAAAATGGAATGTACTCAGCATTACCTTTCTCACGACAACCCACTTGCCTATACCAGTGGATAAAAAAAAAATTTGACCTTAATTTGGCCTCTATGTGGAACCCCCTCTTAAAGTTGACCTATTACAACGCATCGCTTTCTCCAGAGAATTGTAATTACAAAACCCTAAAAATGAGCGATGCCATAATACGGACTATTTTGGGGCTCCTAGATACCTATTTGGTTCAAGGCATTCCTCCTCTATTATCCAACACAATGTGCAATATCTGATTGAGTGTTGAAGGTTCGTCTTGCTAGGCACACGATCGTCGCACATACATAGTTCGCGATTAGCGATCAAGCCACAGAGCACGGAGCACTATTTGTGTGTATTTTTGTGATCGTTGCCTGCGATCGACGCAGAATTGTGCCAAGCAAGGCGAAGCTTAAGCTAAGCAGAAGTAGGGCCGGTCAAAGGCTAAGGCATCACCTAGGGCGCCGACTTTGAAAGGGCGCCAGCAAAGTCTGGGTGCGAATTTTGTCAATTTAGAGCTGATGAATTTAAGATCCGATGACCCGACCTGACGAATAGCTTGCGGTTGTTGTTTGAAAACAATTACTATGGTCGAAAGATTAGGTTCTAAGGTTAATGATGCTACGTTGTTCGGTATTTGTTTGATAGCCATCAATAGTAATCGCTCTCACCTCTCAGTGAATTAATAATCATGGAAAGAATTAGTCATCGTTATGTGATACAATATTTTTTTTAAAAGCTCTGTCCAATCAATATCAAAGCCGAGCTGGATTTTACTCTGGGGGGAGTATGCTCCTTCGTTTACAACAATAAAATATCGGATTGCAGAGTTTAAGCGAGGCCGTACGAGCTGCCAAGACGAACATCACAGACGTCGACTAAATTCAATTCAATTCTCGCTGGTAAAAAATTTGCCAACAATGAAGAGGTGGAGTTGGCAGTTAATGGCTAAACAGGGTGTCGAAGCTATTGAACAACCGCCCTTGTCCAAGTGCGGCCAAAAACTGTTTTGAAAAAATATGATAAGCGCCGAAATTTCCTTGCCTGCGCCTTAAATTCATCTTTGACCGGCCCTGAGCAGAAGGCTATGCCATAAACAACGACCACCCCCACTCTTATTTTCCGTTACCTGAGCCTGTCGATGAAATTGCAGAATCAATAGAAAATAGACCTTCTTCTTCTTCTTCCTCCTCCTGTGATCCAGATAAGGCTTTGTTCCTGATGTCACCGCTGTATTACAGAAGTCCACAGGTGGGGTTCCTATCCAGGATCGATGGCTAATCCCTAAGGATTGTATTGCCAGAAAAAAGACCAAAGCATTCGATTGATTGTATTGACACAGTATAGATACACAAGAGAATCAATACATACAAATCTACCGCCGGAGGCGGAGTCAGCTTTCTTGTGAAGTCTATACAATTTGTCAATACATACAAATCTCCTGGCAGAGGGGAAAGTTATATCGAGTGATAACTCTTGTAGAATTATCAATCCTCTTTGGTAGCTGCCTCTACACTCTACAGGGTTCTCCCACAGTGATCTGGGGGTCAGGTGTGTGGGTGCAGCTGGGCATCTGAAAATGTGGTCTACATCGTGAGGTGTACAGGCGGGGCATGTGTTCGTGACATCCCGATCAATGCGAGACAGGTAGGAGTTTAGACGCGAACACCAACCCGACCTAAGTTGGGCAAGTGTCGTCCTCGTTGCTCTCGGAACCGTTCTCTCGTCTGGAGAAATGGTTGGTGGTTGTGTCGAGAGGACTTTGTTTGGACCTAGGTCCAAATTGATTGCGATTGATGCTTGTACTTCCTCGTGGTGTATTGCTGTGATGGCTGTTCTGTATGCGTTGTTGTCGAAGGGGTCCCTTTTGTACCTCTGGTCTCTTTATCCTTACCCCAGGTGCTACCGGCCAAGGCTTTAAGGATCTTGTTCCTTCCGCGTATCCTGTTATACAGTGTTGAAGCCAGGGGGGATGACGTGGCCATATTGTCCAGGGTTACTCCTAGAATTTTAGGATGGTTCACGGTTGGAATGAGTTGGTTGCCAATCGAGATCTCAAGTTGCATCTTGACTTCCTTCATCCAGGTGGTGAATAATGTTGCCGATGATTTGGGCGCGGATACGATTAAATTCTTGCCGGTGAAGAAGGAGTTAAGTTGTTCCAGGTAAGCATTTAATCACTCGCACATTTCCGTGATGCCGTCGCTCCCTGTTGCCAGGATAGAGCAGTCGTCTGCATAGGAGATAATTTCGATTCCTTGAGGTGGGGTTGGAATTCCAAATAGGTAAAGGTTAAACAAGGAGGGAGACAAAACTCCTCCTTGTGGCATACCTTGTTCTTCCTTAGCTTCGTTTTTTTGCTCCTGAATTCGGTGCAGGACTGCCTGCCCGCGAGGTAGTTGGCAATCCATTTTGTAATATGCGTTGGAAGAGATGTATTGTAAAGGTCGAACAGAAGTGCTGAGTGGCTGACTGTGTCGAAGGCTTTCGACAGGTCAAGTGCCACCAGAATTGTTCTGTGACATGGACGAGGTTGGTTGAGGCCATTGTGGATGCGAGTTGTAATGGCATCCAGGGCCTTCGTCGTACTATGCATCCTTCTGAAGCCGTGCTGGTGGTATGCAAGCCTGATGCGGGCCGCAAGAACAGGGTGAATCAATGCTTCGAGCGTTTTGGCAACTGGTGATAGTGTGATGGGACGATAGGACTCGCCGAGTGTCGAGGATGATTCGTCGTTCGGGGTTGGTTTTTCGAAGCTCAGCGATGATTTCTGGCAAACAAATCGTTGTATACCAATCGGCAGTAACTGTTCTTTGATCTTGCAGAGGAATCGTTGCTACATGACCTGCTTCTGAGACAAATGTCGCCACCATCTTTTTGGAGACACTTGACACTTCTATAACGGATGACTTTTGTCGGCTGGAATACCCAAACAGACGACTAGCGTTTATTTTCGGGTTCATAAGAGTAAATCCACGATTCATCACCACTGACGATGCTGTGCATGTTGCTAGAGTTTCCTGTGATGAAGCGGTCTAGAGTTTTTTGGCACCAATTGACCCAAGCTTCTTCCTGTTCCTCGGTCAATAGATCCAACGAGAAACTATTTTTATTTTTACACACAATTCTTCATGCAAAATTTGTTGAATTGGGGTCTTTGAAACCCCCAATGATGCCTCAATTTCGCGATACGTCACATGTCGATTTTCCGTGATGAGCTTGCGCACAGCATCGACGTTTTCTTGAGTGACTGCCGTTTTTGGTGCACCTGCCCTTGGGTCGTCGCAAAGACTCACCCGTTCACGTTTGAGTTCTGCATACCAACGAGAAATAGTCGACAGGTGTTGTGCTTCATTGCCGAAAACAGAAACCAACTCGGCGAGGCATTCTTTTTGAGATAATTGTCTTCGAAAGTTGCAAAAAATTATTACGCGAAAATGTTCTCGGTTCAATTTCATTATTCGGATAACTTGACGACTTTGACAATTCGCTGTAGCTGTAACACTATATGTACGTATCGCTTGATTCGTGGCAACCTCGATGTTCCTATTTGCAAAACTTAAAAGACAGCCCTCGTAACATCTACCTCATGCCCATTTATCTGCGAAAAGTCGGGAAAGATTGTAGCTTATTGTTAGGCCCCTCCCCACAGGGAAAGACAACACAAACATAGTTACTGGCCGCCTCTATAGTACAGTTATTATGGCTATGTATCTATAGAGAGGAAAGTAAGGCTCAAACTATTCTTCATCATGTAAGGTGCCATATGAAAGGGGACAATAGTCACATTCCATTTCTGGTAATCTTCCTGATTTGAAGTGTATTTGCAGTTTCTCCATCTGAAGGGGTGTGAGGAGGCAATATTTCATCCCAAGGTGAACGCTCGCATACAGTCCTCTGCATTCCGAATTGTTCTTTATTTGGTCGGCTTCTTCTTCTTTGGGTGTTTCGAAAAAGCGAAAGAATACCTACTTCATTAACTAAACATCTGATAATGACTCAAAACATTATCCTTGGAATAAGACTTCTCCTAAAACATATTCTGCTCCAGCATATCGAAGAAATAAGTAAGACATGCAATTCTAGCGTTACGCAAGAGTATTTTCTATAGAACGTAGTACAACACGAATAATATTCTACTTGATTGCGATGACATCATGGGACTTTGAACGACGACTTCGACCAGTACATAGGCCATTTTTCAACAAATGACACACATGCGATTGGGGCACATCTGGCCGGTTGCTGATGACTTTGTCGCAACCATGATTATCACTCATCCTTGGCAAGACGCACTGCGTCTCACCCTCGAACAATCCTAAACATTTGTGGGGTAGCGAATTTGGATAATTAGAAATCTTCCCTCTTCGTAACTGAACGAAACGAACGAACGAAAATAGATCACGACCAACATTTTTTACATACAATAGTCGCGCGTACATACCGATAGTACGATAAGTACAAAGAGCCCCACATAAGAGCATACTATGTACAATTTTGTGTGTACAGTACATAGTGTTTGGTAAATAATTCAAGATAGTTTTCCATGTTCACATACCAAATAGTGCGCTGAAAACAGATGCTCCTCCACCCTGCATTCGGGTAGAGTCCCAGCTCCGTATTGCAGCCAGCAACATATGGGGGAGCGTGTACAAATACGAGTATGAACATAGTTAAGTACAAAAACATAGTACGACTACTTGACTATTGCCGCGCGGCTCTAGGCTCTATCATGCTAGCGGCAATCTTTAGAAAATCTGGTTTCCATGGGGTTTTCAATGGAGCACGGTCACCTAGTTTTTAGCTCCCAGTGGGAAAATATGTTTAGCGAAATTAAAGCTGGGAGAGCTTACCACGGTTCAGCTTATAGGTGAACGCACCACATTAACGTCCATTTGGACGCGCGACAAAATGGACGCACTCCGAATGTCCCCCGTCCAAATTTCGGGGACACACTGCAATCCAAATCCATCGCGAGCCAGACGTCATTTTAGTTCGCCGACGAACTCAATTTTCATTTATCCGATTTAATTTCAAGGACTGTCAACTAAATTGCAAAAGTTTTGCACAAATACCCTAGCGACGGCCAACACGTAGAAACGTTTTTTTTTTTTGTTGTTATTTAACACTGACATTACAAAACAAACAAAATATGACTCCGTTCAGTTGGGATTTCGCGCACAAGCGGCGGCGTGGAAGTCGCGTTCTGGCTCGTGTATTTTTGGCGAGCTGATTATCCAATTTGGATTGCGGTGAATTCGGAAACTGTCAGCTTTAACGCCACACACTATAAATTTTGGATTCGACCGGGGAAATTTAAGAATTTGTCGGAGAAAATTCGGATTTTGTGTGTCCACCTCAGAGGTGCCAAATGTTTTTTTTTTACAATTTTCAGGTACGATAAATATGATTTTACGATTCTAAAAGAGCTCTAAAACAAATTTTTACGATTTTCAAACCTTTAAAACACGATTTACGATTTTCCAAATCAGTTCAAAAATAAAAAAAAACTTCACATTTCCTCACTACACTTAGTACACTTAGCTTAGTAAAATCCACTATGCAAATTCTCGAACCGTAGTTTTTTGTCTATTGAGTGTAGGGAAGAAGGAAGTGGCAGGGTACCGGCAAAAAAATTGTCGGAGTTGCATAGAAGCGAGTAGGAGAAGGATGGGAAACTTGCACGCTGGCTGCGCCCCAAAAATCAATCATAATCGTCCAGGTTATTGTCCTCTGTGATAAAACATTTTTGCGAAAAAAATAATTGTTTCCCTAGAAAATTTGATCAAAGTTAACAAAGTGTGAACTAAACCCTTTAAAAAAAAGTTTCAAATCCAATCGTTTATCAAAAAATGTAGACAAAAGATTTAGCTCTTGAAACCTCAACACTGATAATGCAAGGCTGCTATGTGTTTATGTAGATCGGGAAGCAAGTGACCAAAATTAGTATAATGCTAGACTTTCTAACTTCCCTCAACTCCATTGGCACCGCTTTTCTGGCTGTAAAAGGGTCCACTACATTGGGCGAATTCACTCGCTCAATAAAATCAAGTTCACTAGTTAACTAGCAAAGTACTTCAGCTTGTGCAAAAAAAAAAATTGAAAGACGGGCTATTTTATTCGCTACTCTCAGGCGTGTGGGCTACCTAACATGTACACTAGTTTTGTGTAAGCCTATTGTAATGTTTCCTCCGACCGAAGCCGGGTTCGCTAGAAATTCTTGTGTTCATCATCTTCATTGTGGCGCCACAGCCCGACGTCGGGCCTTGGCCGCCTGGATATTCTTGATGTTTCTTGTATTCTTGTGTTGAATAATGAAAACACTTCGATTGAAAAACACACACACTTTATTCACAAAACGAACTACACACGCGTGACTAACAACCAACGTCAAACTAGCTCCAACTATTTGTTAACGGCGGATAACGATTACCCTTCTTTCCGCTTCCGAGCAGATGCTTTATCACGATCAACTTCCGAGCGAGTCTCGAGAATTACTACTTCCGACTGTGACTGAGTCTCGAGTATTACTATTATACTTTCGCCTGGGTCTCGGCTATTACTACTTGCCGGCGACATCCGCCTTTTATACCGGGTCTCTGCTTCGAGATGGTTCAAGCCTCAGGTTTCCACTAGTCAGCGAAGACTCCAGATGGCTCGAGAATTAGTTGGTACTTGTCATCGCTGGTTCGACACTATGACAGAGCTTAGTACAGTGTGTGTCGTAAGAGATACGTACTCTGTACACGCAACAATATTTAGTTGTTGGTGAAATCACTGTGAGTACGCCGCTAGTTCATGTCAATGTCTCTAAAATGTCGACGGAACTAGTTCGGGTGTCGGTTATGCAACTTTCTGCTATTTGGCTACTAAGTGTTTTCAAAAGTTGTGTGTCATAATGACAACAGCGCTAGCTGAGTCGCCGGCTTGTAGCTAAACTCGCCCAATATAATCATTCCTTAACATGCATTTCGCCTGTTTCTTATTACAGTTTTTATAATGTACGATTTTTCCAAAAAAGAAAAAAAAAGATAAGATTTTCATTTCTTTTCTTTGGCATTACTGGTCTACCTTAATAAGTCCTGAAGGGTGGTTTAAATCAGAATTAGGAATACTTCCGGAAATAGCTAGAGACATAAGGAGGCGTCCATAACTATTTCGCTGTAGTTGAGACTCGGCTTTCTGAATAGTTGTTTGGCGTCCACATCAGCTGTGTTTTCACATCTCTCTAGCTAGTCCTTACCGTTGTACCGTTTGGTACGGATGACAGCTCTGGCTACTTAAAGAAACTCTTTCCAAGTGCATCCCTAAGCGCGGTCTTCCACTGCTAGCGTAATTGAGCAGCGACGTGCTACGTGCGATACAATTGTCAACAAGCGACTACGAACGGCAGGGATCGTCCATTGCAAGCGTCATCGCGCCTCAGTTTGTTTAACTATTGTAACGGAGGGGTTGGTGGGCATCCGAAGATGACCGTGAGGATGGAGCCTAAGCTAGTGGCATAGTGACCGTGAAGCTCAGGCCGTGCCATCTAGTGAAGAAACAAGCTTCTCAACGAACTAAGCAGCCTATGCTTACTGTAGCTCGATTCGAGAGACATGGGCGGGGTTTTCGCCGGTTGTTGCCCCTGTCCTCTCATCATCGTGGCGCGACAGCCCCACGTCGGGCCTTGCCCGCCCCTGTATTTTACGCATTAATAAAAATTCACAGACCTGGGGAAGACAACACAAACAGAAGAGGCAAAAATCGGGAATAATAAAACAAAATGAGGCGATGAGGATGATAAGGGTCCGGGTGTAATGGGACCCCCGGCCTCTGGTTTTGTACCACCGACAGATCAGTACTTATCAGGTGCTGCTTCCGTTCTGTTTGTGGAAGCAGCACGACCAGAATATGGTTCATTACACTGTCTCTTACATTGCACACAAAATCAATCAGCAAAAGTTCTTTTGAATACTTTCCTCGAAGCAATGCGTAGCCACGAGCGTCTGCGAGCGGCTACGAGAACCAAATCCATTTTTTTTTTCAGATCTTTGGCGCGAGTTGCCTGGTGCAAGTAAACGCTTGTAATCGCTTCGCTTAAACACGCTTGCAGTAGAAGAAGGTTCATATGAATTATTTGCTTTGAATCTCCCACGCATTGACGATTGTCTCGCGGGAGCGCTTCGCCGCTCAAATACGCTTTCAGTGGAGGACCGCGCTTAAGCAAATCGCAGCTCCTTTAGGCGAATATCCAGCGATTAATAGCTATGCATAGGGATACTCTTCCGGACCTGGGTATCCTAATGCTCTGCATCCCCAATTCTTTCCCATTCTCTTCACGTTACAAAACCCACAAAACAGCTCCAGTTCATGAAGAGGCGTTGCCGAAGCCGTTGTCACTTGTTTATATTACCAGCACATTTCTTGTTCCAGCTGGGAAGTTTTTCCTTAATACCATAGTACGTCTATTACCCATAGCAAATATGTGAGTTAGTCAACATAGGCATCTTTATACATAGCATGTGTATGCTCAAGTACGAATGTACATAGACTTGTCCACTCGACACAAAGTGGGCAACAGCTCAATTCAGTTGAAATGACCCAGTTTTCGTGTAAATTTGTTGCCATGTTGTTAGAACGTATACGTACGCATACATATAGTCTAGCTTCTAGCAGCTAGCTGCTTGCCGCTGTTGCTATTTGGCTTGGCTTGTATAAAAGCGAATTCGAATGGCACGAATGTCAGTTTCCATTCCATGGCAAATGTTGAGTTTTCACTCGTTTACATGAAAAAAAACTGTATTTCCCGTCGTTTTTATGTAATTTTCGTAATACTCGTATAGTCGTATGCTATAGTTTTTTTTTCTGTTTTAATAGTTACACTATGGTCGACAACGACATAAACACGGCTCGAAACTGTATGTGCAAAAGAAGATATCGAAGGTGCGCATGAAACTAGTGTTAGCATCCTCCTTATTCTCCTTTAAGGAGTATTAGATTAGGTTAGGTAATTGGGTTGCCGCTAGCGCAGCTCCTATCAGGCCTCCGATTTGGGTCCATTTGCCACCCTCCGCTGACTAATTAGAACCGCCAGGTGACCATTCCGCTAAATTGAATCAGCTGATTCAACGAGACGACAGTTGCCACCTCTGCTAGCTTTTGAAAGCTGTAAGCAGCTAGTATGTTGAGGCGTTTCCAATTTAGAGCTGAACACTCACACAAAGTATGTTCGATGGTGTCCTCTTCCACCTCGCATATTTTGTGTAAATTGCTGGAGGTCAGTCCCAATCTTCTCGCGTGAGATGCGGTAAGGCAGTGTTCTGTGAGTAGACCTACCGTCGCGCTCCGCCTATTTGTTTTGAGTTTGACCAACATCTTGCTCTTGCTCAGATCAAGTGGTGGCCACAAGGTCCTGGCTACCCTATAATCCGTTCTGGGTATCCAGTTAGATTGTATGATAGTTTAGTCTAAATGCCTCCAGTGACCGTGGCATAGGTGCCGGTGGGCTGTTTACGGCTCCCGAACTTCTCCTTGCCAGCTCATTGGCTTTCTCGTTGCCTACGACACCACTGTGATCGGGCATCCACATAATCCTCATATGTTTAGCCTTACCGTCGACAGCCTCTCTGCATACGTTTACAGTTCTCGAAGAGCAGCTGTATGACGCAAGAGCCTGAATGGCCGCCCTACTGTCGACGTAAATCGTCGTCATCCTCGTTGAAGTTCATTGAATGGACTCCAACGCCATGCGTATAGCATGTAACTCCGACTGGAATACGGTCGCGTGGTTCGCCAGTTTGAAGCACTGGCTCAGGCCCAGGTCCATCGAGTAGACGTCTGAGCTTACTCCAGTGTCAGCCTTTGAACCATGCGTATAAATCAGGATGCCTCCGTTTTTGATGGCTTCTCTGCTTTCCCAGTCTCTCCTTGTAGGAGAGTCGAAGTTCTATTCGGGGTATGTTTGTTTGGTCATATGATGCGTATCCTCAAAATCGAGGCCGTATTGTCTCTGATATACCATATTGTGAGAATACAAGAGTGGCCTTCTATTGAATCGTGCCACATGCCAAAACTTTTAGCGTATGGCTGATAAGCATGCACTTCTACAGATGAACCGGTCGGTCCTAGGGCATAAGTCTCAGGATCATTTCCAGCCCAGCCGTTGGGGTGGTTCCCAGGGCACCTGTAATACTTGTTAGTTAGTTCCGTGACATTGGCTTTGTTCTCGGTGGCTTTCCACCATACGACCACTCCAGTACACTACAGTTTTGTAAACTGTAGGTCTCACTACGCATGTAAACATCATAATAGGCCGTGTGAAGTCTGAGGCCCCATGTACTGGAGTAAGCCGACCAACTCGCAGGGCTGCGCGGACCTTACCAATTCTGTACTCCACGTTATCTCCCCAGAGCAGTTTCTTGTCTAATGTTCGGCCTCCAAATATTTAACACTGTCATGTCATCACTCCAAAAAAGTGGCCTCGATTTTCCTGTTCCTGAGCGAATCCGACGACCAAGTCATTAGGATTGGGTCAACCCCGTAACGGGTCATAGCATTAATAATGCTCGTCACAGTGACATTGTTAAAAGCCCCCTCGATATCTAGGAAGGCTGCTAGCGTAAATAGCTTTTATTGTAAGGATTTTTCTATTGTCCCGACTACTTTGTGCATCGCCATTTCCACTGATCTGCCCAGAAGATATGCGTGCTGATTAACACAGATTCCCCCGACATCCAATGAGTTTTGAATGTGAGAAACCATCAGCCTTTCTAACGTTTTGAGCAGAAAAGATGTTAAACTAATTGGTCTGAAGTCCTTCACATTATGGTCATTCAACCTGCCTGGTTTCGGAATGAAGACTACTCCAGCTTTAGTCTATTGTTCGGGTATTGTCCCAAATCGTTAGAAAGCCCTATAAATGCGATGCAGTTTTGGGATGATGGACCTGTCTGCTCTTTGGAGCATAACTGGCGGTATTTCATCGATACCTGTGGCTTTGAAGGGTTTGAATATGCGTATTATTCACTTAATTTTTACCTCGTCTCTATTACTTCTATAGGTATTATGAGGTGTTCCAACGTCAGATGAGCTAAGATTGGTTGTTCATTCAAGCGTACTCCTCTCCATAGGACACGTTTCGATCGTCTTAGCTTCTTTTTGAAAAGAGATAACTCCATTTTGTATAAGGAGAAGTATTTCTACATGTCCTTAAATATTTGGATAACAAACAATTAACTGGAATGAATTGTTGACCTCTTCTACCACACTTTAAGGGAAGCTTGAAGGTCGACATTGCCTATAAGGTCTGAAATGTCCGGATAGGAATCAACAGGATACCATTCCCCAATCAACCATTTATGACATGTCGAAGATGGAGATTTCTGGGTTCTAGGGTCTTTTACGATCTGGATGACCTTATATGACCGCCACACGGCTCAATTGTTGCATCACCTGCACAGGCTGGTGTGACACGTAGGTTCTAATGAATGATATATTGGTGGTACCACAACAGCCCCAATGGTGGTCAAAGTGTGCTGTGTACATCACGGCAGCCCCTGTATTTTCTCCTTATAATAAATGATAGTGCGCCCCTCAGTACGTCCCCGAGTCAGTGGCGAAATTGAAACGGTTTTTTAGTGCCTAATGGTCAAAAACCTGTACCGATCAGTTCCCTTTCAGGGGCCGAGATCGAACTGTTTTTTAAGGGCTTAGTGGTGTAAAATGGCAATAAAACCGTGTTCAGTACGTTCCCAAGCCGATGACCAAATTCAGACGATTTTCTTGTGACTAAATGGCCAATGGCCAACTTTTGACAGTTTTTGTATGAGATTTCGCACGAAAAACGGATCTTACTACTTAGCTTTAGAAACCACAAATCCACCGAATGGATTCATACCGAATGAATTATTTCTCCAGTTTGGGGACGTACTGAATACGGTACAGTTGCCATTTTATACGACAAATGCTCTCAAAAAACGTCTGCACCCTGGGTTTTTGACCATATAGTCACTAAAAAACCATCTCGATTTGTTCACTGGCTTGGGGACGTACTGAATACGGTTTTATTGCCATGATAACACACATGCCACGGCAAACGTGCTCAAAAAACGTATCAGTCTCATATCAGATCGATACGGGTTTCTAGCCACTAAAAAACCGTATCTATTTGGTCACTGGTTTGGGGACATACTGAACACGATGTTCGAAATACGCGTCCCAGTCGAAGCTGAATTTCTCACTTTGGGTGGAACCGAAATCCTGCAATGGCCCCAAATTTCGAACACACCCAGGTCGGATATAAGGATTTATATAATCAGCGGATTCGATAGTATGTATATTATAATGCAATTTTTAGACTTTCTGATAGATTCGATTGGCAGCAGTGAATTCAAATGGTTTTTTTTTATAAGATCATTCACTTACCTCTAGTTTCACCAGTCAAACATAGGAGACAACCACCAATTTGTCTAAAATGACCCAAGAACCAACAATGTGGATCTCAAAATTCCAAAAAACTGAAATATCTGCATAGTGCAGAACGTTCTACTTATTTGCCTGCAACAAGAGCACGTATAATCAACTTGAAATGTTCATTCCGTCAAAGGATCAAAGAAATGAGCCCCCTTACAAAAATTCTACCGCATAGCAACAAAGCTTAGTGGTGCTCCAACGTACTTTAGGAAATATTGGAAACTAAGCGCGCACAGTTGCTGCCTATGGCTTCAAACAGCAACATTTTCACCCCAGCAAAATCCACGTCCCTCCCCTCTTCACTCCACCACAAGTCTCTGGCGACGCAAAAAACCAAAGCTCCAGAAAAGTGCTCATTTCGGTCTAGTGGGTGCTCTCCAAGAAGGGATCCCAATTTTCGTTATTAAACGTACGATATACTTTGCCGACGATGACAGCCTAACAGAAGCCCTACTGCTGCCACTGCTTCCTCCGGAAATTCCAAGGTGAATAACTTTCTGGAACTTGCCGACAACCGTACGTTATGTAGAAAAGATATTCTTCACGCGATATCTGTACTCGTATATGTACTAACAAAAAAGCTTGAACCGGAATCGGCTCTTGCCAAAGGAAGGACCTACTGGCACACGGGTTACATTGCGCATTCTTTGAATCTTTTTCCATTTTCCTCATTTGTCTGTGACTGTGTCCTTTGGCTATGTAATACTGGCAACGTGATGGTAAGAACCGAGACGGAGAGGAACGGCGACATCGAAACGCCAACATGAGGGCAAATGTCCTTGTTTCCAGAAGAACTAGCGTGCCGAAGAGCTTAATACAGATGGAAGGAGCTCTCGAATTATCCGTAGAAGAGATTGTTTAAACACAGGACCCACCCACCCTATCTGTGCAGAAGACGAAAATGACGCGTTGGAGGAAGGACGCAAGAATGCGCGCGATATGCTCACATAGCGTAGAGCACAATTCTTTTTCTTTATTTTCGTTGTTGTTGGCCCTTACCGTCGTCGCCAGTTTAAACACAAGAAGTACCAAAAACTAGGTCAGGTAGTTTTCTTCTGAAAATAGAGAGATATAATCACGGTACCAGCAATATGCGGGTTGAAAGGAAAATTGGATCGAAGATATCGTTCCCATTAGGGCTAGTGATAACATATATGTATGTATAGGTACATATACCTATAACAATGTGACCGAAAGAAATGGGCGTGTTACCCTCAGTATTTTGCGTCCTTGAAAGGTACATCGGGAGGTTATAGGAGGCGAAACAGGAGCTGCCAAACTCTCGTTATAAACGATAGGCCATATCATAATAATTTATACCAATTCGAATAATTTATTTGGTTGAACGCGTTCTCACTTCTTTAATACATATGCGTACAATAATCTTAGTAGAAGGGCCAGAAGAATTTCCCAGGACCTTTCATTCGTCTCGTTCTTATTGTAGATAGTTTAGAAATGACGGAAGAACTGCCGATAATGTATTCTTTATTCTTATTTTTTTGTGAAGGCAAAATTTTGAAGTACTCGTATTTATGAACATGAAATGTTTGATTGTCTCCGGATTTCGATATGTATGAAAAATCAAATTTTCCAATTAATTTTCAAAAACTGATTGTATAAGGCATAAACGTACACGGGTCACTTACATATATACTCGTACACCATAGGGCGAGCAAGAACTCACTGCAGTAGCAGTGGTTGTTAATAATTTGTTCAACTTGTTAATATTTACTTTTTAGTGGTATTTTTTGTATTTGAGGAGTTTTCATCCCAAATGAGTGTACTACTCAATTGCCCTAACCCCTTGTGGGGCATAGCGCGTCAACTGTTCCATATAGTTGACGTTTCGTTGGCATAAATTGGTTTCAGAGAATGCAGTTGCCAGCATGCACCTCCTGCACATCCATGGCCACGAATGTTGTCGTGGACGGGATTCGACGAACCTGAAACGCCGGTAGTCAAATATGAGACGGATGCCTCAACACACTGCGCTACCGGTCGCCCCATCTCGATAAATTGGCCGAGATGGCCGAGCTTGGTCCAGGCTACGTCCTGGGCATGGGGTAGGTTATGCCGAAACAAACTGTTCGACGGCGAGTAAGAGCTTCACATTCACAGAGGTTGTGTTCTGGGGTTTTGTTGTCGGCCTCTCAAAAAGACAGCTTGCATCCGAAACGATGCGCATTGTTTTGAGGTGACCTCGAAGACGGGACTTACCTGTGAGAAGTCCACAGAGAATTCTGACCCTATTTCTGTTCAGGCTGAGCAGATTAAGGGACCGGTTACGGGAGTAGCCCACAATGAACGATCTTGATTGTTTCATACCGGGGAGAACTTCCCACAGCGACGCAGCTCTCTCCCTCTCTCAGCCCTTAATCCGCTGTCTGACAAGGCAAATAGGTATACCGCAGAAAGGGTTTGGGCCAATGCAGGGGGCTCGAATGCCCGTCTGGCAAGCTCGTCAGCTTTTTCATTACCTTCAATGTTGGAGTGCCCAGGGACCCATTAGATTCTGAGGTTATTGGAGGCCCCAACGATGTTAAGGATATCTTGACAAGATTTCACTAGTTTTAAGTGAACCGATGTACTAGTCAGCGCCATGATGGAAGCCTGTTTCTGTTAATGTAGGCTGAGGCCTGGCACAGTTGAGCACAGACCTCGATGGCATGTACTTCGGCTTGGAAGATAGTGGGGAAATTTCCCATGGGAGTGAAAATTCTGTGGTCTGGGCCAACGATGCCCGCATCTGATCCTCCATACGTTTTTGGACTCATCCGTGTTGGGATGAGGAGAGTTGAAGGACTTCGCCCACTGCTCTCTACTCCACACAGTTGACCGGACGAAATGCTCGAAGCACAACTCCCTGGTAAGGTGGTCAGATGGCATGCTGAGCGTATTGTGACTTAGCAGCCAGCTAGTGTTCTGAATTCAGTCTGATTTGCGCACTACAGGCTCTAAGCCTTGCTATTACAATCTTCGCCTTTGCCTCAATACGAAAGTGGCGGAAAGTCAAAGAAAACCTTAAGGGTCGCACGCAGTTGGACAGGAGCGCATGGCTCCCGTTATTATGTGGCATCTAGTCTGGTTATGCTGCTTCCACCGGCAGATTGATGGCAGCACCTGATGAGTAATGATCTGTCGGTGGTACGAAACCAGAGGCCGAGGGTTTCATTACACCTGCAACCAGATGCGAGCGCGAGGGCAAGTAAGCCGTCCGCTAACCATTCCATCCTTATCGCCTCAATTTTTTTTATTCCCCATTTTTACCTCCTGTTTGTATTGTCTTCCGCAGGCCACTCGTTGCCCCTGTTCTTTACGTATTAACAGTAAAGAACAGGGGCAACGAGTGGCGAAAGTCCCGCCCACGTCTCCTGAACTGAGCTACAGCAAGCATAGGCCACTGCTTAGCTCGTTGAGGGGCCTTTTTGTTTGCCAGATGGCACGGCCCGACCTTCACGGTCATTATGCTACCTTAAAGTCGCCACACACGACAACCATTTTGGTCGCTAGCATAACATCGAACCACGTTAAACTCAATAGAAAAAATCTGATTTCCACCGTTCTATGATATTTGATGGTTCGATGGAAGTTGGGTCGTGATTCTGCGTGGCCATGTGTGGCGACCATTAGGTGCCGTCCCCACGGGCATCTTCGGATGTCCACCAAAGCGTCCGTTACAAAGCCTTTGAATTTTAGTGAGTGTCCCTACCAACTGAGGTGGTCGCTCTTTTCCACCAACGACTGTTCCATAAATCAATAACTGGCCGAATCGCTTTGTAAATCCATAGAACAATGCGGGCGTCCTGCTTGCATACTGCAGGTCCACAAGGCTTTTGTCGCATTTCAAGATGCTACCCTAAAATGTTCTGTCCAGAGTAGCTTGATATCCAGTGTCATGATCCAAGGGAGTTCCGCGTTACATTTCCGTATAGTTCTGCGCATTACGTCATAAGCGCATATATATTTGAGAGACTGGTGATCATAACACTCAGCATTGCAACCCTCACGACAGTATTACTTCGTTTGTTGAGAGTGCAGCACGCGCACGGAGCAGCATGCGAATGGTGCAGCGGTCTCTTGTTTGGGCTCTGTTTGATATGTTTTATCAGCTTCGTGAGAACAGGGAGCCATTTGAATGAGATTATCTCGAAAACTATTTAAGATAGAAAAAATTTGTTCACACATTTTTTATGTACTATATTTTCGTGATCTTCAATTTCGCCTCAAGTTTTTTGCTAGGATGAATAATTGCAGAGATAAAAGCCAAAAACTTAGTATTCATACAATAGTATGAGCGTGTGACGTAGGTATTCTGAGAACCGACATGCGCAAGGCGATATCTTTTCTTCCTTGTATCATGATCAAGTGTGACCCCCAAAAACTTAACATTATTTACCATATTTGTGCAAAGTGAGGCATTTCATTGCCCTAAGCTTCCTTTTTTTCGTAAATGGCACAATAACTGCTTTCGATGGCTGCCCCGAAGTCCGACATATCTACATCAATGCATTAATCGAACCAAAATATTACGTATCCAATAAAATATGTACATACAATACAGGATTCTTACTCAAACCATATCGAATTCGTTTGTTCGCATTCACTATTTTCGTAGCCGTTATTCCCAACAGCCGTTTTTCAACTTTTTCGTTTTCGTCAATTGTTTCGATTTTACATTCTGTCAAAAAAGTACCGGGAATCAATCATTAAAAAAAGCCTGCCCGACAGGATTGTCAATATTCTTTTTGTCGCTAATGCCCGGTTCACATTATTCCAGTAACCAATCCAGTCCAGTAATCCAGTCCAGCGCTGGACTGCTACTGGAATAATGTGAACCGGCACTGGACAGCAATTCAATCCAGCAATCCAGTCCAGCAATCCAGTCCAGTGACTGGATTGTCGGTCTACTTTTTGATTCCAGCTCGCCCAGAAATCATTGTTACTATAGTTACCGAATCAACAACACACTCGCCAGACTACTGGACTGTAATCATGTAGACGATATGATCCAGTCCAGCACTGGACTGGATAGCTGGACTGGATTACTGGACTGGAATAATGTGAACCGGGCATTAGTTGGCACAAATGTCCTCTATACTGTCACTTGAGATGAACTGACAATATCGAGTACTGTAAACAAACTAAATGACAGATGACTGTCAAACCCCGTGACAGTATAGAGGACATTTGTGACAACTTAGCGACAAAAAGAATATTGACAATCCTGTCGGAGAGGCTTTTTAATGATTGATTCTCGGTACTTTTTTGACAGAATATATACCTTTCATGAAGTAGGGTATCTAGGGACGCAGAAGCGTCCCGCTCACCAAAGAAAAACAAAGAAATAAAAAAAACAAATCGAGTTACGCGACACAACCAGTCTCGGTTGATCGTGTGAATCCAAATTTGGTAGAAGGCGTGTTCGTTTGTACTGCGGTACCGGTTAATTGGGGGTTAACCCTCCACCGCAGTACAAAAAAACACGCCTAATGTCATTTTAACGGACATGTGAATAACTCAACGGACATACTTACCGAAAGACAATTTCCTCGAAGGTAACTCATTTGCTCATAGTCATAGAGGCGCTTTTACTCAATGAAAAACTTAAAAGCAAATGGACGAAAGTGAAATGGGAAAGGTCTAAAGCGCCAATGAACATCATCGCTCTTTTTGATTAATTTTACGTTAACGCCGAAAATTAGGGGATACCCTTTAATACAATAGCATAGCCTTGGCGGTTAAGGGAAATTGTGGTAAGGGAGTTGAGATGAATTGAGTTGTATCAGATGGAACTAAATATCGGTGAACGTTTAGCTTGGATTTCTGCAGGTCGTAACTGCAGGGGAGAAAACAGACGATGGTACCCTTCCACATTCGAGTTGTCCTGCATACGAATGAATGAAGACATTTTACAGTTCGACTGATACTAGCCTCGACGGTAAGATGATGAGCATGACTTGACTGCCGGGTATTGCGTAATGGAAATGCAATATCAACAATTAAACGTGCCATACACACACCGATCGATCGGCCGATCCGTCGCCCGAAATCAATATCGGCCGACGGATTGGCGTGTGTATGTGGAGATCGCACCGATCGGGCGATCAATTTTGATCTGCCGATATTTTAGTGCGATTTTCGTGCGATCGATCGGTGACGATCGATTGGGTAGTGTCTGTGATTATCGGAAGTGAATGTCAAATTACCAAATTATTAAATGATGGAATTTGAAGGATTCTAATGATTTAAATGGCACTGCAATTGAAATATCAAATATGTGGTACACGAAAATACCACACACATCCAAATAGTTAGCAAAAATGAATCTAGGTTGGACTGGGAGTGAATCATAACCTATTTTTTGAATTGTCATTCGTTATCGCATCGCACGAAAATCGCTCAGTGTGTGTGCAGTCGAGATCGGCAGATATTTTGTGGCGATCCATCGGCCGATCGATCGGACGACGGATCGGATAATGTATGGCGGCTATTAGGTTGCTTATTTCATGAGAGCAGCGACAGTTGGAATATCGATAAAAAAGAATAGGCAACCAACGTGCGGAAAGTTATACCATAATCACCAACAAGTCTGAAAACGTTTGTTCTGAGACTTTATTTCAAGCTTCATTATACTGAAGTTCGGCGTGGTAATGTAGAACCATGGTTCGGGCAAGTGTAAACCAAAAGTTAGTGAAACATGGATAGAAAAAAATCTGTAAGCAAAAAACTTCATAATAAAATAAACTTTATATCATTTTTTCTAGCTATTTATTTGTCTATACATATACATAAATATTATTCGAGAACGTTTCGTCCACATCAAGTCTTTATAAGTTAAATATAACTTTTCTATAAAAAATAATAATGAGTAGTTTTCTTTTTGTTAACAAGTTAACGAACACATGTTTATCTATCTTTTTTATCCAGTTTTAGGATTTGGGTTCCGGTTCAGTCAAAATGTAAGTTGAGAATCTGTGGAGTTAAAATTTGGTATTAATTGCATTAAGCTGTTTCGGATGTTATTCTATTCCTTAAGGTCGCCACCCATTGACGAGCACAACCACGATAAAACTTCCATCGAACCATCAAATATCATAGAACGGTGGAAATAGGGGGAATTTTTTTTCCACACGTCCTATGAAATTGATGGTTCGATGGAAGTTTGGTCGTGGTTGAGTTTGTCAATGGGTGGTGACCTTTAGTAAAATGCAAGATGTGATATGGCCGAAAAACATCTTTGTTGTAAAAAGTTTGCCGCCAAAGAAAAACTCAGCCGCAAAAAGGATTAATACGAACATAATTTCGCAAAAGTACTCGTAGCTGTAATGAACCATATTATGGTCTGGGTAGTGCTACTTCCACCGGCAGATCTATGGCAGCACCTGATGAGTAAGGATCTGTCGGTGGTACGAAACCAAAGGCCGAGGGTCCCATTACGCCTGGACCCTGATGCGAACGCGAGGAAATCTGCGCCGTCCATTCGCCTCATTTTTTATTATTCCCCATTTTTACCTCCCCTGTTTGTGTTGTTTTCCCCAGGCCTATGAATTTTTGTTAATACGTAAAGGACAGGGGCAACGAGCGGCGAAGACCCCGCCCACGTCTCCCGAACTGAGCTACAGCAAGCATAGGCCGGTGCTTAGCTCGTTGAGGAGCCTTTTTCTTCGCCAGATGGCACAGCCCAACCGTCTCGGTCAATTATGCTACCTTAGGGCCTTAGCCTCCGTCCCCAGGGGCATCTTCGGATGCCCACCAAATCGTCCGTTACATAGCTTTGCACGTCGCTCCAGGGTCTATGCACATTGAACCCTGATTAAATTAGTTTCTTTTAACGCTGTTTGGCGGGAAATTAGCTTAAAATAAAAACAGATAAACCGGACAATCTGAGAACATGGAATGATTTTATTGTATTGAAAGGTTAAGTTAATTAAACAAAATGTGCCCAATAAAACGGAAAATGAAATTGATTATAGCGAATAGCGGAGTAGAAAATATTAGCTGCGTTTTTTGTGCAGTGAAGATTAAGTGCAGAACAGCAAACGTACGCATTACACTAACAACCGGCTCTATCAGGAGCAATATTAGGCGCGTTCTTTTGCGTATATATCAGTGTAGGGTGGGGTAGCATACACGCATTATACAAACAATAAGTCGTTTTTTGTTTGTATAATGCGTGTTTGTTTGTTGTATGTTATATAGGTAGAGTAATGAGATAAAACGGCTATTTCCCCGCAACTGTTTGTTTGCCTATCGCTAATATCAGCGCAGCGCACATTCCTTAACGAATTTACGAGCAACTTTATGTCTATGACCGCATTTATACCGACGACTTAGTAGGGATTGACAGGTTATTATAATGATTTTGACAGAAGTCCATGGCTTAATGTCGGATTAAGTAGTGCGATATTAGCGTAGTGAATATATGATAATAAATAAACAACTCGTGCAACAATTCAATCTGGACCATGAGCTCGAGACGAGTTAGCAACATCTCATTTTCTAGATCGTGACGGTGTGCTTTTGTGCGAAGGTGTGTGATCAATAAACAAGTATTTACCCCATAAATGGGTACTCATTGAACAACTGAGTGAGCTCATAGTCTGACACGTAAATTCGCTTTTTTTTTCGAAAACTACTGCATTCAGTAGGAATCGAACCGGGGCCCAGTGCATAGAAGACGAACGTGCTGACCTTTGCGCCATCCGGACTACATATGAAATATGTGATAATAGCAGCATTCTTTTCGCTGGATCAGAAGCTCACTCTCATACAAAACAACTCGTCAAAACAAACAACAAAATAGTCGTTGATGATCCAGATCTCGTCTGGATCGGAGTTGAAAGTGAATCGGTTGAACATCAACTTGTGTCTCGGAAATTCGCACTGTACATTTATATCCGAAGTCCTCAATTCGCCCCCACCACGCGGCGAATTATCTGTATGGTGGCTGCGCAACCTCAGCCGTCGCATGATCCGTGTCGTTCTTTTCACTTTTGATCATTGTCCGAATGAAAAAAGGAAACGCGCCTGATGATTTTTTGCACCTTAATATTTTAGGCTTGACATCTATGGACCCCATTTCTTAAATAAAATAACGAAGTTACCTATTTTTGCAGGTACTATGAAATTAGCCATTGCCGATAAAAGCGAAAAACTAAAAAAAAACTTGTTTAACCCTATTACCTCCCGCACGGCAGTCGAGCTTCCGGTGAGGACCTTTAGTATGATATTTTCATAGTACGGATATCAACCAACATTCATGCTAAGTTTCAAAATTTCTTGAATTTTTCCACTCCATTTTCAATCGTCACCTGAGGTATAACTGAACATAGCAATACGAAATCTGAATAAAATTCAATAAACGGTTATAACTTGCCACCTGTTCCAAGATACAACAATGAATTTGTACTCATTTCATGGGAAATTTTATTATCTACAACTTTTTCCTTGACAACTTTTTTATATTATTATATCTTTGTTTATTATATTATAAAAAATAAAGGGAAAAAAGCTTAAAAAAATCAAAGAAATTACAGACTTTAATACATATTATATATGTACCTATACAAAATTCAAATTTTCCTCGGGCGAATTCAAAATTTTCCTGTCAAGTCCATACATCGACCTGGGAAATTTTGGATTGGACGCGGGAAAAATTGGAATTTTGGACGCATACTTATGTGTGTCCACCTAGGAGCACTGGGAGCTGCTGTTTCTTTTTTACTAGATATAGCTTTGTTTTTTTTTTCAGTCAATTTAAAATTAGGATTACATGAAGTTATCACAATTTATATTTACAACAAAAAAGGAACTTCTTTCGAATAAAATTAATATGATATCTAAATGAAAACTCAAGAAAAGATAAAACAGCAAGATTTTGATTGTGTACACATTTTGATTTTATTTTTTGGTGCTATTATAGAAAACAATTTATTTTATTTCCACGGGCTATCTCCTAAATTAGTCTGTTAAAAAGTTTAGTAAAGCTTTTTTAAACTAGAGTAAATTATTTATAATTTAAGACTGAAAACGAAACTTTTAGCTGTTAAACTTACCAAGATATTAGGCTGAAGTCGCTAAATAGATATTTTTGCATTTTTGCTCAAAATATTGATTAGATTTAGATTTAAAATAAACTTATATTAATTTGTAGTAGTTTTTCATTTAGAGCTTTCGTTTCAAAGGTCTGTGCGCTCGGAAGTTGATAAAAGTGATTTTTCTCAATCTCAAAAATGACTACCGATTTGGATTATACTGCTGAACCGAAATTCGACTTCGAGCAGTGCATTCAGGGCTGCCAGATCCGGCACAACATATCCCGCAGGTCAAACCCATTTCATCAGGGTCTGTTAGATACATAGCTTCATGAGGTGGTCGGAATGGACGGATTCACACCTAGTTTGCTTCGCATTTCTCCCCTTCCTGTATATTTATACCCTTCACGAATGTGATAGGGAATATTAACTTTGTCATGACGTCAACGCACAGAAGGAAGCATCTTCGACCATATAAACTATTATTGGTCAGTATGACGAGAAATTTTGTACAAAGGTTTCTTTCTGTTGCATGAAGTATATATGTCGGAACCAACGGAATCGAAACACTGCGTCATAAAGTGGCCATAGGACCAACCGATCCAAAAGTCGGTGTTTGTGAGAACAACTTTTATGTTTCGAATTTCACATTATTCAAAACAATCTTTTGCCAAACAAAATCATCGAATTTGCCTGAAATTGGACTACTCTATCATATAGCTGTCATAGGAACGACCGTTCCAAAGGTAAGTTTTTGTTATGCTAGGGCCACACGTCCGTCTAATGGCGTTAATTTCCGTCGTAAATCACATTAAACAAAGGTTTAGCCGCGACATAACGCACTAATTAATTAACGCAGTTTATAACGGCGTCGAAAATTCAGCGATAACTTAGATCCGGGTTGGTCGTCAAGTTAAACGTTTTTTAACGCGTAGTTTGTGGTGACTACACTAGCATTGCCAAGTGACAATTCACACTTATACAATTCACTCTCAACAAATCGACTAGACATTAACGTAAGTGCGGCCATTTCTATTGCCGCGTAGTTTACGGTATAATTTTTTAGACGTTAATTATTGTGTTAATGAGCATTAAGCATTGTAGTCCGGATGGCGCAACGGTTAGCACGTTCGCCTTCAACGCACTGGGCCCCGGTTCGATTCCGAGGATTTACGTGTCGGACTATGAGCCCACTCAGCTGTTAAATGAGTACCCATTATGGGGTAAATAACTCGGTTGAGTGTGTTGCTGATCACATACCTCTGCACAAAAACCGTCACGATCTAGAAAATGAGATGATGCTAACTCATCTCGAGGCCGTGGTTCAAATTGGACTGTTGCGCCAGTTATTTATTTTTTATTTATTTAGCATTAAGCATTAACGCAAGCGTGGCTCTAGCATTAGAAAAAAAAAACATTTTATTTTATCTTTTGTGACCAACCCGACCCTCCCCGGTCAACCATTTCAGTTTCCCCCATTCAGCATTCGTGCTGCCAATTGCTCATCCACACTTAATGACGCCCAAATTGGAGCGCCAAATATAAGGGACGGTTTGGCGGGCATTCGAAGATGCCCGTTGGGACGGAGCCTGAGGTAGCATAATGACCGTGAAGGTCGGACCGTGCCATCTGGCGAAGAAAAAAGGTCCCTCAACGAGCTAAGCAGCGGCCTATGTTTGCTGTAGCTCAGTTCGGGAGACGTGGGCGTGGTTTTCGTCGCTCGTCCTTACGTATTAATAAAAATTTATAGACCTGAAAAAGACAACACAAACATGCGAGGCAAAATGGGGAATAATAATAAAAAAAACATAAAAGAACTACGATTGGGGTAAACCCCAATCATGCAATACTCTAGATGAATTTGAACCTGGTTAAAGCCAATAAATAATTTTGGTTGCAATCTCGGATGCATCGTTAAGACGTAAGACGTAAGTCGTTAAGACGTTAAGACGTATTTCATGAAATAGTGCAGTTTGTATGGGAGGGGGTAGAAGGAGGGTGAGGATTACAATAAATTTTATAATGTAGGTTATGATTATTTTAAAAGTGATATATTCAAAATTTCAAAGCAAGTTGTTTTATGGTTTCTGAGAAAATCTGATTATTGTAAATTATCAAAAATGTGTCATTTTGTATGGGAGGGGGTAGACGGAGTAAGGGTAATCGATTAATTTTTTTGAATCTAACTGATATTGTTAATTAAGTGTTAAGTACAAAATTTCAGCCCGATAAATTGTATACGTACTGAGTAAATTGGCTTAACGTATTTCATGAAATAGTGCAGTTTGTATGGGAGGGGGTAGAAGGAGGGTGAGGATTACAATAAGTTTTATAACGTAGGTTACAATTATCATAAAAGTGACATATTAAAAATTTCAAAGCAATATGTTTTATAGTTTCTGAGAAAATCTGATTATTGTAAATTTTCAAAAATGTGTCATTTTGTATGGGAGGGGGTAGACGGAGTAAGGGTAATCGATTAATTTTTTTGAATCTAACTGATATTGTTAATTAAATGTTAAGTACAAAATTTCAGCCCGATAAATTGTATACGTACTGAGTAAATTGGCTTAACGTATTTCATGAAATAGTGCAGTTTGTATGGGAGGGGGTAGAAGGAGGGTGAGGATTACAATAAGTCTTATAACATAGGTTACAATTATCATAAAAGTGACATATTAAAAATTTCAAAGCAATATGTTTTATAGTTTCTGAGAAAATCTGATTATTGTAAATTTTCAAAAATGTGTCATTTTGTATGGGAGGGGGTAGAAGGGGTGGAGCGATTTAGCCCGTTCACGAACTTAGCCTTCATTTTTTGTCAAAAATAACGTGTGCAAAATTTGAACTTCATAGCTCAACGCGTTCTCGAGCTAGAGAGGTCACGGACGGACGGACAGACGGACAGACGGACAGACGGACAGACGGTTTTGAGATATTCGAGTGATAATATGAACTTCTGTATCATTCATTTTTTTCTGCGAGCCTTATTTCTTAGCGTTACAAACTTTGTGGCAAACTTATAATACTCTCAGATTTCATCTAGAGTATAAAAAGTAGCATCCAGGTTAAATTTCGAATCGTCAAGTTGTCTACCCTGATGTCAAGTGGTGCACTTCTATATGGTGAAAATAAATTACAAATTCGGATGAAATATCAGTTTGAATATCGGTTCGTTTATTTAATGCAACGGCTGACGATTATAAACTCGGCGTACTGCTCCAACTTAACAAACATCATTCAAAAGAGTTATTTATCAGTGACATCCAAAAGTGCAACTCTATCCAAATGGGTCGCGGGTACTATCGCTAGCAAATTCTTATCTTCTCTTTCCTTTTTGTTTGTTGATATTTTTAGTAATCCTATCGACAATATATGATTTAATAGGCATGGGCCTATCAGAGCAAGACGTAATATTAGTTTACCAATGAACTGATTGGTAAAAACACAAGTTCGTGAGCAACTATACCGCGACAAAATAACCACATTCGAAGAACTGCTACTTCTTGCCCGGGAAGCTGAACACAAGCTGTTCGAGCGCGAGCGAATGGAGAAGAAGCTAAAACAACTGCACGGTAACGCCGAGAACGACCGCGGGAAGAAAGAACGCTGCAAGTTCTGCCGCATGGTCGGTCACAGCATTGCAGAGTGTCGGAAAAAGAGGAAAGCCGACGAGAAACAAACGCAAGCGAACAACGCGCCGCAAACAGCACAGCCGCTGAAGTGCTACGGGTGTGGGAACCCAGGATTCGTAAGAGCGAAATGCCCGAAATGCTCTCCTAAGACCATCTACATATGTGTCATGGACGTGGGAGTTATTGAGGGGTTATCGAGTGAAGGGTAGCCACGCTACTAAGCTATCCAGGTTAATGTTGTTGGTGTAATGCGTGTTATTTTACCCTACACCCGATAAATTCCCAAAAAACACGCGAATTTTACAATATTTTACACCAGATATAGTAAAAGTATTACTTTTTAAACACCTATGGTCCAGTGTATTCCAGGAGTGTCAATCCACCGAATGAATAAAAAAAAGTACTTTATCCAGCAACTGGTGTTAAAAGGAGCAAGTATTTTATTTTTACTATGTACTATGACTACACAGTAAAAATACTTGCTCCTTTTAACAAATATTTAGTACAATTTGCAGACAATTTCGTTATTACTTTGACAAAAAACCATCAAAACCGCTCCAGAGACAAGAAAACCGCTGAAATTCCCACTCCCGCGGCTGGTTGCTATTTCCCGCGTTACATGCTCAAATCCCGCAGCAGCATTTCGCAGGAAAACCGCTCATCTGGCAGCACTGAGTGCATTGGACGCAGAATTTAACACTGTTTTATTGTTAATTGCCTGGAGAGGTCCTCCAGGGACATAGGCGCGTTCAATATCTCTAGCATTTCTATGCCTTGTTGACGTTTCGACAGCATATCTATAGTACTTTTCGGAAGTGAAGTTGCTAGCATGCATCTCCTACCCGCGCCGTTTATACTGACAAGCTCGGAGCACTGCGAGAGTTTTATTAGTACCCACAGGCAGTTTTTGATAGCGCCGAGATTTGAACTCTGAGCTCTAGATTAGCATCGTAGAGCGGTGACCGATCGACCACGGCCACTGAGAGCTCTATAATTTACGTCCTATTAAATTTTTCGATCTGTGGCAACGGTTTGGAATTATAAGGAAAATATTAAAAAGAAGTTAAAACTTCTCGGATTTTCATCTATCAAAAGTTAAGCTTACCTATGTATGATCTACAAAAGGGATTAAAATTATTTCCAATTCTTTTATAATTATTTCCTTTACTACCGATTTTTCATTGATCGACAGTTTAGTTGTTTGTCAAAAGTCTATGGGGTTCAATGGGGAGGCGGATACTATCGACTCGATTTGTGATCAACGGAAAAATCGTAAAACCTCATCGATTGACTTTTGACAAAAGCAGAACACTATCGATTGACAACTCAATGTCCATGGTTTTATAGTGTGTGGGTTCAGAAGATACTGAGCAACTTCCGCTCAACTGATCATGATCAATTGATCACCGAGCAAGAAATATTTCTGCTCATCGCTCGCACTTTTCTTCTTCTTTCTCCTTGACTTTCGTATAAAGTGTGTGGGACAACGAGAGTCGCGTTCAGCAGGCACAGGCTGCATAATCGACAAGTTCCGGAGCTCCTTGCGAGCAGTTCGTGCTCTTCGGTAACTTCTGAACCCATCCATTGACGCGAGCATACAGTCGACTAAAAATTGTTCCACAACCGTGCTCTCTAATTGCCTTGACCCTTCCACGGGCATGGGCGCGTGCCAACTTGCGCGCAGCCTAAGGGGATTCATGCTCACATCGTATTTATCCTAAATTTGTAAACTTCATTTTACTATGGAGATGACAGAAGTTTACGACGAATACGACATATACGAAAGCGAGTGTGAGTCCCCTAAATGAACATACTCGTTTTTCATGCTAGATGTGAAGTGGTCCGTGGTTGGGAGTTTGGCCCTAACCAGATTGAACGCAGGATGCAGCGGCAGAAGCAACTACAACAGGTAGATCTGTCCCGGTGACACAGCGGCGATGACAGATCTACCTATTGTTGTTGCTTCTGCCGCCGCTGCTGCATTCTGCGTTCAATCTGGTTAGGGTCTTATATATAAACACAAGACTTTTCCTCCTGGAAGAGAAAATGTTATTGATCGATTCCATAATTTCATATGAAACATGAACGTCACCCATTTTTATGATGTTTTCAGCAATCAGAAAAATTACACACACTATTGTGTTTGTTTGTTTGAAAAATTCATTCAGCACTTAAAAACTCACTAGCTTTTACTGAATTGCATCACTGCGCACTGATATTTTCGGTGCGCACCGGAAAAACTCACTCTTGCGGAATCGGGCCCCTGGTCGAAATAAGCTGTGAGCCACTGTATATGCCCATGCGAAAATCCATCGCACTCATCCATTGCAATTTGCTTGTGTTTATGATGGGCCTGCCTTACATTTCCATTTAGAGGCAATATTATAGAAAAAGTAGGTGAAAAGTCTTCGGGCTTTTATATATTTTGCACTAATGCGATTTTTTCACTCGAGCGTTTTGCATTTATCCGTTCTCGACTGTACACTTAACTCACGTACTCGTATGTTGATAAATTCAGAAAAATTTATCAAACATGTCCAATATGGTCTAGTGGATGGGATACCCGATTTCGTCCCAAGAAACCCGCATCTGAAACAAATATACGTAGAATAGTTTCTCAATTAGTAGCCTTTGACCCATAACATTTCTTGTGTTTTGCATCTGAAATTTTCTGTTAGGAAAAAATATGTATGTGTACATATATGCATAAAAAATGGCATTGAAAACTTTTACGTTGACGTATTTTGATTACAGTAGTCTACAAAAGTGTTGCAGCTTAAACAATTATTCCTTCACGGCTGCTTCTTAATACCAGGTTCAATCATTCTTTATGCTAATGCTTAAGCAAAAATTCTACATAAATAATGACCAACGAGAATACTTAGTTAAGATAGCTCCAGAAGAAAAGCTGAACAACATTCTTGTCCCCACTGATACTTTTTTTTTCTTGTTTAGAATTTCATTCGAATAGAGCGATAAATCCTCAACTATCGCAATATTTGAATTTATGTTACGACGTTGTCGCGTGACGCGCGTGCTGATAGTTGTAGAAGACTCTGGGCATAACCATTTTTTGTCGGTACGTTTACGAAAACTTTCCGTTGAACACCCGCAACTTTTATAGGAGAGAGAAAAAGACTGACTAGTTCTAATGAAATGCACAGTAAGTCTCGATCTCACTCCCACAAAAAACTGAGGTTTTTGCTTTCGGCGACACTGGACTGGGATGATTAATGCCATTTGAAACCTTATCTGCAAGTTTTCGGCTGAAATTTACAAAAAAGAATTATTTCGAGTAAAAACATATTGCTAACGGGAATAATTAAAAAAAAATACCTAAATTATAGAAATTAAAAAATAAAGAAAAAAATTGGATATAAAACGTTAGCCAGCATTCACTTCGTCGTAGCGTAGAGAGCGCGAGAAACGATGAAAAATATTGGCGCGCATTCAAATACACACACGCACTAACACCTTGAATGACTATCGGCGCTCTAATAGAGGCTTTGTACACAGACGCTATGTACACATTTCGAACAAGTATATAGGTTGCTGTTGCTACATAATCGCCACCACGAATGATGTCATCCAAGGCAAGTTTTACGTTAAAAAAAAAATAATTTTCCATTGAATGCGTTGCTGCACCAAATGCTTAAAACTTTTGCCGTTGCCAGTGAAATTGCAGAGAAACTCTACTTCACTATTGTCCAACGTAATTAACTTTACGAATTACGTTCACGCATCGATAAAACGACGATTGTGACAAAATGGAGCGGAAAAAAAAGATAGGGGTGTCGTGCTCGCCCGCCTAGCACGAAAAAATCACGAATCGAAAAAAAGCGGGAAAGTAATGTGGATGACCTAGGCGATCAGAGAATCTGTAACGGCCACCTCCTAGGAAAATTCACAACGGAATTTCCACGCGTGTACACATCCGCCCGCCTTTGACAAAGTGAGGTTTCCCCCCGAAATTTCGGACAAATTTGAATGTGTGTTGTCAGGGAATTTCATCATCATCGTCGTTGTCGACGTCGTCACAGTAAACTTTGTCCTAGATAAATTTCTTGGTGACTGTACAGAGATGAGTGAAGAGAATAGAAACAGAAAACTAAGTGAAACGTAAATTATCGGCCGAAAAGCGCTCTTGTAGGAAAAACGGCAAGAATCGAAATTCAAAATGGCGGCAGTGTCGCGACTCTAAACCAAAACGCCATATATACGCGCACAGATAATAATCGCACACAAGGTGAGTAAATCGCGCGCCATTACGCGCGAGAATCCAACTAGATGTATGTGTGACACTACACCACTACACATATCATGCGGAAGTGGGAAATTAGGTCGCGCGAATATAACTAGTTTCTAGGCGCTCTTCGGCCCACAAGAAAAAGAAGGCAACAGAAGAAACGAAACGGCTAACCACCACGTTTCAAAGTTTCTACACTGCACGATTCGTCGTCATTGCAAGTTTGGCGGATTTTTCTTTCTATCGTCGCTGGACTCGTCGTTGTCGATTCGAGGGGGGGTTCGTGGGGAGCAGGGACGTTTTTCTCTTGGGGAGCCGCGACCACGGAAACTCCTCTCACTCACTCTCGTTCAACTTTCTCGCTCACACATTTACACATATCTCGCCATAGTCACCTCATCGCGTCTCTCCCTCACTCCTCTCTCACACAGTTCCGACTCGTTTTTGGTAAGCGAGTTGCGTAATCCACAAATTACTAATCATACTCGGAACTTTTTTTTTCTTTTCATTTTATTTCGAACAGAACGTACTCGTTCCTTTCCCCATTGCGCCTCACTATATTCCTTGCTAACGATCGGAAGCAGATCCTGGATAGGACTCCCCCTGTCCATAGGCAGAAGTTTCCAAGAGGTGTAGAAAAAAAAAGTGCTGACATATCTTTTGAAACTCGCAGAGCACGAAGTTATTCTTCGTCATTAAAAAAAAGGAAGTCCTTTGTCTTCAGGACTTCGACTTCCCCCACCCCCTTTCAGATACAAGACAGAACAATTTACAGCTGATCACACTTCCGACAAAGAAACTAGGCCAAAAATACAGCAAAGATAAATTAAAACTTAAAAAATCACTATTCACTTTTATTTCAACAATCTCACCACTTTTATTCTGCTTGCAGAAAAAAAAGATGACAGATAAAGATTGAACTTTTCTAAGCTTTCCTCTAACTTATGTTTCGAATCAAGACTCAACGAAAAACCCGTCCGAACACCACTAAATACTAGAACCGAATGAACTACGAAACTGATTGCTACGCGCGCATTGAACACTCACCACCAAACGCAACCCAATTCGCCCAACCGAAAACTTCAATTGCCAAACCCGAAACTTGTGCTTTGTGATCTACAAGACGACACGAAAAAAAGAACGAAAGGAAGCTTTCCACACATGGCAACCCATCCCCTACCCGAGCGCGAGACGAACTTTGTTTGCACATGGAGCCGAATGAGGCGGAAATACCGTAATATGAAGCACTCTTCCACTACAGATATTTCCATTATAACACCAAAGCTCTTTCCCGCGGTCACTACTGCTTTGCGACAAACTATTCCCCAATCGATTGAATACACATGGCAAATATTTCACGTGATTTCGCCCCATTTGCATGGGTTTTTCCGCGACCGAGGCAAGAAAAACAAGCGGCGACGAGAAATAATGCTTTTCCAATTCGCAGTCACTGCAGTGAGAGAGAGAACTTGTGAAAAAGTTCCAAAAATGTGGGAATAGTTATTCCAATGGGATACATTTGCGGCGAATTGGAAACAACTGGAAAGCTCACGAGCTTAGAGAAGCGTTAAGCCAATCGCGCTCGCATGGCTGGAAAATGAGGGGATGGCTTTCTAATTTCCAGCAAATTCGCCTCAAGGCACCATGGGAGAGGGTTGTGACGAAGAAGCTATAAAAATCAATGATGGTAACACGGTAAATACGATATCGGAAAACGGAATAGATTCCACCGAAAATTAATTTGACCTGTTACCAAACCAATTTCATGCATCTGATAGCTTAGATTGACGAGTAGTGCATTTTTTCTGGCCGTCAGAAATCGTTGCAATCCCCACGGTCGAAATACAGTTCTTATTCCTCAGATGATTTGATCCTTTTGCCTTGAATTTGCTCAAACTTGGCATAACATGGCACCTCCTCGTTCTAAATTCCTAACTTACCGTCTCCAATGACTTTTTCGCTTTCGAGGGAATTGTCGAAAAATCGGGCAGGAAATCTGAAAGATAAAGAAAAATCTTTTAAAGAAACTATCTTTACATATCCAAATTTAAGCAAAATCATTATCATTAAGAGTATTTCCTGCCGCTTTTTCGCTTGGGAACTCCCTTTTCCATTTACACAATTCCTACCGTCTATACATCACTTGAACGGAAAATTACAAACTATCCGAGTCACGTTCCAGCAGCAATACACATCCGAGAAAATGGACAAAAAAAAATCGAAAGCCCAACCAAAACACACTCAAGAAGAAGAAAGAGCTGCGATGAAAAGCGAAACACACAAAACCAAGAAAGGAAAAAAAACAGAGAAATGACCTAAAAATCTGCATCACAAATGTACGTACACAACACACAGCTGAAAGGGGGGGGCGAGCGTATCGAGCGCGCGATGACACAGTTATTCTGTAAGCCTATATATTTAAGTCGGTGTGGCAAGGGGGTGTGGTGCAGTGCTTGGAACATGATATATAAATATAAGACCAAGTACATTACATACACATAATATACCATGACCATGTTACCCCACACTATAGAGTCAAGCGAGCTTACGAAGGCTTTCTGCAGCTTTTTTTCAATCGTTTCACGAGTCGGAGTTGCGCCTATGACACACAATTCCTTATCATCCCCCTACTTCCCCGCGCAGTCCATATGCTGAAATCGATTTCGCGTTTGACGATGCGCCAGAAATACTGCGCGCCAAACAAGCTCATGCGATGGTAAAATTAGGTGTCCTATGCATAGGTATGTGTATGGAAAAATGCGCGCGGAAAGCTTGTCAATTTTTTTCCTTTCTGCATACCTCTGCCCCGCCTCATACCCTTTGATGTCCTACCGTGATATACGACAGAGGTATGGCATGGCACGTTCACTTTGTGTCGATACTGGTTCTTCCCTTTTCCATTTACATTTGTACTGTTTACAACAAGTACAGTGACGAGGAAAAGACGTGTCAGCCGAACGTGGATGTTGTGTTGTGTTATGTTGTGCTTCTTGCGCCTTCTTTGCCGCGTTTTTCATCATCGAGCACATTCTGCACATTTTGCACTGTGCGCATCGTGGAAACTATGTCAGCAGAACTCTCGCAGTGAAGCATTTATATGGCATAATGAATAGATCAAAGAATAGTAGAGGAGTTGGGGTACAGAGATAGCGACACTACTTTTTGACACATTTGCTAAAACATAATTTTTATTTTCAATGTCAATTGGACGATTTACTAAGTATCACCATACACTGTCGAACGTAGTACAAGTGGACCGGATTTCTTCACATCTATGCGAAGTGTGTCAGAGGACATTTGTACCAGGTTCGAGTTCGACAGTGTATGGTGTGGTGACACTTACATGAAATCAACTCCTGCAAGCGCATCAGCGGGACAACGCTTATCAGGACATTGTTAATTATAGGCGTGTATTTTTGCATAACCGTGTAGGGTCCCTGCCCTGCTTGCGCAAAAAAAACCCCTAGGGTAGCATCCAGGTTAAATCCCGAAACGTGAAATTGTCTGCACTGACGTCAAGTGGTGCGCCTCATATGTATGTAGTGAAAATAAATTACAAATTCGGATGAAATATCAGTTTGATTGTCGTATCGTTTATTTATTGCGACGGCGGACGTTTATAAACTTGACGTACCGCTCTAACTTAACAAACATCATTCAAACGAGTTATTTATCAGTGACAGCTACAAGTAAAACTATATCCAAATGGGTCGCGGGTTCGATCCCCAGCAAATTCTTATTTTTTAAAGTGTAACTTTTATAGCGACGACGCATCGATGGGTAGTGAATCGAAAAAATATACTTATTTGTTCTGCACCCAAATCAGAGAAGCGCTCGCGTCGCTGTGGCCATAACTTCTAAACTATAAGGAATTTCGGATTTTTGACGAAATGAGTGAGAGAGAGGGGATATCCGTAAAAAGTTAAATCTTTAATTACAAAATTCAGTATGCAGCCCCTTAACAAGATTTTTAAAAGTTACACTTTTGACGCGCGGTAATCTTAGCACGCATTTAATTTTTTTTTTCTTTTTATTTTATTCTATTGATATTTTTAGTAATACTATTGAAAATATATTATTTAATAATAGACATGGGCCTTTCAGAGCAAGACGTAATATTAGTTTACCAGTGAACTTGGCTGATTGACAAAAACAAAAGCGTGCCAACATCAACATATTAGATTCCACACATTTCGTGCATGTGGAAGTTATTGAGGGGTTATCGAGTGTAGAGTACTACTACTCTAAGCGAGTGTAGGGTAAACTCGATAAATTCCCAAAAAATCACGCCTTATGTTAAAAAAAAGCAACGATAAATGTTAAAATGATACAAAGTATCTACACTGCATGCAGATACATCGGAACATGGATATGTTTTATGCCTACCGAAAGCGTGGAACGTGTTTTGTCGAATGATTTCATCCAGTATAACTGTACTGGGATCTTTATAAAACTTACGTCGATATCTTCAACACAACAGGTTCCACGCAGACGGTAGCCAAAGACATATCCATGTTCCGATATATCTGCATGCAGTGTAGATACTTTGTTTCATTTCCCACCAAAAGCCAGTAACCTGTTTTACAAGAACCGATCCCCCATAAACCCGCCCCAAATGAAACTTATCACCCCCTTCATGAGACAGAGAGACATACCCCATTGAAAGCTAACGCCCCTATGAACCGGATACACCCGTTCTAATGAGATTGAACACCCAACCACATGAGACAGATAGACACGCCCTATTAAAAGTCAACATTTATGCTGCTAATGCATCGTAACGTATGTGGAGCTTTTGTTCTATATGTTTATTGCACGTGTGGTGGGGGCCCACATTGTGGGCCAGTCAGACCTCAAATCGCCGCCATTGCAAATGCACAACCGCAGTCGCTGGTTCACCCGAATTGGCTCGAATGAACTTCATCCGCTCTCGCTCATCTTCGGGGGCGGGAACTATGTACACTCTCTCAAATTGCGTCTGCGCATGTCCAAATGTTAGTCGAACTGACCACTTGCTACTTTTTCTGGGACCCTAGTGACTCAGATAGTACAACGCGCGCTATTTTATTAAACGAATGAATGGGAATTGGCGTAAATTGAAGGTCATTGAAAGTCCTTGGACGTCCTTGACCTAAATAATGAGTAAAAATGAAATTTCATTCATTGTGACCTCAGATTGGGTCTATGCATGTGCATGTCGGGAGTGCACAATTTGTTTAATGAAATGGTGAGAATGAGAATGATATGAATGAATGAGAGGAGGAGGTCCGCTGGCCTGAGCGAATTTTCGCATACATTCAGAGACCATAAATTGCGTGTGAGCATGTCGAGCGAGGAGAGCAGACGACTTCTTGCGACATGTTCTGGGGGCCTAGTCAAGTAAGGGAGTACGGAGCGTACTCTATATTTTTGAGGATTTTGAATGTATGGTATGGTATGTATGCGTAGTTTTGATTATGGCGTCGCGTCGACTGAGAGCGTGGCACAGAGAGCACAAGTCAAAATTCAATGGGCTTGTTTCCTCTTCTGACCCCCGAGTAGCACAGCAGACATCTCGTATTACGGACAGATTTTTAGGATGACCCCCAGCTATAAGACATATCCATATCAAAATGCTAAAACCTGAAACTTTACCTACTGTTTATTGGGGATATTTTTAGTTTCCGGGGTCAAAAAATCATTTTTCGCTCGAATTTTTTGTCACTTATCATTCGCGTCACCATAAAACTCTCAAATTTGCAAAAAAAAAAAAGAAAAAAAAATTTCTTTTAATCTTAATTTTTTAATCTTTTTTTCCTTATTGATGATTTATACTGTTTGGTGTGTTTAAAACTGATCAAAACGCTGTTGAACGCAGAGCGAGCGTTCTTGTTTTTGCGATACTGAGGGTTGCGATTCCTTAAGCGCGGAGCGAGCGGAGCCTCCAATATACCAAACATTCAGTATAAATTATGAAAAAAATTTTTTTTAATAAAAACTTAAAACAAAAATTAAAAAAAATCAAATTTCTTTTTTTTTTTTGCAAATTTTTGACTTTTAGAGTCACGCGAGTGAAAAGTGACAAAAATCCGAGTGCACCTTCAGTAAAAATCGGATGTAACACCAGGAGCACGTTCCATAAGTCACCATACACTGTCGAACTCGAACATGATACAAGTGTTTTTTTTTTCACGTTTGTGTGAAGTGTGTTGTGTCTGGAGCTATTCAGAGGACATTTGTACCAAGTTCGACAGTGGATGCTGAGACTAACGTAGCTATAGTCAGAGATGTAGTCAACTCGGACTACGGTTATGGAACGACAATAGTCGTAAAATAGCACAAACAGTGAAAAATATGGCGGTATTTTTCGCTACACTCAGATTTGCGTCGGTATTTCACTTTCCATGCAAAGATTTTTCACGCACAAACATTCTTTCGCACCAATTTTTTCAAGATTTTGCTCCAAATTTTATGAACTTTTCCCCAAAATTTGGAGAAATAATGCCACAAATTTCGAATAATTTTTCAAAATGAAAACCCCAAGCCATACAAAATGTTTAAAGGTGATTTTATTCAAAATGTTTAGGGTGATTTTTCAACATCATTGTGAAGCGCTCTAGAAAAAACGGAAACTAAACAACGAGCCGAATTTTAACTACATATACATATCTTACTTCCAGGGGACATTTCCTGCTTCTGGCAAATCGAATCCCTGTTACATGCAATGGCCCAGCGCGATGGTGACTTTGATGGCAGCCATCACACACCAAATGTCAATTCAAATACAATTGTATTTTCAAATAATGTCTGTCCACACAATGATCTTCGATGGGCCATCAGGAAATTGCGTATAGTGGGCCATTTAAATTGCAAGCTGTCGCTCTGTGCGTCACGGCCTATAATCAAACGTATCGCGTACAACAGAAGGTCGATGATATGTAGTAGCATTGCGATAATTGTGTAGTGGCCGGTCAACTTAAATCAGCTGTTCAAACTTGTGTACGCGATGGTCTATCGCGTGGAGGCAAATGGCTCTCGAAGCCATTTGTGGACATCCGATGGGCCGCTGTTGACAGAAATGACGGTTACGCGGCATTGGCCACTGAACGCCATCCGCCCGCCCACACAATGGCGATGACCCCGAATGGCCGGGGCTGGGCCGTTGTCTGTAGCAAGTATAAGAATAGAACCAGAAGCAAACAACAGTGTTTCGACAGTATGTAGTGATGTACTCTCGAGCCTGCTTCTGGATGATTCGTTTTGTGAACTAATTAACCTGCTATTAACATCCAGGGTTTTACAGTCCCGTTCTGCTGTGGAACCTGTGGAATTTTCTGAGCCTGATTTTTCTCAAGGAACATGTGGGGGACTAGTTTACTCTCTCCCAGACTCCATCAATACGAAACAGATGCTGGTGTAGGGTGGTATTCTTTTTGTTTGCACGATCTTTGTAGTGCACTACAGGCAGAGATTTAAGTGATCTCAGAAGCTCTCACCTGGCTGGGGTGTCATGACATGACATAGCTGGTAGGAACATTAAACAATTCAGGCTGCAATTCGATCTATTGAATCCGCTCTGTCGACATGGCGGACAGTTGTGAACCGTCCATCACTTCTTGATGAGACAGGACTTTACTTTGAAATTACCTTGTGCAGGATTCTAAGCAACAGTGGTTGATGACATTGCTCGGGTTGGGACGACTGGATCAGTTGATGGTGGTCGTTGCGACATTAGAATGCAAGCTAACCACGAAGTCTGACGAGACAATGAAAGCTAGCAACAGATAAACTGAGGACAGGACAGTACGTGTCAAACAACGAAGGCAGCGGACCCTGGTCGCTCTGCCGCTAAATTATCGCTGAACAGGAATCACATTGGTGTGTCACACTGGATACTGTCCCAATGGGGAGCATGCTAGAAGAAAGTCGCTCACTCTAAAACGACTTATGGAGAAGCTACGAAGAATACTTTTCACCTTCTATGCACCTGTCCTGCCTTGGTCAAGGTGGGTCTTTCTGGGGACTTGAACGAGCCCGTTCAGGCTGTATCGGTTTATTGTCAGCTCTGGTTAGTTCAATATATAATTATTTCAATAGGATAGGTATATGTGAAGGTGGGTGTTACAACGGTCTTTTACTGACCTATGTGTGCTGTGTTATTGTGTTATTCACGACAGCCTCTTTAACATAACCTGGCCTTCGGCAGTATTTCAGCAATTGACTATGGAACACAAATCGTTAATGCCGCTGCTTTCCACCCGCATATCCGAAAAAGCCATCATTTTTGGACATCAGGCGATTAGGCGGTATTATTTGATTATGGTCAGATGCTTGATTATCAGCCTGGCTTCAGAAGAGCTAGTTTCTGACATGGTTATGTCTTTTGCCTGGAGGTCTAAATAAATTTTGCTTAACGCAATGTAATGGTAATTAAGTCCCAAGAGTCATGCTTGTGGCCACGATGATACTAGTAGGAGTACTTTTGATTATATAATAAATCTTGAAATTGCACGAGGGTGCATGTGATCACAGAGAAAACAAAGTAATAGCACTTACAGGAAAAGTTCCCCCCGCACTGTGCACTATCTTTGTAAATATAGTACATCAATATTTACTTTTCTATGTTTCTATGTCACGCTGAACTGCATGGTGCTTTACATTACCACAGCTTTTGTCAAATGAGAAATGATATGATGAACAAATATACACTTAAACTCGTACATTGTACGATCCACATGGTCCTATTTAACCCATGTACTGTGTATCTGATGTCTTTGTCGTGCTCTACGTGCTTATTATTACGTGACCTAGATTTTTTTCTCAGTTAATTTGTATTCATTATTTGTTCATTTTTCTTTTATTCGTGTCGACTCTATGTACGTATTAACCAGTCGGTTTGTGTGTTTGTTGTTTGATTTAAAGCAATTCATTGCTTTATTATCATCGATGATTTCAAAACAGATGGACGAGACGAGCGATAGTGAAACAAAGAGTGCCTACAGATTAGTGGTGCATAATTGAAAATAATTTCACTGAAATGAAAGTTGAATTGTGATTACCGAAAAAGGGAATGTAGTTCAATGACTATGCCCATAAATGAAGACTGCGTAACACTTGGGCCTGTTTTTTGTCGATTGTTATCTATTATTGCTGTCAGTAGAACATTCGAAATTGTGATAAATTCCGAGAACCAGGGAATGTTTCTTTGCTGACTTGTTTTGCCAAATTATGTGTCCATCTTTTTTTAAGAGTAGATCGCCTAAAGGCATCGTTCATTTTTCTTCTTTGGGGCTCATGGTGAATACATAACAGTGGCATGAATTTCCGATGTGACTAACACTTCAAATCTCCTTTGTTGTTTTAAATGTGCATATCTAATGCCTTGTTCACATCGGCGCAAATGAGATGATTTCGTCGGGTGATTTCGAAAATCACCGGAAAACGCTCACACTGCACTGCACTATGATTTGACAAAAACAACCTTCACTAACCTCAAACTTTGTATCTGTTTTTGCTGAAAAAACACCCAAACTAGCTTCCTCGATGGTGGCTTTCCGATTAGACCCTTTTGTCCTTATAATTTTACACAATTTAATAAAAAACATGCTCCTCAAGTGTAAACTCTTGTGACGGCGGCTGACATTTCTTGTCGATTTCTAAGCTGTTCATTCAGAATTTAAGTTATTTTGGCCTTGATTTTGTGCAAATCATGGCAAAACGAGATGATTTTGTCAGATCGTATGGAAAACGAGATGATTTCGCATGAAATCACGAAACTCGACCGAAATCACGTGATTTGGCTCAGTCTGAACATCTTATAAAGGAAAAATTGTAGAGGGACTACAATTGGGTACTATTTGCAAACCTACAATTATAGGCTGACGATTGAACCGTCAAATCATTCACAGCTTAAAACTAACGTCGCAAAAATACCAGTAGTTGACCAGCATTTGTAATAGGCCTCGTTTATGCCGCGGAACTATCTTCGAGGATTAACTAATTTGAGCTAACTTACGACGACATAAACATGCCGCATTAGCTAGTTTTGGTACCAATTTTAGCTCAACTTGCTATGCAGAACTGGGCTGAAAAATTGGGACTAGATGGTGTTGCTGTCTTCGCTAATGGTGTTGTTGGTGAAAATTCCATTTCATTTGTTATATAAATACCTCATCCTTTCCTGAAACTCTGCATTCATTTCATCTTTTGATTGTAGCGGTATAAACACGTTTTTTTAGAAGGCTACTGGCTCTTGATCTTGACATTTTCTAAGCCAAAGTCACCGAAGTCACAAACCAACAGCTGACATCTTTCATGTTTAGTACCCCTCCGTATGGGCGGTATACACCACGAACAACCTAAGCGTGTGTAACGCTCAAAATATGATAATGCAGTAGAAAAACCAGCTGATTTTCTTGGCGGAACTCTGCCGCTTGTTCTGTTCCATTTTTATTCATTAATTTTCAATCGTTCATGTCAAAAAATTATTCCGATTTAAACTTAATGTCTAAATTAAAATTTAAGCATTAATATTTACGTAAAATACAGTAAATCAATATAAATCCAGTATTTGTCTAGATGGAACTCACTTTTTGATTCATTAAGCCATATTCTGAAGCCGAAAGATAAGCTAGGTACTCTTGGAAGGCAGTTAAATTTCCCCAAAGAGCATGAATTACAATACATTGGCAAATACTTGAAGGTAATATATACCTAGTCTAGCCATAAATATTGTTACAAGGTTTGGCAACCCTGCAGAAAGGAACCGTTATATTGCATTTCTTAAAAATTGAACTAATCGCTATAGTACGCTTGTGCTTGATGCATTTGTCATCATTTGAGTTTAATTTTTAGTATAGTGAACATGGATTGGGGTGACAAAGAAAATAGAATTGCTGTGATTGCACTTCATAAAGTAGGAATGCAACCAAGTGATATTTTTAAGACTCTGCATACCCTTGGTATAAGCTGAATGTTTGTATACCGGGCTATTGAAAGATTTAATGATACGTCTGGAGTAAGTGACCGTGAAAGAAGTGGCCGTCCGCGAACTACTCGAACACCTCAAGCGGTTAAACCCGTGCGCGAGCGAATTCGCCGTAATCCTCTTCGGAAACAAAAAATTTTATCGCGTGAGATGAAAATACCCCAAAGAACAATTTCACGTATCATCAAAAGTGACTTGGGGTTGGGTGCTTATCGTAGATCTACCGGCAGATTCGTTAAAAAAAATAGAGTGGAAAAATCAAAACGATTACTTTGCCGGTACGCAAACCAAGAACACCGTAAAATTTTGTTTACGGACGAAAAAATTTTTACTGTCGAAGAAACATTTAATAAACAAAACGATAGGGTTTATGCTCGCAGTGCCAGAGAAGCTTCTCAAGTTGCCCAAAAGGTTCAAAGAGGTCATCATCCAGCCTCAGTAATGGTTTGGTGGGGTGTTAGCTACAACGGGGTGACAAAGTTGCATTTTTGTGAGAAGGGCGTCAAAACGTCTGCCAAAATTTATCAAGAAAGTGTCCTTGAAAGTGTAGTGAAACCTCTCAACACGTCATTATTCAAAAATCAGCCTTGGAGTTTCCAGCAAGATTCTGCACCAGATCATAAGGCGAAGTCAACCCAAAAATGGCTTGAAGAAAATGTTCCAGATTTTATTGAAGCTGAAGATTGGCCTTCCTCTAGCCCAGACCTGAATCCGCTGGATTACGAATTATGGTACGACGTGCTCTAAAAGACATTCTAATATCGAATCCTTAAAGAAGTCTCTTACACATGCAGTCGCCAACTTTCCGATTGAAGTCGTGCGTGCTTCCATAGATAAGTGGCCAGCTCGATTAAAGGCTTGTGTAAAGGCAAAAGGCAATCACTTCGATTAACTTGTTGCAATTTCCGTTGTTGACAATGCATTTAATAAATAAACAATGATTTCTTAACATATAACACCTCTTTTATTGAACAGTGCTTCAAAAAGTTTGTAACAGTATTTATGGCTAGACTAGGTATTATGTAAGGTGAAAAGGACACGTATTTCGGAATATTGCTCCCTCGCATTATATCCTTAAAAAAAGTTAAACGCATTGAGTTATGATTCATGGCATTATTTAAAGCCTTAGGCAACCGCCTTGTACGGAAGTGACTGTTCGCTTTAGTGATTTTCTGACATTTGATACATCTGAGTCGAAAAAGCCGCCATCGCAGCATTGACATATTCTAGATTTAAAACAGATTGTTCATTTTAGTTAATTCGAAGCCTGAACAGCAACGCCTACTATATTGTTTAAAATAAGAAGTATCCGAAGAAAGAGAAAAAAAGTATTCACTCCTCAGCATTTATGGCTAGCCTTCTCGATTTGCAAGCTCAAGCACATTTCGGTTAAGACGATTTTTTTCAATTCGCGATGTCTTCCAACGATCTCAACTTAAATAATGAATCTCCACCATATGGACTCGAGGTTAAGGATAACAGAATACATTTGAAACTTTCTTATTATGCATGCATACGTAGGCTTCAACTTATTTATCCGACAATGGCATTAAATGCTTAAAAAAATAACCAAATCTTCGACGAGTATTTTTTTAAATATAATACGCCAGTGCCCTCATCAGCTCCATTTTCAATTGCCATGATGGTAAACCTGCCCAAGGCACACATAATATCGGATTGTATATATCATATTATGTATATTATTATATATTCGATAATAATTTATAATTATTTATAGGTGCAAAGATCGCCCGGTGTTGCTTTTTGTGGTGATCTTAGGACTACTTCTTCTGCTGTTTAACCTGCTACTTCTTGACATTACTGGTGAATAGGTGGCTGTAAATACGGTCACTCGACTGCATGCTACTGGTCAAGTTTACTTCAGGTTCTAGACACTACTACTCACTACACCTCTACCAAATTTGCGCTTGACAAGCATTTTGTAGGCCCGATAATAATCACACAGTCATAGAAATCTATACAGACTGTTCCAAGAATCTCTTTCAGTCTCCCTGAGTGCCAAAGTGACTGCGATTACGGAAGCCCTTACCTGGCTGCGTATTGAGAAAACCATGTTCAGTACGTCCCCAAGCCAGAGACGAGATCGAGTAGGGTTTTTAGTGCCTAAATGGCCAAAAACTAGTCATATCAAAGGGGACGAGATCGAGTAGAGTTTTTAGTGCATTTGTCGTCTAAAATAGCAATAAAACCTTGTTCAGTACGTCCCTCAGTTAGTGACCAAATCTATACGATTTCCTAGTCACTAAATGGTCAAAAACGGGTATCCATCTCATCTCTTTGTGGGGACTGGACCGAAAAGTTTTTGGGAACATTTGTCGTCTAAAATGGCAACAGAGCCGTTTCCAGTATGTCCCCAAAATAACTCGTTCTGTATGAATCCATTCTAATGATGCACTCAACGTGGATTTGTGGTACCTAAAGCGGAAAATCCTTGGGTGTGGGTTTACAATCCCTTTACGCTTCAGGTAGTGAGACCCTTAAACCCACACACGAGAATTTGTAGTTCCTAAAGCAGAAATTCCTTGAGTGCGTACTCAGAGTGTATTTCCGCTTTAGGTGGTAAGAATTTCCGCTTTAAGAACTTCAAATCTCCACTCTACCACCTAAAGCGGAAATACACTCTGCAGCTTCACTCAAGAAACGCCATTTTAGACAACAAATGCCCCCGCAGTACGTTTCAGTCCTGTCCCCTCAAACGGACGAGATGGATACGGTTTTTTACCATTTAGTGACTAGAAACCGTATCGATTTGGTCACTGACATTTGGTCACTGACTGGGTGATGTACTGAACAAGGTTTCATTGCGACAAATGTACTAAAAACCCTACTCGAACTCGTCGCCCCAAAGGAGACGAGATATGTACGGGTCTTTAGCCATTTAGGCACTAAAAACGCGACCTGGCTGGGCTATCACGTGAAATGAGCTGGAGATATTGTAATTTTCATCGACAGGCCAGCTGTAATTAAATCCCTTCAACCGGGTCTGACTTCGTCAAAGATCGTATCGTTCAATGCTTGCTTACGCAGATGGGTCCGTTTTTCAGCATTTTTTTCAAGTCGGTTCGCTGCTAGCTGTAGAGCAGACGAGCTCGCCAAGCAGGGTACAACAAGTGATGCTGCATTAATTCGTGGGAAAATTTACACCTATTGCTGCTTCTAACCTAGCTCTAAAATTGAAAACGATTAGCAGGACCAACCGACCAACTAGACGGACAATTGGTAAAATATATCTTTCAACAAAGCCGTGTCCCAAATTAGATTTGTCGTCGAAAAGGTAACAAATCAGAGCTCTTGTGGGAGTCTTATCACTGGGTATTGCGTAGTAGGAAAACGCAACGAGACTCACATTCCCTGAAATAACTGCTGTTGAAACTGTGGTGACGAAGACAAGGAGAAGTGTATTTTTAACTTCGCTGCATTTATCCTGCTCTGAGAGGAGAATGTTGGTGGTGACAAAATCCATCGTTTTATTGGAATTTTCGTCCGATCCAATGATTAGGATTGTCGGATGATGAGTCCCTGGTGGGCCATGTGGGCCATAGTAAGCAAGGCAGCCCTTATACTTAACCTTACTTTGATTCATGATTTTATACGTTTATCTTTGCACGTTTCTCTCTAAAGGCGGAATGCGACCGCATTTTCAGTAGACGCAAACCTCTTGATGACCAAAAATTCAATAAATGTGGATATATCCTTAGATCTCCAGGAGGCAAAGTCGGGCCCCCTCCGAACTTGACTTCTAGATCCGCCACTGTAACTAGACAGAGAAAACGGCCCTAAGTGCTGTAGGGATCTCTTTGAGAGAGGAAAAATTAACACTAATTTTAATCCAAAGAATTTCAAATCCTAAAATGAGACTACTACTACTTTTTTTTTATCCATTTGATCTGTTATGACTGATCACTGATCATTCAATGTCGGGCAAGAGATTGTTTTTTGACAGCCTAACATTCCATCTATACAGCCTAATGGTTCAAATTGGACATTAGCAATATTTCCTTCAATACTCGTATATTGAACGCAAATTATTGTTAAAAAAATAGTTTATAACTTTGCTTGTTGAAGCTTAAAGCTTCATGGTGACTTCATGAATTCGCGCCATTTTCGTTCTAGAGTTTAGGGTACATCTATAGAGAGAAAATAAGTTCTTCACTTTTGTTTGTTTTAACTTTTTAACTCATCTCGAGGCCATGGTTCAAATTGGACTGTTGCGCCAGTTATTTATTTTATTTATTCAATATTTTGAAGACCACTTTTATTGAACAATAATCATCCTCACGTAGTCCGGACTATGACACTGTTAAATGAGTACCCATTTATGAGGTAAATGACTCGGTTGAGCGTATTGCTGATCACACACCTCTGCACACGACACTGTCACGATCTAGAAAATGAGATGATGCTAACTCATCTCGAGGCAATGGTTCAGATTGGACTGTTGCGCCAGTTATTTAATCATCCACACACTAGCAATTTATTGAAAAATTATTCATCAAATTTTTGTTCAATATATTGAAGAAAATATTGCTGATATGAAGGGCCTATAACACCCCATCCATACAAAAAAAAAAAAAAATACAATAGAAAAAATTCGATTAAAAAAAAACTCTTACACCAGGGCCGTTGAAACGCCAAGACGATTTCAGAGGCTTTCATAATACAATGCGGCAAATTTTGAATATTAGAATTTATACATTCTGATTAAAATTATATACATAATTTTTTTAACGAACTCAGCTTACATGTTTTATCTTTTATAATGCTGCTGAATACTAGCAGACACACTTAATACACATGTAATTAGGAATTCTTATTTTTTTTAGATTTTTTCATTATTTAATTTTATTATTAAAATCAAATATTTTTGCCACTCTCGAAAGTTTGTCTATTGTTTCTCACACTGTATTTTAGCTTTTAAGTTTCTTTAGCAATCATTATTTTTTTTAAGTATTTACATTTATTTTATTGTTTTGAGATCACACTTTCACAGATTTTTCTTAGTCCAACTTATTCTTATACTGCATCACCACCCACAGCGATGTCACGTTTTCTGTCGCGTATTTATTTATTAAATTCCGAGGAAAACGATACAAATTCCCAGAATTACATAAAAGCAGAAACGAAAAAGCAAGACCAACTAAACGACTGAAACGTCAATGATGGAATAACACCACACAACATATTAGTATCAGAGGCTGCAACTCTACCGTCGCGTCGCCATATTGTTGTTCGTACTGAGAGTGTACTGTGGATTGGATAGTTAACTGTACTTTAACGGTTGTTGAGCTGAGGGAGTCAGTAGGCTGAACAAATTTCACGGTGGAGCTTTTTTCGGCCCGAAGCTTCTGCAACACAAATCTTCTCACGACAACAATACATATGTGTCCGGCGACTTTGGGGGGATGGAGTGAGCCGCGCGTGGTAGAATGATGGGCAAAAGGCGGAGTTGGGGGATGAAAATTACGCTTTTGGACGATTTTTCAAACAACACATCCGATTAGTGGATGTACGTATTGTACAAGATGTATATTTTTGGCTTATACTAGTTTCCATGCGCGAAAATTATATTTTTCTGGAGAAAAGGAAAATACAGTAAAGCATCATTAATTCAGATGAATTCCAACTAGGCGGCGTATAATAAAGTAAAAATTCGATTACCAAAAACGCTGAGTTCTGTTCTAAATTCAAATGAGTCTAGTTTTTGACCTAATAAATGATTTATGTATGTGTTTTCGGAGAGCCATTATGAACAAAATGATTCATTCAGCCAGTGCTGTTAAGCCCGACACACTTGCGTCCAAAATCCAAATTTTCCCCGGGCGAATCCAAAATTAATCTGTCAAATCCATACATCGACCGGGGAAATTTTGGATTGGATGGATTTGGATTTTGGACGCATGTGTGTCCACCTTTAAACAGCGTGAACTTTAAATGGAGGGAAAGGATACATAGAATCGCTTTCCTGCTATCACCGGATGATCGGGGTCGAAATTATCGAAACCATACTGTATATACGGGACTGGATGTGTTTTAATAACTTATTGAAGGGAGAGGTTTTCCCCCCAAGTCTATGTTCATGGGGCGGAAAATCTGAATAATATCGTGATAGCTAGAAGAATGTTGGCATTGTTCCAAAATAATGAGTATAGGCGTGTTCTTTTGTACTTGAGTGCAGATTAATTCCGGTTAAAAATCCGCAATTAATAACAAAGCGTTAACCTTGACAAACCTGGAGAATTCAATGGGGTGCTGAACCTATCCTGGATAGAAATGGCGGCAGATGTCACTGTATTGCTAAAATGGCGAAATTATTATACATACTAATTTGGGGAATAGTCTACGTACATACATACATAAATGGAAGATGCTCATTGTGAAAGTCGTGGTATGATCTGCTAATTTCCGAAAACCTAGGTCGGCGGACCTACCCCATGTTTGTCGATTGGAATGAATTAATCCGATTCACATTTCCATTTGTAATGCGGCCAATCGATATTTTAGAAAAGCGTTTTGTATTGTTTACGCTCGTTTGGGATTTTTTCAGGATAAAATAAAGATTAATGTATAATGAAGATAGAAGTTGAAAGCACATTATGCATGCAGTTATAGAGTGCTGTCTGACATTTTTTGGAATGAATATTTTCTTTATAGTCGTACGTAAGTAACCTGATTCCCATATTTTTTGAAAATTTGACTTTATTGGCGACCGAAAAAATTCCAGCAATATTGGTCGTGTTTATGAAAACAAAGTGCTGCCGTTCCGGATCCGCCAATTTGTTTTATTTTGACTTCAGATTCGCAATTAACGAGCCAATAACCTCCTACTAATTTCTTTTCGAGCAAGATTGGCTGCGTTTATTAAAAAAGTGTTCCTATTCTGAACTCCCCACTTATTTTTTTTTTTGCAATTTTTAATTGAGATTAGTGATCAGCGACTCAGAAAAACCCTAATAGTTTTTTTCGGCAGGAATGGCCGTATTTAAAAAAAAAGTGTTGGCGTTCAGGATCTTCTTCTGTTTTTGATTTTTGCAAAATTTTGACTTCAAATTCGCATTCAGCGACCTAATCGATCCCCTATCAGTATTTTCCAGCAAGATTGGCCGTGTTTATAAAAAAAGTGTTGCCATTCTGGATCCCCACGTTGTCTTTTGCAATTTTGACTTCAGATTCGTGATCAGCGACCCAAAAACCCCTCAACATTCTTTTTTTCCAGCAAGATTGGCCGTGTTTTTTTAAAGGGTTCCCGTTCAGGATCTCCTTTGTTTTGTTTGTTCTTTTGCAATTTCGACGACTTCGGGATCAGCGACCAAAAAACCCCTTACAAGTTGTTTTTCCAGCATGACTATGTTTGTGAAGAAAAAGGGATCTCCTTTTGTGTTTCTTTTTAACAATATGGACTTCAGATTTACTATCAGCGACCTAAATAATCCCCTGCCAGTTTTTTTTTTCAACAAGATTGGCCGCGTTTATAAAAAATAAACGTGTTACCATTTTGACTCCCCCATTTTATTTTTTTTCGGAATTTTGACTTCAAATTCGTAATCAGCGACCTAAACAACCTCCTACCAGTTTCTACCAGCGAAATTGAGCGTAAATTTTCTAAAAAAAAAATCAAGCAGTAATTTCTTGACATATTAAATCAGAGAAAGATATTTTAAAATATATACTCGTATAATCTACTCATACCCAGACCTGTTCTGTTCTTTCAAACTCTGAATGAGACCCAGCACTGATATTCCGACTGAACCACTTGTCTTGATCAACTAAACTTGAATTTGACTTGAATGGCAAAAGATTAAGGGCCGTTTTCTCAATGTCCAGTTAAATCTTATACTGTAGATAAACGCTAAACGGCACTCATCTTCCGGTTAAGAATTTATCGGAAAATAATTCCAAACAGCTGATACGGACTGCTGAGATTTTGACAGCTAGAACGGTTTACGTTTGTACATTCAAATGAGACAATTAAACAGGTCACAAGGAACAGAGTTCTGGATATTCATTCGAAGGAAACGGATCTGAAACCAACTCAGCCGCAAAAAATGTAATGCTGACGGGTGGCACACATGGAGAAAACAATTGAACAGGTGGCAGAATTTCGCCAAGAAAATCAGCTGACTTTCTCTGCATTAGCTGCGCTGTGGACTGCATTATCATATTTTGAGCGTTGCATGCGCTAAGGTTAAATTTAGTGTCCCGGATAGCTAACTGGCAGTTTAACCAGACATTGAGAAAACGGGCCGAAGTGTTTAAAATTTATGTGTAACACACACTTTTGATTCGATTGTCGAGTCTCGACGACTTTCGACAAAGCAGAAGAAGAGAATAATAATTCATTATAACAGTTTTCAAGTGCCAACAGTGAACTGACAGCGCCTCATATTTTATTCGCATGTATTCGCACTAATGCGATTTCAACTTGTCCTATTACGATCCATGTCGAGAGCATGTGATAGCATCATCATCATTTCTATAACATTACATCATCATGAAGACTAATGCATTCATAAGAATTCACATTATTCATTATATGTGTCACGAGGGAATCCGGCTTTTGTATATAAGCCAAGGACTTACAATGCCGCCGCCTCTAGTCCTCAACAATTCCGTACGGCTCCATAATAAAGTGTTCAGAATTACTTCTGGGTGGTTGTTTAATGTACATCTCTAGTCCTAGTACGAGTATATGATTCGTATCAACACCCATCTTAAAATTGATACGTTTTGGGACATACCGAAAAGTTTTTTTTTTTCGGGCGATGCCATCATTGGTGCTAGCGTATGTGGATATCCTTCTCTGTACTATATACGAGTAAATATAGCCTGGCCGAGCTGAAGAAAAAAAATTAATGAAGTGTCATTTATATTGGCAGAAAGGGACTCTGAAACCGAAAGGATTTTCAGCTTGATCCATGAATTTATTTATTTCAATTTTTGTAGGAATTATTTATTTAGTAGTGTTTCGAGAGTCGGGTCTGTTGGGAGCTATATAAAAAGAGAAGGGTTTTCGAGAAGGAAGTGAAATTTTAATTACACATATGCGTAAATGAGTGGTTTCACTAAGGAAAACTGGGTTATAAAACCGGGAACAAGATTGGAGTAGGTTGCATCATAAAGAAGTTCACAATGGGTATGTTAAGGTTTCGAATATCTTACGAGGATGCTAAGTGGTTGCGCAAACGATTAGTCAAGTATTTTACGCTAATTGAACAGTGAGAACCATTAGCTGTAAAATTTTGGGTTTAACTCATTTCAAACTTTCCCTTACACAATTTTTGGGTGTGTGTTCACAAAAGTTCATTTTCCCTATACAAAGTGAAAATCGTTGTCACTGACATTTAATCGGAATTTGTTCACTACAGAGCAGAAGATTCTCAGACGACACTTAACCAACTGTTGCGCCTTCTAAACGCGCCCATTAATCTGATTTATGACAGTTTTACTAGGTTTATGATGTTATAATCTTAAGTAACGGAGCTTATCCGAAATTGGAAAATCTTAATCCCAAAATGCAAAAAAAAAAAAAATCTCTCCCGCAAATGAACAAATCGTTACTTCATTCCAATATAATTGAAGTGAATGCCAATACTACTCGTGTGACAATATTTCCTGAATATTTAGAAAGTAAACGAGCACACTATATTCAGAAGTAACAAGGACGCATTCTGCATAATACGAGTCGCTGTCTAAGCGGACCACATTGTTAACCAGGTCCCAAAAACCATGTTGTTGGAATCCAGAAAACGAATTACTACATTAATCCCCATTCCCCTCACCCACTTATTGACAGCTACTTTCTTAGGTGGATATGTTTTTGGGTTGTTTAATTTCGTGTTCGTTTCGTGTTATGTGGTATTCATGTTTACGTTTCCCTTAAATTATTTGCACGGCTTGCCTTATGCTGGCTGGTAGCTCAGTTGATTGAGACGAATCTCGTTACTGAATTTCGAGTGGGAAGAACCAGATTAAGAACATATGTATAACAGAAACGAAATCAGCCATCCTAGAGTGGTTGAAACTGTGAAAAAAATGTACGGAGAAGGCCACACAATAAAGGAAGGACAAAGAAGTTGCTGTGATTGCCAACACCAAAACTGATTAGAGTTACCTGATCTAAAAAAAGCGATCAATCGCGCATTGAAATACGGCGATTTGTGTAAGAATTGGCTATTTAAATACGAAGCAGTCGAAAACTAGACGTCTTTGATCGATATCAAGTTGGCCGGTTCAGTTCTTCTATCAAAAGAGGTCCCCGGGAGCTTGCAGTAATACTCCCTACACATTGACGGTTGAAGCATAGCAGCGGCTGAATTTATGCAACCGTTCAGCGTTTAGGCGAAATTCACACACACGACACCGCGCTGCACGACTGCTTGAAATTTCAGTCCAGATACACAGCATCAAATGGGCGGATTCATACTCATCGCTCAGCATGCGATACGATTGAGTATGCTTGGCTATTGTGCGTGGCTACGTCGGAGCTGAAAATGTAGCTAATCTGAATATCGCCTTAATCTGCACTAATGTTTATTTCTTTCACTTTTGCGGAAATTACATTCGCGGCAGAAGCAATTGCAGTGGCAGCAGCAGCAGCAGCGGTGCTCACCTGTCCATTTAAAATAGAATGCACGTATTCCCCTTTAGCGAATTATAATACATTAAGACAGCGGCAGCAGCATCAGCAAATATGCTTTTTCGTCCAAAATTCGAAAATGTTGTTTTAGTGACGGGATCTATCGGCATGCTGGGGAAACTATTGAAATAACATGAATATTTTCGACATTCGCAGCAACTCATTTTTTTTGCAAAATAATGGGAAAAATAGCAATTTACTTATTGGCGGAAGACGATATGACATTTCGTGCAGTCATAATCGCTGCTTTTAACGTGGATCGCAAAGTAGATTACCCAAGACACAGCCGCAGCTGCTGTGACTGCTTCTGCCGGCAATTTAATTTCCGCATTAGGCTCGCTCGAAATGGGGGGGCATGCGATATTATTTTTACAAATTATGTAATTAATTTATTAGATATATGGATTTCTTAATTTTTATAATAAAAATAAAAATAAATAACTGGCGCAACAATCCAATTTGAACCATGGCCTCGAGATAAGTTAGCATCATCTCATTTTCTAGATCGTGACGGTCTTGTGCAGAGGTGTGTGATCAGCAACACGATCAACCGAGTTATTTACCCCATAAATGGGTACTCATTTAACAGCTGAGTGGGCTCATACTCCGACACGTAAATCCCCTTTTTTTATCGAAAACTACCGCATTCAGTAGGATTCGAACCGGGGCCTAGTGCGTAGAAGGCGAACGTGCTAACCGTTGCGCCATCCGGACTTTATAATTAAAAATATAAATGAATTTTTTCGGTATATTCTTATTTCACCAGACAACGCACCGTGGTTCACGCCTTGGCTAATGGTGGTTTCACCGCTGTAGTGCATGGAGCGAGCGAAGCGAGCGTTCTAGGTTAGTATACTGAGAGTTGCAGCCTGGAGACCCTTACATTTAGAAATATGAAGACTTGCAGGAATGTGGCTTCCGGGAAAATAGTGGAATTGGGAATGGGCAAATTATGATCTCATATTTTCTCCTCCCCCACTATTGTCCTTTAAAGAAAGTGCCAAAAATGGAATGTACTCAACGTTACCTTTCCCCCGAAACCCCACTTGCCTACATCAGACCATAAAACAAAATTACCTTTATTTCGCCACTATGGTGACCCCCACTCCCAAGTTAAAGTCCTTGACAATAATGAGAAAAAACATAAAATGATTGCTTCTTTATTTTGCTTCCATATCTCGAAAGCAATCGATCAAACGAAAAAAAAAACAGATAAGTAACTTGTAGAGTGCAGAAAAGCCTTTAAAATGGGCCCCGGGTCCACCTTGTAACGTCAGATCAATAGTAAGCGAGTTATAGCGAAACCCTTCTTTTTACCGTTTTTTTTTAATTCTAGCAAAAAAGCCACATATGACTCAGCGGGTGAAAGCTTCAAGACCCTCCAGCCACCCTACAAAAGGAATTTCGTTTTGTTAGGTTATGTAGAGTGGCAGCCTAACGGCTCTGTGTAGACCGCTGGAGTCCATAGCGATATGCGATATAACATATTTCAGGTACTCATCCCGTGTCGTTGCTAGCCATTACTAGAAGATCGCTGGAGAACTCCGCTATGGCCCGGAACCCACCGGAGTTCCATGGTCCTAGCTGATCCCAGTGCTTGTAGAGCTGTTAGGCAGTTAAACACTGTCTTCGACTTGATAGTAGTAATAGTGAGTGCTGCTTGACTGTCTGAATGCTTAACGATTCTACCCTTTTTCCGGGATGATGATACATATATCATCACCTCGGGTGCCTTTTGGAACGCAAGCACCTCCGCCTGAAAATGCTACACTGATTCGGCAGTCTGAAGGTTGCATGCAAGTTCTGACGAATAGACTGCTGCACCAACTCCGGCTTCCATCTTGGAGTCATCTTTGTAGAGGTTCAGCGACTTCCAGCCTCCGTGATCAACTATCGGGATCTGTTTCCTATCGGGTATATTGACTCCGAAGTTTGTATTGAAACGTATGTACTTGTGGTTTCATACAGTCAGTATTATCATTTATCATTTTAGATGGCAAATTAATACTACGATGGCCATTTAGCCTTTTTTAAGTGCCCTACTTCTCTAAGCCTTAGGGCACATTTAGCAGCCTCGTTCCTCAGATGTAGGTCAATTGGAGGCAGGTTCGAAAGGGTGTTCATAGAGAGCGAAGATACTATTCTTAAGGCACCAGTGATCAACAAGCAACTACTACAATACTTTTGGTGTTGAGTGCTGTCCAAAAGACAACAGCTTCGTACGTTAGTATCGGTCTCACGACAGCTGTGTAAATCCAGTAAGTGATTCTCGATTCGGGGCCCTACCTTTTACCAAGCCATCTTTTGGAGGTGTAAAAGCCGATGTTGGCCTTGCTGATTCGTTTCTCAGCGTTACGACTCCAGTTAATCACTGTGGGGAAAACAGTCATCGTTTAACACATTGACTGGCTATGGGTCACATATGACTCTTGGTGTCACCACAGACTGTCGAACTCGAACACGAACCTGGTACAAGTGGACTGGTTTCCTTCACGTTTATGTGAGATGTGTGTGTCGAGTGTTCGAGATCGACAGTGTGTGGTTACACTTAGGCTGATTTCAGACAACACAGCTCGATACGATATTTTCTCGGATGACCTTTTCTCGAAATCAAAACAGAATTTCACACGGCGACATTCGATTTTCCATATAAGTGGTTTTATCGAATAGTCTACATTGTGAAATGATGGTGCGTGTGCCTTCAAGCTTTTAAGAATATTACACAACAGACTCGCGCACATCATGTCTGCCTGGAATGCATACGAGCTTTACCGAATCGCCGTAGCAAGTGCCGTATGTACACGAAAAACTATATTTCTCGTTTAAATGATTTTCTTGCATTAGCTCAGTGTGATCTCATCTCTATATAATAGGCGTGTTCTTTTGCGTATCAATCTAATGTAGGGTAGGGTTACGAACACGCATTATACAATACTAACAACAAGTCGCTTGTTGTTTGTGTAATGCGTGTTTGTTAGTGTCACCATACACTGTCGAACTCGAACACAAACCTAGTACAAGTGGACCGGTTTTCTTCACATCTATGTGGATTGTGTGTGTGTGTGTGTGTGTCAGAGGACATTTGTACTAGGTTCGAGATCGACAGTGTATGGTGACACTTACCCTACACTAGACTCTGGATACGCAAAAAAACCCGCCTAATGTACACTGCCACTGTTGTCTCGTCCGCGCCGTGTGAAAGCAGCCTTTATTGTACCTTAGCTGCACATCCATGAATAACATGTCTCGCAGAAACGTGTATTTTCTGCGGGAGGACGTGTGGGGATTGAGGAAAAATTGATGGACATGCACAGTGAATGTGTTAATAAAAAAAAATCTAAACATCAAAATGTGATTCCGTTGCATCTTCGGGACTCAGCTTAAAAAATCTCACTTTAGCTAATATTCTGAAGCAGAACGAAACGGAGAAATTTGTTTGGAGGGAGTAGCACGGCCGATGTTTTTCATCTGTATTTATAGCATAGCACCTGGGCTACGCATCAAAAAGGGGTTAACGATTGGTGGTATTTTACCCATTGTTATTATAAAGCGAGTAGAAGCACACAAAGAATAATTTGAAAGATATGTACAATACATACATACGTTTATGTTCCACTATTATACGTCTTTTTTTTCTCTTTTTTTTTTTATAAATTCTCACCTGAGGTCGTTCGTTGCACGGCTCAAGACACGCGTATTAAAAAAGTATGAACCGTTTCCAACATTTTTTTTTTATTTTCACTAGCCACTGTTTTACCGTAATATGTATTATAACTAAATTACACACGATGCATTTTGCACTGGACGGACTCATCGGTAATTTTAGTGGAAATATTTCAGAGAAAAGTTGCTGAACATTGTCCTACGGAACAGCTACTGCAAAAACTCGGAAAATTCACCGCGTGTCCTGGATACGTCCTTCATTTGTCGTGCATGCGCGTACTTTGTGTGACCGGTGACGTCACGGATACTTAATTTTTCGTTTTCCTTCCCAAATGCTCACGTTCTTATTAATAAAAGAACACCAACTGGAAATCTTCGAAACGACGCCACGATACGATTTAAATCCTAGTGGACGCACTATAGTATGACTTGTTGATGGACAATTAACGGAACGCAATGCACTCGAACTATACGTAACTGAAGTAAGTAGTAACGCGCTTGAACTGCAACTGCAACGAAAGGGAGTGTACGGACGAGTGTACTCACGGCGCGGCTATAGCAACAATGCGTGCGGATCGAGAGCGGTACAGCGGCGCATTGAGGCTATCGATGGGAAAAAGTCGTTTCACGACGAGTCCCGGTCCTGTTTCGAGTGATAGATATGGTGATATGGCGCAGAGGAAAGGGTGCCGCGTGATATGTGTGCACGTGTAACCGATGTGGAGGTCTTTGAACTCGCCACGAAAATCGAAAAGTCGTTCAACGACTCGGTGAACACGCATTTCTACGCACCGGAGTTTCTCTATCTCGTTCCGACCCATGGACACGTGCTTCCTGTGGGTTCACCGACCAGTCGGCTGGGAACAGATGCACGGCGACGTGCCGGGAGATTTTCGGTTAAGATACACAATAGGGACCAGGGAATGTGCGTGCTTCTTCGCGAGCCCGTAGTGTTGCATTGCATTCAAGTACACGAATGCATTTTGTTTACGTACGAGAGTCCTGAAGGAATGCTCTGCATACAGAGGGTCGCAGAAGATATCGTACAAGTGGCGGGCCAATGCACGGGAAAATAAGATATGTTAACTACGAGGGGTTGCATCAAGAGCAAAATGAATTTTTAGTTTGTAATACGATAGTTTACGTCGGAACAATGATTTGAGATAAGTCAAAGAAAAGCAAGAATAGATGGGAATTTCTTCTATACGTTGGGAATGAGAACAAATTTAAGACAGAGATGCGAATGGGGCTTTCACATTTTCAAATGGTAGTAAGGATGCCAATTACATATGTATATACCCCGGCAATGTTGTAAACTCTCTACAAAGAATTTCTTAGATAACACAAGAAGGAACTTAGGGAGGCGAAGCGTAACTCGTGGAAGGTATTGTGCGACCGCATTAAAGGATTGACTGAAACTTCAAAACTTCGTTAAGTTCTATCTACTAACTTATCATGCCAAGCTCTAGCGAAGAGAGAAGCACTATCCCGATTGCTCACTCATGGTTACTCATCTATTTACCTGCGCTCAGGCAGGCAGGCTCCAGGTGACAATAGTTCAATCATCTCAAAGGATAAGGTATTGTACTATGGGTAATTTCCAGTTTTGAACCTTTTAAGTCCGCTGGACCTGATAGCATTATTCTAGTTCTAGTTTTCATCCCCAAACCGAGAAAGAGCTCGTATTCACACCAAAACGACCTAAGGCTCATCAGCCTATCATTTTCGCCTCTAAATATGCTGGAGAAATTAATTGATATTCACGGCACCTTTGTGCATGCACCAAGTGGAGGTCGGTGAATACAGATCTACACTCTGTATTGGGTCAGATAGAAAAATCCCTGCATTACAGGGAAGGTGAAGCCTGTCCCAAGCCATGCTTGTGAAAGGAGAAGGTAATGATAGCTGTCCTGCAACTGACTGGTTGAATTACACCTGGCATGAATCACATAGTCAGACCTGCAGCTTAGTTGTATCATGCCTATGGGTACTCGTACTAGTGATGTGCGGTTCCGGGTTTTTGAAGAACCGGTTCTGCCGAGTCCGGTTTTCAGAAGAACCGGCTCCGGTTCCCAACATGGACGTTGAATAAAACGTTTTTTTTTTTTTATTTCTCTAATCGTTTTTGGCAAGCAACTTTATGATCGCATTTTGGGGAGCAGTAGAACTTCATGATCGCATTTTTATACCCTTCACGGATGTGATAGGGTAAATTAACTTTGTCATGAAGTTTGCAACGCACAGAAGGAAGCATCTCCGACCATATAAACTATATAATTATACTCTTGGTCAGTATGATGATACGAGTCGATTAAGCTTTGTCCGTCTGTCTGTTTCTATGCAGGGGACTAGTCTCAGTTTTAAGGCTATCGAGCTGAAATTTTGTACAAAGCCTTCTTTTTATGGCACGCTGTATAGGTAAATATGTCGGAACCAGTGGAATTGGACCACTACGTCATATAGCTGCAATAGGAACGAATGTTAGCTTGTTTTTTTTTTGCTTAGACGATTTCGTTTCTTTGAAATAAATTCTCCTGCAGTTGAAAATACTCTTGCACACACTTTGCTTACCTTTTTAAGAAAACACAACTGTTCATGTGATTTTTATATGCAAGCCGCTCAAAAAAAGTATTTTATTTAACATGCACTTCTTCACCATAGCTACAGTATACGTGTGCGCAGATAAACGAAATATTTTCTGCTACAGCGCAACAAATCTGCAGATTGTATGAGTTGGCCGACATAAGCGACAAATGAACCAAGAAGTGAAAAATCATTAGTCCGGTCCGAGTTTAAGCGATGCTTTGCATGTGCTAGCGTCGGTTCTCCTAGAATCGATTTTCGGTTTTTCAGCAATCGATTCTCGGTTCTTCTAGAACCAACCGATTCTCGGTTCTTCTAGAACCGACCGATTCTCGGTTCTTCTGGAACCGATTCCCGGTTCTTTCTTGGACCGGTCGGGTCGGTTCCTGTTAGGAACCGGTTCCGGGGATCCGGTTCCACGGTTCTGTGCAACACTAACTCGTACTGAATGCTTTACTAACATCTCTCGAATCGTCCGGAATACATGCCGCAGCCTATGCAGATGATGTTGTGATACTCGTACAGGCAAGCACAGTGTCAGAACTTACAACTATGGCTCTCAGTAAGGTACTAAAATGGGCGCATAGAAGAGGTCTAAGTGCAAATTTTCAGAAGACGGAATTTGTCCTCTTCACAAGGAGAACCAGAATCCAGGAATTTATCGTGACAAAGATGGGTGACACCGAATTAGCTGTGTCAACCCATGCAAAGTACTTGGGGATCATACTGGATAGTAGATTTAATTGGGTTCATAACGCCGAAGAACGAATCAGGAAGGCCAATATCGCATTTTATATTTGGAAAAGCTTGCCTGGAAAAAGGTGTGGCCTCAAACCGAGAATCACTCACTGGATATACACAGCAGTCGTAAGACTGATACTAACGGACGGAGTTGCGGTCTGGTGGATAGCAACCAACACGAAAAGCAACACACAGAACATGGAGAGGTATAGAGACTATGTTGCTTGCGGATCACTGGTGCCTTAAGAACAGTATCTTCGCTCTCTCTGAACACCTTTCTAAACCTGCCTCCGATAGACTTACATCTGAGGAGGCTGCTTAATGTGCCCTAAGGCTCAAATAGGCAGGGCACTTCAAAGAAAGGCCATATGGCCATTGCAGTATGAGTTTGTCATGTATCAATACTGACTACACACCTAGCTTTCGATATAAACTCCGGAGTCAGCATACCAGATAGAAACATATCCCGGTAGTTGATCATGGACGCAACAACGCGCTGAACCTCTACACGGATGGCTCCATGATGTAAGCTGGATTTGGCACAGCAGTCTATTTGTCGGAACTTACATGCAACCTGGCCTACAGACTGCCGAATGAGTGTCGCATTTTCCAGGCGGAGGTGATTGCTATCCAAAAGGCAGCCGAGGTGATGACATTATCCCGGAAAACGGGTAGAATCGATATACATTCGGACAGTCAAACAACACTAAAGGCGCTACAGTCCGTTACTATCAAGTCGAAGACAGTGCAAAACTCCCTAACATCTTTCCAAATACTGGGATCAGCTAGGACCATGGAACTCCGGTGGGTTCCAGGCCATAGCGAAGTTCTAGGTAACTAAATAGCGGATAGACTAGCCAAACAGGGGGCTAGCCTCGAACGAGGGACAGCCCAGGAGTTGGTGACGCCAATACAAACATTCAAGAAGATACTGGACGACGGAATATATGAAAAAGTCAACGCTAACTAGGTTAACACAACTCGAGAATAACGAAAATATTTTGGAGCTCTTATGACAAAAGGAAAACCAAAAGACTACCCAGAAGTCAGTGTGCACTATTAGTGGGCATGGGCATAATAACGGGCCATTGCTTGATACACGCGTATAGACTAAAGCTAATAACTAAGTGACACCATATCCATATACTGTCGATCACGCTCGGTGGCCATGGTCGTTCGGTCACCACTCTACGATACTAATCTAGAGCTCGGAGTTCGAATCTCGGCGCTATCAAAAACTGTCAGTGAGCACTAACAGAACTCCCACAGTGTTTCGAGTTTGTCAGTATATAGACAGCGTAGAAAGGAGGAGCATGCTAGCAACTGCACTTCCGAAAATTAGATATGCTATCGAAACGTCAACAAGGCTTAGAAATGCTAAAGATGTTGACGCGCCCTTGCCCCTGGAGGGGTCAAGGCAATTAACACATACACTGTCGACACTTACATATTTCTTCAACGACCTTGAAGGAGTTGTAGGACTCAGCTGGAGAAGCCTCTTGAGCTTCGCCAACGGGTCACGTTCCTTCCAGTTCATCAACGATATTCTGGTAAATGCCAGCAACGACACGGGATGAGTACCTGAAACATGTGGTATCGCCATGGACCCCAGCGGCCTATGAGGAGCCGTCAGGCTGCCACTCTACCTAACCTAGCAGCTAGCATCGAATCAGGAGGTGACCCTTATCATTTGTATATACGAGTACATATACATTCCCATACATACATACGGAGCTTCCTTTAAGGTAAGGAGTTACATATCTTTCTTGTAACAAACGTAATAACCTTATAAGGTCTAGGGTATAAAAAAGAACCTTTTCTATCAAAGCCCCTTTGTAATACATATGTATTTACCATTACCATATCAATCCCCATTTCTTGCCACACCAAATGTATGTAAACAAATTGCGTCATCATCGTTCCCTCTTGTGAGTGAACACTCCCATGCCTATTTCAAAGACGTAAAATATCTTATCAGAGACGCATTTTCAGGAAGATATTTGTGTCGTCATTCTATCTTCTGGTATATTCTCTGAGGTGGATGCGTACAAGAGTTTTCTCATTTATCCCATTAGAAAATCATTTAGAATGGACTTAGAATTAAACCAAGGACCATACGAGCATAGAAAGTACGGCCGCTGCAACGGATTGTTTTATACGTACTCACAATAAGTTCACACAAACGCAATTAAGTAAAGTACGTGCTTTGCTGTACAGTGTATAATTCATACCTTCGAACCAAATGATCTTGCTTAGGCGAGGCGCATATTGAGACATACTCGTATGTTTGTTGATAAAGTGATGCAGGGTGACGTGGATTTTGTGAGACAACTACAAATTTTTACAGGCTCACGCTACGCATAAACTGCTTCACCTCCCGTTGGAACTTTCGCTGATGGATTTATACATACATACATGTATGTATTTCAAAGAAACTTACGCCGCGTCATCTGCGTTTCGTATTCGTATAGTCCTAGATTTTGCTGATTTTAACATTCGTGGTAGAAAAGGTGTGTGGAAAATCAATGTACATTTTTTGTACGCGCGTTCCCCATGCGAAATATCCAACTGAATACAATAAAGTTCTACATAGTGTACTTTGCGTGCTCGTGTGAACCGGGCTTAATCTATACCATTCTACAGGTTCTACGCAATATACTCTACAATAAGGTGATTTTAACGCGCCGAAAGAAAACCCCCAATGTAGAAGTGTTTGTGCACGTGCAAGAAAACAAAGGGAAAAGCGAAAGAAAAGCTGAAATGTGAATACGCTGTTCATAGACCCAGGGGACAAAGAAAAGTGGAAAAAGTTGATCGGGGATTGAAAGTGCGTATCAAATTGGTTCTGCCATTATCTTTCTTACCTGTCTCATTGGCCACGTTTATGCCGTGGTACTAAAAGGCGATTTAACTAAATCGTTTTAGTGTTAGTATTTGTTCGTGGTGTGTTTATACCGACCATACGAAGAGGTACTAAATATGAAAGATCTCAGCTGTTGGTTTATGATTGCGGTGACATTGGTTAAGAAAATGTCAAGGGGCAGTAGCCTTCTAATAAAAACGCGTTTCTACCGCTACAATAAAAGGATGAAACGAATGCAGGGTTTCAGGAAAGGATGAGGTATTTATATAACAAATAAAATATAATTTTCGACAACAACACCATTAGCGAAGACAGTAACACCACCTAGTCCCAATTTTACAGTCCAGTTCTGCATAGCAAGTGGAGCTAAAATTGGTACCAAAACTAGCTAGTGCGACATGTTTATGTCGTCGTGAGTTAGCTCGAATTAGCTAATCCTCGAAGATAATTCCGCGGCATAAACAAGGCCATTAGCAATGCAGTTAAACGACATTTGTTGGATCGGATGTGTTATTTCGTAACATGGGGGCACCGAAATAACCCGTAGCGAAATATGGCATAAGAAATAATCCATATAGATACTTTCGTTTGGAAACGAAAGTATCATCGGAAAATAAACGAAATAAGCTATGCATGGACAATATCGGGTTCAAATCGAAATAAGGCATACGATAAAAACGAAAATAGCCATGCAGTGTCCAGAGCGAGCGAAGCGAGCGTTCAAGTTTATGCGATACTGAGGGCTGTGATCCCTTAAGTGCGGAGCGGGCGTAACGAGCGGAGCCCACACATGGGACTGTTGTTCCCATGTATGTGCGATACTGAGGGCTATGATCCCTTAAGCGCGGAGTGAGCGAAGCGAGCGAAGCTCACACAAGGGACTGCTGTACCCAGAGCGAGCGAAGCCCACACAAGCGACTGTTAATTCACAACCTGAAGTATCTCACAAGTGCGCATGGATAATTTCGGTTTGGAACGAGGTGGGCTAGCTTTGCTCCTAGGGCGTTGCGAACCCCCGCATGTAGGTCGCCCATTTCACTCTTTCTACATGTTGCATCCGTTTCGTCCTAGCATATCTGCATCCGGCATTTTTTTTTGGCTATGCACAATTTCAAACCGAAATAAGGTATGCGAAGGAAATCGAAAATAGCTATGTATTGTACATACTCACCTTCGTTTTAAACGAAATTAAGTATTGAGTGTGAAACCGAAAGAATCTATGCATGGCTACTTTCGGTTTCAACCGAAATTATTCATTTATGCCTTATTTCCAAATGGCTTATTTCATGGTGCCCGTAACATATCTGCAGGGCCGGTCAAAGTCTAACTTAAGGTGCAGGCAAGGAAATTTCGGTGCCCTCCTACCCCGATTTTTTCCTAACATTTTAGGGAGGGGGTGGCATGGCACTTGGTCAACGCTTGTGAAAGTGACTTTTGTAGCGCCACTGGCCTCGTTTATGATGCGGAACTATCTTCGAGTATTAACCAAATCGAGCTAACTCACGACAATATAAACATGCCGCATTAGCCAGTTTTAGTACCAATTTTATCTCCACTTGCTATGCAGAAGTGGACTGAAAAATTGGGACTAGATGGTGTTGCTGTCTTCGCGAATGGTGTTGTTGGTGAAAATTCTATTTTATATGTTACATAAATACCTCATCCTTTCCTGAAACTCTGCATTCGTTTCATCCTTTGATTGTAAAAAAATGTCAGACAACGAGGATTTCATAATAAGCTATGGCTTTTTTTTTTAATAAATGACATCTAAAACAGAAAAAAACGAAGATATTGGGTCAATTCTCAATTAAAAAAAAACACTAAAAGTTACATATATAACTTGAACTTTTAAAATGACAACTGGTTGTATACCTGGATGCTGTCGCAGAAAATAAAAGTGCGTGTTTCAATCAACCAGACAAAAAACAAGAACAAATGTGTTTTCCTTTGATCTGTTCTAGAAAACAAGAACATTTTTCCATTCGCGATGGGAACGTGTTTTGTTTCCTAAAACAGTTTTTAGAGACACAAATGTTTTAAAACAGTTCAGTTTTGACAGAACATTTGTGTTTTTGTTCAGAAAAACAGTTTTTGTCCGTGTTTTTCGAAACTGTCTCTTTGGTGGAAACCCGGCATTACTATTATTCGTTTTTAGGGTTTTGTATTGAAAACAAAACCCTCATGAAATTGGTCAAATGTCTGTCCGTCTGTCCATGAAATATCTCACGAACAGCTGAAGCTACATAAATAAAATTTTGTGGGAATATGTAGAATTATTATAATTCACCGGAGAAAGCGATTCGTTGTAATAGGCTGACTTTAAGGGGAGGTCCCCATAGAGGGGAAATGCAGGTCACAATTTTTTTTTCATCTGGTATAGGCAACTGGGGTATCATAAGAAAGGTAACACCAAGTACATTCCATTTTTGGTATTTTCATCAAATTTGAAAAAAGGGGAAAGGAGGTAGAGGGGAAAATATGTGATCCGAGTTTGTCCCCCCCCCCTTGCATTTCTAAACCGTTATACTTAGAAATATGAAAATTTGCAGGAAAGCGGCATTTCACTAGCATAGAAAACCGAAAATCGTAGAATTTTGAGGGGGGGGGGGGGGTCCCATAGAGGCGAAATTAAGGTAATTTTTTTTTTTTGCCTGGTATAGGCAAGTGAGGTGTCGTGAGAAAGGTAATGTTGAGTACATTCCATTTGTTCGCATTGTCTTCAAATTTGTAGAAAGAGGAACAGTGGGGCAGGAGAAAATATTAGCTCGTAATTTGCCCCCATCCCCTGGCATTTCGAGACTGTTATACTTAGAATTCGGGTTCGAGTCCCGTCCACGACGACGTTCGTGGCCATGGATGTGCAGGAGGTGCATGCTGGCAACTGCATTCGCCGAAACCAGTTTATGCCGAGAATCGACAGCTGGGCCAAATGGAACAGTTGACGCGCTATGCCCCACAAGGAGTTAGAGCAATATATATATAGAGAGAGAGAGAGAGATACTTAGAATTATGAAAACTTATAGGAAGGTGGGATCCGAATAGCAAATAAAATGGAAAATCATGGAATCTGTATATCTTCTCAGAATAGGTCAATAATAGTGTATTTCTATAGTAGTCTATATAGTACTGATGGCCAACGATAACCAACACCATATGCAATAATATGTTCTAAGCTTCGTTACAATCATGTAATATGAATTGGCACGTAAAATGTAACTGGATAAGACATTTTAATTATGTTTTTTTTTTATCCATCTGAGTGGTATGAAGAAGAGCAAAGAGCCGATATTTATATACCAAAATAAGCGGTTGCTACAAAACCCTCGGATTGCGGGCGTAGCCCTCTATATTCCGGTTTCATTCAATTTTGAAAATAATAATTATTGTTTGAAATAATCATTTCCCAGAGGAAAAATAATTATTACAATGACAATTATTTGTTCAAATTTGTAATAAATATTTTTTTTTATTCCTTTTTTTCACGAAGTCAAGAGTGTTCACCATGCGATTATACGATTATTATAATATATATACAATTTTGATAAAAGAGTGCAATCTCTACACTGATTTTCGTCATTTGTGGTGCATTTTAACGGATCTTGCAAGCAACGAGTCAACGAAAGGTTTTGACAGCGGAAAAAAGGTTAAATGGTTGCCTGGTAGGAGTTCGGATTAACGTATTGGGATACTGCCCAAAAAATTAGAAAAATTAAGTCGGTAGTGTATTTTTTTTTAAATCAGTTCAACTACGGAAAAAACAAGAAGGGGTTGTACAAGAAGAGCGACTACACACAGTGAAGAAAGAAAAATTATTATAGAAGCCTGAAATTCCCACTGCTCTGCACAATATCACGGACCGGCTAATAAACAAAATCCACTTTTAGGAGTATGCGGCTGCGTCTGCGATGTGTATTTGAGTAAGAAAGCGAGTACAGTGGCTGGTCAAAACACATGCGATGAAAGGAAATTCTTTTCGTTCGTTCCACTGGACGTAATCTGTGCAAAACACGTTACGTCTGTGTCTAAGAAGAAATAATTAATATTTCAGAAGAAATAATATTTATTGAAGGATTCGCTATCTGCATTATTCATTTGTAATTATTATTATTATTATAATTTGATGTTCGATGAGATGATAATATTTATAAGTATTCACTGAAATTCTCGTAATAAATTTATAAATATTTATTATTTAAAAAAATTATTGAAAAATTATTATTTCCATTCTCTGCCAACAACTGATATCTTATATATACATACATATGTATAAACCCACCACGAACAAGTACTAGCACTAAAACGATTTAGTTAAATCGCCTTTTAGTTCCACGGCATAAACGGGGCCACTGTTGTCCCGGGGTTTTTTTCTTAGTACTATATTTTAGTCGATAAACTACTCGCACTTGAGAATGCTCATGAAGCTTCTTGCCCTGCCCATGCTGCTCAAGATCACATTTGTATTTGTCCGGTGTATTCATGTCATTTTTCTGTGTGTTATGAATGGATTTAGATAATCACCGGACAATTACGAATGCGATCTTGAGCTTTAGCAATGGCAAGGAAAAACCGAGAGCTCGCTGGGAAGATTTAAGAATTTCAGGGAAGCCATTAGTGGAGCAAGGCTGACAGGAAAACCGAAATTTGGCAAGACTTAACAGATGCAGACGTCGAACAACTGCTCCGCTTTCGAAATTGGAGGCCGTGGTCACTGGATCGACTTATTTGGAGGGAAACGGTCAAAGTTCATATACATAGAAACTTCTTGGTATAGGACCTAACTGGCTGATTTGGATTTGTCTATTGCCTTTATGGTAGACGCATTCAGTTTCTCATGATGATTAATTTTTTTTTTTTGCAATTGTAAAATCAAACGCTCTTTCCAACCTTTTATTACCTACACGTTCTGTTACAGTCATTAGGCTTTATTACAATTATAGTGTATATACAAAATAGTGTAGTGCGTCCAATACATATTTACAACTGCAATGATTCCTTGGAATCATCTGGAAATATTATGATAGGATTTTGCCATAACAAGGTAAAATACAGGATACCTAAGTCACACATCATGGTCATGCAGCAGAAACTGAACTACCACACTAATGAATAATTTTCCCTCAAGCACTTCATTTCCTCGTAATAACATTAAGGCGACGAAGTCAATGTTCATTAGATTATGACATTCTCGATAATCCTGCTCTATGGTAATTGGAATTAGCGTGGTTTGCCCCTATGAAACGAATTAGTAGAAATTGGATATTGAACTAGAGCGAAGTTGTCAGTCAATCGAATACATATACTACATAAGAGGAAGGACGAGAAGTCTGCTCATGGGCGCTTTCTCTATTACCCTTCATGTGTTTTTTCGGTCATCGAATTGGGGATCGAATACAATATTGCGCCCATGTCATGTTAATATATTGATTAGGTGCGCCGCTATCATGCGGTCGTGAATGGCGTAAAATAGTTCCCGCTAAAGTACAATACAACTTCACTCAATGCAATTTGGGGTGAAAAGCTTCAGTTGGTTTTTCCAAAATTTGTAGATTTAAACATGCTAATGGTTGTAACCGTACAACGAGAAACCGAGTTCCAGGAGTGGATGAAAACTGGGTCATCACACTTCGTATACTATATACGAGTGCTGCGCTGATAAATACAGCATTCCTTCAGCATAAAGTACAATATATGTACTTCAGGTTGAAATTGTTAAATAGATCAAGGCAACAAGGGTGGGAGAAATGAGTAAGCGCAACTTTGTAAATTGCTTCGCTCGAGGAACTTTTCCATCCATTGTTGCAAGCCTTTTTTCGAAAGGAAAAACGAAAAAAGGATGAGCGGAATTCTCATTTGGAATAATGGTATGCGATACAAGCACGTGATTCGTGGCGAATTGTCCTGCATACGGACTATGACTATAGTTTAGAAGAATTGGGGGTTAGATGGTAGCGATGAGTACGAAAGGAAGCCAAAATGACATGCTGTGGAAACAGACAAGTGAGAGCGGAAAAAGTTTCCAGGATACAAAAAGATCCAAGTGTAAAAACAATAAACTGTTTTTCATATGTCAGTGATGGAAATGCTGCAGCTATTATTAACTTAGGGCCGTTTTCCCAATGTCTGGTTAAAGCTTATCCTGTAGATAAACGCTAAACGGCACTCATCTTCCGGTTAAGAATTTATCAGACAATAATTACAAACAGCTAATATGGACTGCTGAGATTTTGACAGCTAGAACTGTTTACATTTGCACACTCAAATGAGACGATTAAATTGGTCACGAGGAACAGAGTTCTGGATATTCATTCGAAGGAAACGGATCTGAAACCTACTCAGCCGCAAAATAATGCTGAGAGGTGGCAGGTGACCTAGAATAGAATTGAACAGGTGGCGGAACTCCGCCAAGAAATTCAGTTGACTTTCTATTGCATTAGCTGCACAGTGGACTGCATTATCATATTTTGAGCGTTGCATGCGCTAAGGTAAAATTTATTGTCCCGGATAGCTAACTGGCAGTTTAACCAGACATTGAGAAACGGGCCTTAGAGTTGAAAAATTAGGATAATGGTGCCCTTTGTGTTTATATTGTACTGAGCCACCAAATTTTAAAGAGGCCATACCCCTTGAAATAGGACCTAAGTCCTGAATGTTTGCATTCACTGCAGTATGGAAGAGAAGGCACAGCTGTAAGTAGCTCATTGCGTTAAGGCATTAGTACCATGTTTCTATCTATCGGCTCGTCAATCCCGAATTGGTCTTGGTTGTTTGTGCTGTCTTCGCCCTGTGAGTGTAAGAATAAGTCAAACACTAATCGGCGTGTTGCAGAATGCGGCTTTATACACAGGAGGTAGCAAAAGTTGTCCACATTTTCCACCGTCTGCCCAGAAACACAAAATTCGCTCGTTCTTCCTGGATCCAAGCTCAAGTACTTAGTTTTGGCAGTATTGATTTTAAGCCCCGCATTGCCACTTTCGCGATGCACAGCATCCGTCATTTGAACTAGATTACCCCATCTATTTGAAAGAAGGCAAATATCGTCTTGCTCTGGTGTTCATGAAGCGGGCTGCAGAGTACGTCGTTAATGACAACCAAAAACAAAATAGGTGACAAAATGCAGCCTTGTCTCACTCCGCTATGTACCTCAAAGGGATCTGAAACCTTACCCTTGTAACATTTGACGTGACATTGGGCTTCGCTATAGGACTCGTTGATGATGTTTATGATTTAATCTGGTCTACCTCTCCAATGTAAAGCCTTTCAGATGTATTCCCGGTCAACGTTGTCAAACGCCTTCTCGAAATCGATGAGCATGAGATGACATGGGGATCTCCACTCTGCGGATTGTTCAATAATAATTCGGAGGGTGTTGATGTGGTCGCTACATGAAAACCCCTCTAGAAAACCAGCCTGTTCATTGGTGATTGTTGATCCGGTTTAAGACTATTTTTGCCATCAGTTTGGAGACTGCGGGGAGGAGGCAAATTCCACGCCAATTGATACAATCCTTCAGGTTACCTTTCTTCGGGATCTTAATAATGACGCCCTTTTTTCATTCTTTTGGGAGAGTTTCGGTTTCGCAACACTCTTGGATAAGGGGGAGAAGAATATTCGCAGTAGCGTTGATATCCACCTTAAAAAGTTCCACCGGAATTCCATCTATCCCCGGGACTTTACCCACTTCCATCGATTTGGTTTGGGTAAATATATTATCTCCGTTGAGCGTGTTGCTGATCACACAACTTTACACAAAACATATCATCACGATCTAGTAAATGAGGTGATGCTAATTCATTTCGAAGCCTTGGTCCAAAAAATTGGACTGTTGCGATAGTTAACTATTTTTATGCGTATGCTAGCCACACTAGCCACGATAACTAAGGTTTTCAGGATTAGTTGACGCGCTCTGCTCTGCTAAGGTAAATAGTATTAGCTCCAAGTAACCAAATTTTTTTTATGACTTTAGCCTACTATCGAAAGTGGTGTTAATGATTTCATTAAGGAATGTTAATTGCCTTGACCCCTCCATATCTACTTCTCGGAAGTGCAGTTGCTAGCATGCACCTCTTATCCACGCCGTCTTTATACTGACAAGCTCGGAGCACTGTGAGAGTTCTATTAGTACCCACAGACAGTTTTTGATTGCGCCGAGATTTGAACACCGAGCTCTAGATTAGTATCGTAGAGCGGTGACCGAAAGACCACGGCCACCGAGCGCAATGGAGGAATGGTGACCTATTTTTGAACAGCGACTTCTGCAAAAGCTAGTGGTTCCTTTGAAGCCTTCAAAAGGCCTCTACTCTATCACACTCATCGATAGAAACTTTCACATTAAACGATTCTCCACCGTACCAAAGGTTTGTTGCATTGGTGTTTTTAAGCAAAATACATTCGATGGTTTCGCGCCAAGATTTTATCGTACGATTTTATACTAAACTTTGTACTTTCATTTTACGCAACTAATACTTTGCAATCAAGTTCTACAGAATAAAACATCAAACAAATAGTTTCCAAATAATTTTTTCACCCTATAACGTTCAGTCCTTCAAAAGGTTTGGTCCTTTGAGATTTTCCCGACAAATACCAGCAGCGGACTTTGTTGTTCACAAGGCTTACCATCGAAAAACTAGGCCACGATATACCTATACATTATATCTGGTGACATGGATTCAAGTAGAACAAAAGCTCTTGCAACTAATTAAGAGGGAGTGAGTTCTTCCAACAATTGACCTACTTTTAGATGGCTCTATTTTTCCATTGCTGATTGTTTTCAATCCCCACTGCAGTCGTAGTATATAGGTATACACGATTTGCTCAAACTCAGTTCCTTCAGTGGTAGCTGCTGCAGCAGCAACAACAACACAATCAGCCGATGTCCTACTTCTATTGTATGATACTTACTTCGTTTTGTGTTTTTTTCCTTTTGCAAAAATTCCGTTGCTGTATTGAGGCGGCGGCCCCACCCTTCAATGTCCTGGTTCCAAATGGAGCATGGCATGTACCTATTTGGCTCATACGTTCAACTTGTTCTTTGCTTTGCATGGAATCCGCACCCTTTTGTCCGCTCCGAACTATAACGAAGATATAATTGAGGCCTATGGTATCATCAATATATGGGGATGGGGCTTCGAAAGGATCCCATCTTGATGAAGTGCCTGACGCGGTGATATCTTGGCGTGGTAAGCGGGATGGAACGCATCAGATTCATTGTATTGTCGTGAGGAATCAACGTATAGCTAGTTTGGGAGTGCCAAACGGAACACTTAACTAGGTCAAAGAGGGTGCAGATTCTATCAGACCATCGTCCTTGTTGTGCTATGCTGTGTTGTGTGTGGCGAAAGAAGAAGCGACCAACCCGAAGGAAGTGTGGAGCGACAATATATACAGTATATATCCAACAGTGGTGGGTCGATAAAAGCGCGCCGTTGCCGAATTACAGGTCATACCGAGTTTTCGCTTCAAATGGCGGCTAATAGCAATAGCTATTATGCAGATATATGAGAACGGGTGACTCACTTTCGTCTGCCTCTTCGTACCGGGAAACGAGCAAGACACAATCAGGTCAACCGAAGCTATTTCATGAAGTCAGAGATTATGTCATCTTTCACTGGATATTCCAAGAATTTAAGTGGAGCAATAGGATATGATGTGTGTTGATGATGAGGTCCTCGCTATCATGATATTTTCTCTAGAGAGCGAGTATTGTAATTATGCAGAATTTCGGTTGCCAAATTTGGAAGTTACGATGAACTGGTGTTCTGTGTATCGGGTATGCAAGTCGAATTATATATCGATCTGTTTTTATATAGAATTCATTGTCAGGTTGGGAACTCTGCGAATATCGTTCCGATTTAGGGCCGATGGTAGGATTATTGCTAGATTTTTATACGTGTCAATATACAATTTGTCCCAACCCCTGGGGTAAGTGGTTTTCTCAATATTATTTGTAATATTTCGGTCATGTGGGACTGCGTGGAACTGTGGAACACGAAACTGGCTACTAATGTCTTTTAAATTAGAAATCCATAAAATTGCGTAAGACCGAATTGTAGTGTGTTCCTTTTGAACGTGACCACCACACATTTGATTATTATGTACAGAATAGCGTAGTACATGTTAGAACAGAGAAACCGATAATAGTATGGAAGGCTATTACGACACCTTTGTGATTTTTTTTTTAATAGATTTTAATATGGGCATGATATGCGAAATGCAAATGAAGGGATCATAATCTATTAACTATAGTCCGGATAGCGCAATGGTTAGCAGGTTCGCCGTTGTGTTCTCCTTCTTTGGTGTGGAGCATAAGAAGACTCATATACTCGCCTTGTCTCAGAATGAGCCTAAGTAGATAGGATTTGTATGGAATCATCATGTATCATCGGAAACGCGCGCTTCCCCAAAAAATAGTTAATTATGAATTACTAAACTAGTTTGAGCTTGGACCCCCAAAAATTATCACTTTCTAGCCGCATGAACTTCCTTCCTTGTCAATGCCGGTCATAACTATTTTAACGTCCTGTTCAACTAATAGCAAATTGCTCGTAACGTTTTAACATAGTCCTTAAAAATTCATATTAGACAAACACAGGATGGTCCGCTTCGAAATCTGTGTACCTGTTAAGTTTACCATACTGTGCTTTTTCTTAGCCAGCCGTTCCCTACCGAAGTCCTACAGAAAATTGGTCACAAAATAAATTTCTGGCGTAAGAGTACAGATTCATTCTTTGTCTATGAGCCGGAGTTACTTTATAGGCGCAATCGCCTGCGAACGTTACTCCCTTTCTCCCTTGATCGTCTTAATAAAATTAACAGGCCAAAGACACGTAACGAAATAAGACTTTTTAAAAGGAAGAGTTATTATTACCACGGAAATTGAAAACGACGATGGAGAATCCCGGATGGGTAATTGGGAGTAAACTCGAGACACCGTTAGTTCCAAAGGATATTTATGTCGAAACTGTTGCTACCTAGGATGCAAAACCATCTCAAGACGAAACAATATATCCCAGCAAACACAAACTCTCTTAAGTCGTTCTTATAGCATTATGAATGTTTTTCGTTTCTTACATCATGCTTTAAGAAACTTTTAAGAAGCAGTGTTTTGCCGGAACAGCTCTCTGCGATACTAATCTCTTATGTCATGATTAAACATTCATTTAAGTAACCACGCTGGAAACATAATTTGCTGGATCCGGATCGACCTTCTGCGATGATGGTTTCTTTTATCATTCTTACACTCAGAGAAAAAATCTGGTAAATTCAAAAAATACATATTTGATTCAATGAGTTTCAAATATGATTTTGCTTCATATGTGTTTCTTTTTAAATCATTGTTTAGTCCCTTTATTTGTTGGGCCATTTGATTTAAAATGGTGCCCCTATGAATTAATAAGATGATTCTATTTAAAATGATTGTTCGTCGTTTTAAAATAAAAAGAATGTACATTCAATTACATCACATCAAAGCTTTAAAAGAAACAGAATTATCTTTAATTCAAATCGGTGAAAAATTTATATTCACAACGATTGAAAAGGATTTCAGTTTATTTACTGCGCCTGAAACAATGGGACCCACTTTATTTCAACTAGATGTATAAAATAAAAAACAGGGTTATATATGACAATGTTAATAATGTATTTATTAATATTTTATATTATTACATATTATATTTATATTTTTTTAACATAAATATATACATATTGAGTTCAGTCTCTAGGTTGTATTTATTTTTAAACTTAAGGGAACAAGAGAACAACTTAAAAACAAAACAGTATTCAATTTTAGCAATAAAATCCTAAATTGCGCCTTAACAAAAGTTATAAATATTTATTATTATTATTATTATTTATTTGTTGGCAACTACCCTGGCGACACTGCAAGGTATCGGTCGAAGCCATAAAATGATTAATTTTGAAATGATTTATGAGTCCTCCAACAGTTTCAAACTGTTGCGTACATTTAAAGCAATGAAACATATCGAGTTACAAAAGTTAATCAAAGGAACTTAAATATGAAGTAATAGCGGAAATGCTAGAAAAATGTTTATCGTATTTAGTTTCAATATCAAAAAAATACTTTTGAATGAACTGCCAGGGTCCAAAACTTGCCAGCGGATATTCTAAACAAAGAACATGAAATAATTTGAAACAAGTATTAATACATGATATATATGAATCATGTTTCTGCAATCGTTCATCAAAGTAAACATAAAAGTTACTTATTTGGTCTGGACTGGATCCTACAACAATTATTAAAGGTTGCAACGTTATACCTTTGCTGTAGTATTTAGAGCGTAGGTCAGCAATTTTCCGTTGCAAGTCGTTAATAGTACTTATTAGTAACGTGAAGCTCTCCTGTGCATCCTTGATGGTTATTTTCCGCTTGTCGCTGCCGTTATCACTGAATCGATAAGTTGGCAAGATAACAGCATTTAATAAAATGGTGAGAATGTAGTCAGCCGCATCTATAAAGAAAATTGTAATGATTTTTTTATCTTTCATATAATCTTCTCTAATACGGAAGAAAAAAGGCTTATATAAAGGATAAAAAAGGAGGTACAATGAAAAAAATTATTATTATTTTTATTCTTATTGATTAAATTTGGCTAATTTGAATACTTTTTACATTCGTGATAAACTTACTTTTTTCTAAGTTGCTCGACACGAGTGAAAATAACTCTTTGCATGCCCGGTCTTTTATATTTTTTCTATAAAATGGTTCTATATGCGCTTTGAACTTTTCCCATTTAGTATACAACAGGTCTTCTTTTTGTGGATATAGTAGGCGAAAATCTATATCAATCTGAGAAAAATATTTTGTTAAGAAAAAAAATAAATTTATGAATAATGTGAAGTTACCAGGTCTTTTGAGTTTGCGTGTGAAAAAAGTGGCCAATCCAATAAAAAATCTGTATTAGTACATTGCCCTGATTGCAATTCCTTTCGCCTCAAAAAAAAATGTTTTTGTCCATTTATCTTTCACTTCAGTCCAATTCGAAAATTCTCTGACTAAATAAGTTTTATGCGCAATTGATAAATCCAAATCGAATTTTTGCTCGGGTGCATCCGTCGTAAGAGACAACGAATCATTATCATTTGTTCGGAAATTCCGTTTAATTTTGTTGAGGGTATTGCTGTACCTATACTTATTGTATAGCCTTCCTCCTTGATTTTTCCCTTTGCCCCGAGCGAAATAATAATAATCCTGTTTAAATTGAAAAATGTATTCTTGTGTTTTTATATATTTTTTATTTATGATATTGGAAAAACATACCAAATATTCCTTTTCCTTTGGAAAAAGTGAACCGATTTCCTTCAGAATTGGGAGGAAATCCTTAGGGGATAATGAAACTTCTCGGTATTGGATATCCTCTAAAATAATCGAAATCAAATCGTCCCGGCGAAGTGTGTCCAATGTAGTGTTTTCACTATAGAATTGCAGGATCGCGTTGCCCCTGTTTGTCGATTTAAGTATTTCGCGTAGATCCTGTAGATATATAAATAAATTCTAACGAACATTTGCAGTTCAATATATATTCACCTTTGAGAGCTTTGAATTCGTCGATTTTAAATTAGCAGATGACATGCTCTGTGTTGTTTCGGATGAAGACAATTCACCAAGCCAAGTTGAAGATGATCCGCACGAAACTGTCTCACAATCAATATTAAACTGAAAAAAAAAATCGAATATTTCAGTTATCATCATCATCGTGGCGCAACAGCCCAACGTCGGGCCTTGGCCGCCTGGAATATTTCAGTAGGTTAATCAATTTTGCAAAACACCTACTTGTTGTTTTTTCCAGATAAACAATTTTTCGCGGAATTCCGCACGAAGACCAATGTCAGGTACGGCTTCTTTTATGTCGTCAGTCGATAAATACTTTAAACTGCGGTACGTTACACCGGCAGCTAAAAGAAAAAGTGATAAACCTATTACTGTTCAAAACAAATCACAGGAAATTCTACACAAACTAAGGAGGTTTCCCGGAACACTTTTTTCTCCTCACAAAGTAAAAAATTATAATCGGCTAAATTTTCACTCCATTTCAACACGAATCGTCATCCAAAACTTTCACTTACCGATTAAAATATTTAACAACTCTAAAAGATTCCACTGAATAAGGAGTTCCGTCAATAAATTACAATCAGTATTGATATCACACGCGGACGAGTCCAACACTACCGTATTTTGAAACAAACTATTATCCATATTTTCGGACTTCCACTTGAACTTGTACGAGTATAGTCGACCAAGATCAAAACTTAAGTACCGGGCAGCACAAGTTTCGTTTATGCGATTGCATCAGAATTTTATTGTACCGTTTCGCATTGCGAAATCGCTTTGTTTATGAAAACAAAGCGATTTCACTTTGAAACTTACATTGAACATACTATTTGAAAGGATTTCCCATTGATAATTTAAATGTAAAGAAGTTTCCATCATTTCAAAGTTAAATGAATTTGGATGAAATAGATATCGGTTTAAATCAAAATGATTATATTGAAACGGGGTATATTTTTGTTTCAAAGTGATATCGACTGAATTATACGGGACATTATTTTTCTGAGTGTAGATCATGCTTTAAGAAACCAATGTCGCACAAAGACAATAAAAAACTTCGCTTCGGTCTGGAGTCCGAAGCGTATATACACTAGACTTGTGCAGACCTAGTGGTGACACCAAAACTTAAAATATGCAACAACCATATGCATTGAAAGTATATATTTCCACTATGGTCGGTTTGGCCAAAAGTTTGCCGACGAAGCTACGGTGAAAGGACATTTGTAAGGAAGGTGGGAGCCATTTGAGGCGAGTGAGTCCTTTTTATCACACTTTATAGGGAAGGTAGGATCTTGTCCATTCCCAAAATTAACTAACTAGTCCACACGACAAATATTTGACCAAAATTTCAAATCGATGGCTCCAAGATACCATATATTTAAGGTATCATTTGTAGGGGAGGTAGGCGTCCTTTTGGCTCGATCGTTTTTTATCCATTTTTAATGCCAGTCAATTGGATTTCTTTACACACATTTGACCAAAATTTCAACTTACTAGATTTGTAATATCGAAAGATATCGCCTATTCGAAGTACCATTTTTATGGGGGGTAGGTTCTGCTTCTGTCGGATCTTACCTATTGTATTTTCAATACCAACCAACTAGATCTTACTACCAACATTCTACCCTATTTCCAACTCGCTAGTGTCATTCTATCGAGTTGTAGTAGTTAAAGTAAAATTCCAATTTTGTAAATTTGAAGGGGACCCTTTGGTCTAATTATGCGCATCTTACTAAAACTTAAGCAGCTTCTCATCTGAAGGTCACATGGCAAAAATCAAGTGTCAACGTCAATTGGTTCAAGAGTTATAGACAGAAAACGTGAAAGGTAGGGTAATTCGGGGATCTTTGTAAGAAAAGTACCGTTAGTTTCCAACTGATCGATTTTTATTTTTACGGGAGAGTATAAAATTACTCTCTCGAGCCTTCTACTAAGCTAGAGCTTTTCACGTTTATTCAATCGGGAGTTATAGATACATTTCATTATTTTACATATGTAGGGAAGGTAGGTGTTCTCTTGGCCTGATGATACCCATTTTCAATACCAACTGGCTAGATCATATTGCTAACATTTGACCAATTTCAAGGCTTTAGCTTCATTCTATCAAAAGTTATCGTGTGTACGGACAGACAGACATGGTTAAATCGAATCAGAAGGTGACCCTCATCAGTTATATATATGTGTCAAATATTTTCGTCGTGACAAAACCAATATACCCTATACTTATAAAGTCTAGGGTATGTAGAATGTATGCATCGAATCAGGTATTTTTGCTTTTTTGATATGTTGTTTATGATGCAAAAGGAATGTTAAATCCAAGTTTTCGGCATCGGCAGACGACCGCATCATTGTCAAAAATAAAGAAAACCTCGAAATTTTTTCAGTTTTTGTAGGACCAGTAGTTTAGGAGACACAGCTGTTCAAAATTTTGCAATTTTTGAAATTACAAGATTTTTAGCAAAATTCCATCATTTTCAGTACTACTATTTATGTTTCTGAAGGCCTAGTTTGTTGTTGGAAACCCCCTCCCTCCCTCTCAGTGGACTCTACTGGAGCCTCAGCCGACTCTAAAGTGACCCCCATCCCAACTACTTGAGCAAACAATGAGATACATACAGTGAGTCACAGTAAAAATGTACCACCTTACGTTAGACAAAGAATTACTTAAAAAATTACTGAAAAACCATTAAGATTAAAATTGTTTTTAAATAAATTTATTCAACATATAAGTCTTCTATTTCAGTATGTTTTGCAATTATTTTGTCTGCTTACTGCACAAAAAAATAAAAGTTCAAAAATACACTGCACAGTAAAAATTACCAACTTAAATAAAAGTAAAAAGCAAGTACAGGATGCCTTGCTTCAGATGATAAAAAGGACTCAGTCGGCTCAAATGGCGCCCACCTTCCCTACAAATGTTCTTTCATTGTAGCTTCGTCGGCTAATTTTTGCCTAAACCGATCAAGGAGAAATTAAGCACTAAACTAAAATTATGGATGCACTAGTTAAAGAAAGAAAGAAAAAAAAAGAAAAGATGAAAATTAAAGGAAAAAAAAGTAACAAAGATTTTAGAGGAAGAGATGAAAACAAAAGAAATAAATGATGTGACATAAGAAAAGGAGAAATATACAAAGAGTAGGGTACTTAACGTTATATATCAGCTAACATGATCCTTTGAAGAAGGCGATTTAAAGCGATAAAATGAGGTAGGTAAAGGACCAAGCTCCAGTCTGTCGTAGTTGTGTATAATTCTGGGGAGTGGTGAATTCATATATACAGAAAGATCAGCGGCAGGAGGATAGAAGACTGCACCTGTGCGTGTATAGTGATGGGGATTTCTTAAATCAATGTCATTAGAAATGGAAGAACATAATAATTGACGATACAACTTATATAAGAAGCATTCGTCAAGAAAAATCCTTCTGATTCGCAAGGACATCATGTCAAGCTGAGGCGTTCAGGGTAAGGTAGGTAGGTAATTTTGAACTTGAAAACCAGGCCGGAGTCCGAAGCGTATATACCCTAGACTTGTACAGGCCTAGTGGTGATACCAAAAGTACCAATTGGCAACGACCATATGCATTAAAAGTGAATTTCCTATATGGCCAGTTTATATGGGAGGTTGACATACATACATGAGGTTCTTGGCCATTCTAAAAATCAATTAACTAACCCATTCTACAAATATTTGTCGAATTTTTCAAGTTGCTAGCTTCATTCTATCGAAAGTTATTGCTTATTTGAAGCCTCACTTGTAGGGGTGTTAGAAGTTCCTTGAATCGGATCTTGCCCATCATAGCCACCAACCAATTAGATCACCCTACAAACATGAAAAAAAAAGATGTCAGGTGTCTAGCTTTACTCTATCGAAAGTTATCGCTTATTTTAAGTTTCATTTGTAGGGGAAGCAGGGGTTTCATTGGTCAGATTTTACGTATTTTTAGTATTAGCCAACTGGATCCTTCTACAAATATTTGACCAAAATTTCAAGTCGCTAGCTTTATTTTGTCGTAAGTTATCGCTTATTTAAAATTTTATTTCTAGGGGAGGTAGGGGTTCCTTAGGTCTGATCTAACCCGTCCTTAATGCCAACTAACTCAATCTCACTTCAAACATTAGACCAAAATTTCAAGTCGCTGGCTTCATTCTCTCAAAAGTTATCGCTTATTTGAAGTTTCATTTGTAGGGGAGGTAGGGGTTCCTTAGGTCGGATCTTGCCCATTTTCAATACCAACTAACAGGATGTTACTACCAACGTTCTGCGAAATTTTCAACTTGCTAGTGTCATTCTATCGAAAGTTATCGTAATTAAAGTAGTATTTAATTTTTTAAATTTTGTAGGGGAGGTAGGCGTTCCTTTGATCTGATTATGCCCAACTTACTAAAACTTAAGCAGCTTCTCACCTCAGGGTTACATACCAAAAATCAGATGTCTACGTCAATTTGTTCAAGAGTTATGGACAAAAAACCTGAAAAGTAGGGTAGTACGGGGCTCTTTGTAAGAAAATTGCCGTTAGTTTTCAACTGATCGATTTTATTTTTCCAAGAGAGTATAAGATCACCCTCACGAGCAATCTACTAAAGCTAGAGCTTTTCATGTTTATTTAATGGGGAGTTATGGATACATTTAAGTATTTTACATATGTAGGGGAGGTAGGCGTTCTCTTGGCCTGATCATGCCCATTTTCAATACCAACCAACTAGATCATACTTCCAACATCTGACCAAAATTTCAAGACTCTAGCTTCATTCTATCGAAAGTTATCGTGCGAACGGACAGACAGACAGACAGACAGACAGACAGACAGACAGACATGGCTAAATCGAATCAGGAGGTGACCCTGATCATTTATATATATACATTGCTATACCTCCGGAGCCTCCTTTAAGGTGTTACATATTTCCGTCGTGACAAAAACAATATACCCTATACTAAAAGTCTAGGGTATAAAGATGACTCGGGTGAATTTATGTTGCACAAATTCTAAAGCAACAGAGGCAGAGGAAGTAGATGGGGACCAAACAACTGAGGCGTATTCAAGGGTGCTTCGTACAAGGGATGCAAAGAGGTTCAAGGAAGTAGCAAAAGACCGAAAGTCACTGCAACAACGCAGTACAAAGCCTGATAATTTTGAAGCTTTGTTAATTATTGAAGACAAATGATCAGAAAAGCGAAGTTTGAGGTCGAAAACGACCCAAGATCATTGATCGTGGAGACAGTAACAAGCGGCAGTAAGTTAATATGATAAGTGAAAGACAGAGGAGAAGGCTTAAGAGAGTAGATCATGACGGAACATTTGGATATATTAAGAGGTAATTCGTTCAACCTGCACCAAGAGGATGTCAGATTTAAGTCAGATTGAAGTGCTACGCAATCAGAAAGACAAGAGATGGATGTAAATAACTTACAATCGTCAGCATAAAGTAAAGCGGAACATTGTAGGAGCTGAGGGAGATTATTAACGAAGAATAGGAAAAGTAGTGGCCCGAGAATGGATCCCTGAGGTACACCAGAGGATGGGCAGAAGGCTGAGGAAAGAACATTATTAAACACAACTTGCGATGACTGATCCACTAGGTAAGAGGAAATCCAGGTGATAAGCAGGGAAGGAAAATTGAGCCCAGTTAACTTATCCAGTAGAATTCTATGGTCAACTGTGTCAAACGCTTTGGAAAAATCTGTATATACGACATGAACTTCTTGATGTTTATTGAAGGAGTTAGCAACGAAATCCACGAATTCAACCAAATTGGTGACAGTAGATTTGTTCTTACAAAAACCGTGTTGGTTAGGGCAGATGGAATCCTGGTAAATCGGCAGGAGCAATAAATTCGGGAATATGGCAACAGATTAGCAATTAATAAATAATAATCAAACTTGAGTGTGAGAGATGTTATAGCGTGACGTTATGCTAGCACTCCCGCATAAAATCGTCAATTTTGGCAAATCGGAAGGAGTAACAAATTCGGCGACCCACCTTTTTAGAAAACAATGCTCTACCTAATACAATCTACACTTCTATTTCCAGATGTTCAACATTCCTGACTCATTCTATTAATTCGAAGATAAATTAATACACAAATCATGCCACTTCTTGGTATTGTGCGTCTCTTGGCTGCTTTGTTGTGCCTTTTATTTTTTTAATCTTTGCCTTGTGTATATTCTCTGCATCCCATGAAAACTAGGTTAAAGAACCCTAGAAAATTGGGTCAGCCAAGAGTCATCATTACATAGTGGAATCCGCCCTATTTTTATCTGCAGTACCAACAAAGTTACCAGCACTTCGCCTTCATGCTAGGCTATGCGACGGAACCCCATTCATAACGATCGACGAATCGTTTCCAGTTTCCAGTCTTCTCGTATATGAGTACACCATGGAGGAATTATATTGTACATTGTACATGGAGTACACTTATGAAAAAAAAATATATTTCCGAAAAGTTAAGGCAATGCGAGTATGTGGTATGTCGAAATCTTTGAACTGCCTACCGCCTCATGTATTTCAAGATATTGGTCGTGGGCTCAAGAAGAATTGTTGTTTTAGGTGCCACACTGTCGATTACCAAAAGTGAATATTATATTATGGTCATTCTCATTACATTACATATTACATACCAATAGACAAATAAAGTAAATAAAACTATAGAGTAAGCAAAATACTTTATCTATAGTAAAATACACAGAAAAACGAGTCAAGTACATAAAACAGATGGCTTTACATGAATATGGAGTGTACACGTACATATGTTTGTCTCTATGTACGGGCATAAAAAAAAAACATTTATAATAAGCACCGTAGATGTGTAAGTACATAGATAAATAATTTATCTGAAATATATATACAAAAATTTCAAAAGATTCCCTTACTGACATGCATGAAACTATGTATATAAATGGAATAAAACAGAACATAAGCTTTCTCTATTATGCATATACATAGATGTATACTCTGTATATAATAGAAGTTTTGAAAGCTTTCATGGGAAAAATCGTCAAGTTTTTACATAAGAAAAATATGAGCGCATTTATTACATACATACCAGCGCATATCAACACTTGTATCTTTTGTACCTTTGCGCAAGAGCTTTTTGAGTTTAAACATACATACATATAGGTACATATCTCCACATCTTTCAATTCCATACACGTACTGCTTGTGCGCTATGAACATGAGTTAATCAATAAATTGTTTCTCCATGATTTAAGTTTGATTGCCAAACAATCTGGAACTGCAAACGGGGAAAATACATTTGGGAGCGTTGAAGAAAGCTGATGGAAACAAATTGCTTTTCTATGTGAAGCTTGGGTATGCTTTGACCATAGAGAATCTATGGAGGAGCTATCCGCATATACTCAACACTAAACTATTTGAAGTAATTCCACTCGTAAAAAGTAAACAGAGAGACACACGCCCTATTCCTCGCAACACCCGCTCAGTCCATATAGAAGCACTTGAGATGTCAAACTCACATTCCCCCCTCTTACTTCTCCATTGTGAACAATGACGTTGTCTCTCTACTGCGGAACACTCGCCCGGTCCATATTATAGCCGTCACATGTCAATCTTCCATCCCCCTTCCTACTTTGACACTTGTGCCGAATTACTTTATATTTCTCGCTCTTTTTCATTTCCTTCTAACTCTCTCTTCTGTGGCTTCAGAGAACAAGGAAGGGTATTCGCAATCTATGTACACTAAATTTCCTGAAGCTGTCTGCTGTAAAGTAAACAGAGAGACATGCGTCCTCTATCCCGGAAAACCCGCGCGGTCCATATAGTCCCGAACCAACCTGTCAAACTCGCATTCCCCACCCAATTCCATTATCTCATTTCCCCGGTCCAAGAACCCAACCAAGAATCCGGCCAAAACAATGCTGCCGAAAAATTGCTTCGTTTCTCTGGGGTAATTTCATTTCCTTATTTCTCTCTCATCTCTGGCTTTGACAGATTCACAGAAAGAGAGATAGAAGGAAACGAAAAAGAGCTTGAGAAATGAAGTAATTCGGCACAAGTGAGGAAGTAGGAAGGAGGATGGAAATTTGACATCTCATTTGCTTCTATATGGACCGGGCGGGTGTTTCGCGGCAGAGAGACAGAATGGAATATTATTGTTCACAAAGGAGAAGTAGGAGAGGGGATGACATCTCATGTGCTTCCTGTGCTTCTATATAGACTGCGCGGGTGTTGCGCAGTGGAGGGCGTGTGTTTCTCTATGTACATTTTACTATTTCGTTTGTGGTGGAATCACGTCCAGAATTTTGTGTACTATACCTATACAGTAAATGGTGGTTTCATCTCCTTCTATAAATCTCTGTGGACAGATTACTGGTTTGAATATGGGATGTGTGCTTTTCTTTGCCTTGAAAAGCTGATACATTTTAAGAAACTTGCATTTAAGTTATGTTTTCCCATGGGCGTGCATAACATGGGTTCTTTTCAAGTTAGATTTACTTAGACAATTTTACATTTTTTAAATGCAAATGCGATAAGAGAATCTTATATAAAACTATGGATTACTGAATGAAAAACTCAGATGTTGCCAGCTATTACTAACTACTTTACTAACTGCAACCGCAGTGTCTGTACAGTGCAATCACAGGTAATCTCAATTTTTGCCAGAGTTGTCAGACCACTACAAGCATTTGTCGGGGAGCAAAAGACCTTTTCCATAATCCTCCACGTGGGCGCCTCCTGGTAACGGCAGTGTTTCAAACCGCTGACGGCCATGTCTTAGCGATAAGATAGAAAAATGCAGACAGCTGTAGCCTGAATGGCTGACCAACACCTAAGCGTCTCAGGTTTAGTAGGATGGAATGACTTGCGTAGTTGGACCTCCAACATAGTTGTGTGAACTCCGGCACGTTTATTAAACCATCCGAAGCAGCTATTTTCCGAGGCCATCCCCTGAATGGGGTTAAGCGACGTGCTGACAACTCGTCCTTGTAAAAACCACTCCATGTCAAGAAACCTAAAACAAAAGCCTTGGATTGGACGGATCGACAACGACGACCATGCAAACGACTAAAGGATTATTCTTTCGGATCCTGGAATGTACGCTCCCTGAACAAACCGGGGGCCGAGAAGGCCCTCCATCAACAGGTCAAAAAGTACAAACTGAGCATTACTGCAGTCCAGGAAACAAATTGGCTTGGCAGCGAAATCAATGACAAGAAATCGCACACAATTTTTACAAGTGGCAAATCATCGGGCCGCAAGGAGTTTGGAGTAGCATTTATAGTAAACAATCACCTCAAGCCACACATTACTGACTTCAAACCCATAAATGAACGGCTATGTGCGATTCGCATTAAGACTCAATTCTTCAATCTCTGGCTTATCAATGTATTGTACATGCCCCACTGAAGTTAAAGAAGACACAGTAGAAGACGAGTTGTACGCCCGCCTTGAGACCCTCTTCGACTCACTACCAACAAACGACGTCAAATTGATGCTGGGAGACTTTAACGCGAAAGTCGGAAATGAAAGTTGGCAACGGGGGACCACTGGAGGCTGCAGTTTCCATGAAAAATGTAACGACAACGGCCAGCGACTTATCGACTTTGCCTGCAGCAGGAATCTAGTCGTAAGCTCTACGTGTTTCCCTCATCGACGCATTCACAAGCAGACCTGGAAATCGCCATACGCAGATACCGTCAACCAAATTGATCACGTCCTCATTTGCAGGAGATAGGCGTCTAGTGGAGCAAACTGCAACTTAGATCATCACATGGTGAAGACGACCTATAGATGTAGAATTTCCTCAGTGCACCAATCCAAAATCAGCCCTCCCAAAATCTTTGCGGCTGATAACCTTCTGAGCGATGCTACGGCGGTGGCGTATACTACCGCCCTTGAGGAAAGACTATCGCTTGTGCCTCACAATATCAGCAAAACAGGCGTCCATGGGTTCTGGGAAGAACTCAAGGGTACCATCAAAGATGTCGTAGAGAAGGTGGTGGGATATAAAGCCCGGCGAGCGCGAAATGACTGGTTCGACGAAGAACGTAAAAAAATTCACTTGAAGCGAGAAACGGCCTATAGACAATGGATTCAACGAGGAACAAGAGTTAGAAGAGAAAAATATCGAATAGAATAATTAGACGTAAGAAACGTAAATACTTTGACGAGCAGTTGCTGAAAATTAACGAAAACTTAGCTAATAGAAACATCAGACAAGCGTATAAACTAGTAAATACAATTAAGAACGGCTATCAACCCATCAGGACTAGCCTTTGTAAGGTCAAGGATGGAAACGTCATCAGCGACACCGATGTCATTAACATACGATGGGCCTCTTACTTTGAAGAGTTTCTGAACCTACCATCTAACATCCCCACACAAGAAGCTCTCGACCATATTGTTGATTCAGGCCCACCTATACAACCCCCGACAGTAGAGGAAGTTGATCTCGCGTTGCGGTCACTAAAACGAAATAAAGCGCCGGGCGCTGACGAGATTTCAGCTGAACTGCTAAAATTCGGTGGAACGGGTCTAGTTAATGCCATACATCAATTACTCCTGCGAGTATGAGAGGACGAGATGATACCAGACGATTGGCGGCGCAGAAGCATCATCTGTCTAATTCACAAAAAAAGGAAATAAACTGCGGTGTGAGAATTACAGGGGCATATCACTAGTTTGTACGTCCAATAAAATTTTGACGAAAATTCTGGAAAATAGAATAAAACCGTACGCAGAACGAATCATTGGCGAATATCAAAGCGGTTTAAGACCTGGTCGCTACACGACCGACCAGCTGTTTACGGTCAAACTGATACTCCAGAAGTGCTGGGAATACAATGTAGACGTATAGCAAATCTTTGCCGACTTCAAGCAGGCATACGATAGTATTGATCGTGGAGTACTATACAAAATCATGCTGCAATTTGATATACCGGCAAAATTAGTGCGACTGACAAAAATGACGATGACCAACTCCGTCTTAGAAGTCAGGATCGATAATAGACTTACATACTGATCTATTTGAAATACGCACTGGTCTGAAACAGGGCGATGGACTGGCACCGACGCTCTTTAATCTAGCACTGGAATACGCTATTCGGGCTGGTACAGCATGACGCTACTCCTCAAGGCGAGACAATTAATAGCGTACGCTGACGACATCAACATCATGTCCCGAAGATTGACCGACGCAGAAGAACTTCAGCATACGCTCGATACCGCGGCAAAAGAAGTTGGACTACGTATCAACTAAAATAATGATGCAATCGACGACAAAGACACCTGCACAATCGAGCATCAATGTGGGGGACCTCAACATCGAGCTCGTGAACGATTTCATATATGTACCTGGGTTTCAACTTGTCAAGGGACGCCAACGAAACTGACGAAATCAAGCGGCGGATACAGTTAGCTAATAAGACTTTTTTCTCGGTTCTCCTCATAATGAAATCGGAGCATGTGCACAGAGAGACGAAGCTCCGCGTAAACAAAACCATCATACGACCAGTGCTAAGCTATAGCTGCGAAGCATGAACCCTAATTTAAGTCTCTGGAAACATGCTAGACACATTTGAACGTGGCTCTGCGGCGAATTTTCGGGGCTGTTTGCGATCGAGATGGATGGCGTATCCGGTACAACCATGAGTTGTATGAACTGTACGATGAGTTGGAAATTTTGAAAATCGTCAAACTATCGCAACTTCAATGGGTAGAGCATGTACAACGAATGGACGATGATCGCATGCGAAAGAGAGTAATGAAAGCACGACGAGTCGACGGAGCGAGACTACGAGGACGACCGAGATCTCGTTGGGAGAGTTTAGTTTATGTGGACGCCGCGCAACTACTGGTCTTCCAAGTTTGCAGGACGCGGCGACGTGGCCGAGATAATTTTAGGACAACGATCCAGGCGGCCAAAGCCCGACGTCGGGCTGTCGCGACACGATGATGATGATGATTATCAAGGCATCAGAGGCAGGCGTGCATGATATCAATTGAAGTCATTTTTTTTCAATTTTATTCATCAACAATAAATTGTTTCCGTTTTGATCGCTTACTATTATTTGAGAAGCTCAGCGTATTGTTAGACAAGGGACATTGCGCCATATGGCATTATCTCATGAGGTGGACATTTCAAAGCTTTATGCTTACATTAAGCCCGAACCAGAATGAACGCAGAATGCAGCAGCAGCGACATCGGCTGCTGAAATGTCAAGTTTGAAAGCATATATTTCCCTTAAGCGAACTAGATTAAACCCAGCGGCAGCGACAGTGGGAAAAGCAGATCTGCATGTTGTTGTTATTGCCGCTGCTGCAGCTTTCTGCGTTCAATCTGGTTCGGGCATTACGATGCAGGCTTTCTTCATCCGCTCTTCCATATTTAACTTCCAGTTGAGCTTCGTATCTAAAGGTCGCCACCCATTGACGAGCACAACCACGACCAAACTTCCATCGAACCATCAATTTCATAGGACGCGTGGAAGAAAAATTCCCCCTATTTCCACCGTTCTAATGATATTTGATGGTTCGATGGAAGTTTGGTCGTGGCTGTGCTCGTCAATGGGTTGCGACCTTTAGGTGGCATCTAAATACTTTCACATTCGTGAAGGGCACAACAACAGATAAAATGGATTGGTAAATTTTAGTAGTAATTTCGAAATATATTTTCATGTTTTAATATACAAAAAGGAACGGTAATGTAAGAAACTTAAAGTACATAATATTTATAATCACATTTGCTAGTACGAAAATATGCACTCATTCTGCTTATCTTATCATGCTATATGTAGGTGTCTGCAATATAAATTCATCATATCACGCATCGTATTTTTAACAAGAATTGCTTATTTACGTACGTAGATCCGCTACTTATTTACATATACCGAAGCAGTATGAAAAAACATTATATTTGAATGAATTTGCTTCCAAATATATATGTATGTTTATAGTATAAATGATTTATTGTAGTTGTGACACATACATAAATGTTTATTATGGTGAATGTTTGAAGGAATTATCATTACTTTGTCAGCAAGATTAACAGACGGGGAGGTTAATGCCCATTTATCTAAAGTGCGGTAGTTCTGCAAACTGCACTAATGCACTTAGAATTCCATCGATGGTTCGTTGTATTAATTTCTATAGGTGCCAATATACGCTCCGCAATGTGAGCAGTAATGGTTTCCATTCATGCAACTGTCCATACAATACGGCAAACAGGCACATAAAAAACATCTGAAATATAGAACAACAATACATTTATAAAATTCTCCGATTAGTATCTCTCCTGATATTGAATATGCAGTGAAAGTAGTATTAATTATAGTCTAGCGTTGCCCAGTTCCCTTCATTTTATCCGTCATATCACGTTGCACGCGAAAATTCCATAAAATTATATTCAATTTAATCTTTTTTTTTAGATTGTACTGTTGACAAACGCAAGTATCATTAAGTTTGCAACTGATATGAGTCAATTTTTTAGATAAGATTAGAACTTACCCGACAACGCACAATAAAGCCGCCATTAAATGTGTTTTTGTGCTCGGTTCGTATTCTAGACGTGTCAGCGTATACTGTTGACAGGAAGGACATGTGACATAGATAGGATGTGGTCCAACTGGAGCGACAATGACCGTTGCTGTTGAGGGGATAATTAAAAATATTTGATGACATAGATAACAAACAAAAAAAGAAAAACATATGAATACCAATTGATATACAGAAGACAAAGTTTTATAAAGAATCAAGAGAAAGGCCAGAACGTAAAAATGACAAAAACCTGCCCTGCAAACCATAGTTCACCAGTCGACAATTTTTTTTCCGGAGAAGTAGCGGGGGAAGCAAAATTATGTGAAGATATTTGTACATATGACCACTGTTTTGCTTATGTACCATTGTTGAATTCCTTGCACTCGGTGAAACGATACATGACCACACCTTGTACATGAGTTTTATTAACAAATTCATTAGCCCATAGCTGGTGAAATACATGATGAAAGTTATTGACGAATTCATCAAGCCGTAACTGATGAAATACTTGATGAAAGTCATTGACAAATTCATCAGGCCGTGGCTGATGAAATACTTGATGACAGTCATCAGCTAGTTCGCTGATGGCTGGAAACAGTCAATTTTCATCGAAGCACTCATTGCTGTTTTTGATATTTGCGCAATTACCTTTAGAAGAAGAAAGCTGTGGTAGCTCAATGGGTAGAGAGTTGATCTCATATTCGTAAAGTCGCGGGTTGAGGTTTTGCCGCAAGCATTTTTTTCCGACGATTTTTCTGATGGCGGTTTGATGAATTTCCTATAAACTTCACCTTTAACAAGAATTTCAATTGCTGCAGTTTGATAAATTGGTCAGTGAAACTCATCAGCTATGGCCTGATGAACTCGTCGATGACTTTCATCAAGTATATTACGTGGGAAGTGCATAAGTGACTTCCCGCGGCTAGAGCAATGGTAATAATGGCTTTCAACCATTCCTCGCAAATGGGCTCATTGATGTCATCGTTCACCAGTTGACAATTTTTTTCGCGAAGCAGCAGTGGGGGATGCGATATCATTCAAAGATATGCGTGTAGACATACACATACCCACTTCGTTCCCTATATTTTATGAATTTATCGCACTCTCGACTGCTTCCATGAAATATGAAAGCGTTTTGCATTCTCCATTCTCATAAATGCGGTTTGATAAATTCGCTGATGACCTGCATCAAGCATTTCATTAGTTGGGATTGATGTATGATATTTGTTAATGACACTCATCAAGTATTTAATCGGCTATGGCCTGATGAATTCGTCGACGAAAATCATGGAGCAGGTCGTAGGTGGTCAGGTATCACCACCCTATAAACCATCGTTCACCAGTCGCCAATTTTTTTTCTCCGGAGAAGTGACGGGGGAAGCAATATTATGCGTTGACGTACACATGACCACTGTTTCGCTTATGTACCATTGTTAAATTGCTTGCAGTCAAACGAAACGAAACGAAACGATACATGACCACCTACGACTTTGTATATGAGCTTCATTAACGAATTCATCAGACCTTAGCTGGTGAAATACTTGATGAAAGTCATTGAGGAATTCATCAGGCCGTAGATGAGGAAATAGTTGATGAAAGTCATTGACGAATTCATCAGGCCGTGGATGAGGAAATTATTGATGAAAGTCATTGACGAATTCATAAAGCAGGAGCTGATGAAATACTTGATGGAAGTCATTGACGAATTCATCAGGCCGTAGCTGAAGAAATGCTTGATGAGAGTCGTTGATGAACACTGTAATGAACCATATTCTGGCCTGGTAGTGCTGCTCCCACCGGCAGATCGAAGCAGCACCTGATGAGTAGTGTTCTGTTGGTGGTACGAAACCAGAGGCCGAGGGTCCCATTGCATCCGGACCCAGATTCGACCGCTTGGGCGTCTGATCCGTCCGCCAACCATTCCATCCTTATCGACTATTTTTTTTATTCCCCATTTTTACCTCCTCTGTTTGTGTTGTCTTCCCCAGGCCTATGAATTTTTGTTAATACGTAAAGAACAAGGGCAACGAGCGGCGAAAACCCCGCCCACATCTCCCGAACTGAGCTACAGCAAGCATAGGCCGCTGCTTAGAGGGGCCTTTTTATTCGCCAGATGGCACAGCCCGACCTTCACGGTCATTATGCTACCTAAGGCTCCGCCCCAGGGGCATCTTCGGATGCCCACCAAACCGTCCGTTATAACCCATCAGCTAATTTGCTGATGACTTTTCCATTTTTCGTCGAAACACTCATCGAGGGCTTTAATATTTGCTATATTATCTTCAGAAGAAGAGAGCTATGGTAGCTTAATGGGTAGAGAGTTGATCTCATGTTAGTGAAGTCGCGGGTTCAAATTCTGTCACAAGCATTCTTTTTTACCGTGGCAACTTTTCTGATGACGGCCTGATGAATTTCACAAGTATTTCATTAGCTACACTTTGATGAAATAGTAAATGATACTCATCCGCTATGGACTGATGAGCTCGTCAATGACTTTCATTAAATATTTCCTCGGCTACAGTGTGATGAATTCGTCAATGATACTCATCCAGTATTTCATCAGCTACGGTTTGATGGATCGGTCAATGATACTCATCAAGTATTTCACCAGCTACGACTTGATGAATGTGCCAATGATGCTCATCAACTATTTCATCAGCTACTGCTTGATGAATTCGTCAGTGCCTCTCTCATCAAGTATTTCATCAGCTACGGCCTGATGAATTCGTCAGTGATACTCATGTAGGGACTTGTAGGTCATGTATTTTATGATTTCATCATATGCTTGAAAAATACATAAGTCACTTCCCTGCAAACCATCGTTCACTAGTCGACAATTTTTTTTTCGCGGAGCATCGGGGGAAGAAATCATGCAAAGATATGCGTGTAGACATACACATTCCCACTTCGATCGCTTATGTAGCTTCATAAATTGTTCACGCTCAAGACATATTTTGTTTTCCCCTCGATCATGCAATACTTGACAAAAGTTTCCATCGGGGGCTTTGATATTCGCTGAATTACCTTCTGAAGTAAATGTCAATGGTGGCACAATGCTGGTCATCTGCATCGTTTCATTGATAGATCCGGGTGGTTTGACGACTCACATGGCGTCTTTGCGCCTATGAGGTATCACAACGGACCTAGTGGTGGTCTATGTGTACTGTGTTTGTGCGCAGCTGCCTCTTTAACCTAACCTAACCAATGGTGGCTCAATGGGTAGGGATTTGGTCTCATAATTCATGCGGTCTGGGATCACGCTCTGCCACGAGCAAACATTTTTTTCTCATCTTGATAGCCCTCGGTGAAACCATAGATGACCACCTACGAGTCCATCCATGAGTATCACTGACGAATTCATCAATCCGGCTTGAACGAATTCGTCAGTGCTACTCATGTATGGACTCGTCGGTGGTCATGTATGGTTTCATCATATGCTTGAAAAATATGTACATAAGTGACTTTAGTCCCGCGGCTAGAACAATGGTCATGATGCCTTTCATCCAGGCCTGGATAATGAGCGCATTGATGTCTTAATCAACATTACTCTAGGGTCTAGGGCAATACCCAGTTGGCTAGGTTTCACTTCATACCCAAGAAAGTCTTTTTGTAACTAAATCACCATACCAAACCGGACCAAAAGAAATGCCTTCAACAGTATTCCAACACATTTATCTCAACATCCTCATTCGGAAAATACCCATATTGGGTAGGTTTCACTTCATGCATAGAAAGGTTCTTTTGTCCTAACCAAAGGATTTAAATAGCCTTCAACAATACTTCATTGCATTAGCCTCAATGCCCCGATTCTCGGTTTTATTTCATGATCAAGAAAGTTCTTTCGTCCTAACGTACATCTGCAGTACGACCAAAATATCACTATTTGGTATATATAGTAACCCAATGAAGCTACGCATTAAAATTGGTTAAAATCGAAAATCGGGCTTACAGACTTAGGCGAGTAACTCTGGTTTGAACACAAGCATATACCGTTAGTCCAGTCGATAACCAAAATTGCTGTCTGAGTCGTGCTTATCATGACTCAAGGAAGCTATATACTGAACTCAGTTAAGATCGAACGACAGGAAGTGCCCTGGCAAACGAACAAATGCACAGCATGCATCGGACTGTACGCCCGTCCATTAAATTAATTTATGGGACGGCCCAAAAACGTAATCAACATGTTTTTTTTGTGATACAATCATGTTTACATCATTTCGCCAGTTAGAGGTCTATAAATGTAAAACATAAAATCTAAAAATACACTTGTTTGTGCGAAATTTCATAATTTAGGAAAGTATTTAAAGTTTCAAACTGAAAAATGTTCGTTTCTTCTCATTTAAAACGGCTCATACACAGGCCAACGATTGAGCAATAATCGATTAACCATTCGACAGTTGACCAATAATTGACCTAAGTATGGCTAAGTGGTTGCAATTGAGCAACTGTTGAGAAATTTAAGACGCCGGATTAAATTTTCAACAATCGTACAACGGTTTTGAGATTTAAGGCATAATTGAGCAATTTTGCTCAATTCCTCATTTCGAATGTAGAACTCAGTGAGTCAGTTTCAAACGAACTGGTCGCCCTACATCGTAGTTAGCGACAATAAAAATGTGAATCACGCGTTGCACAAATTTAATCGAAGTTGGCTTCTGTATGATTTAGTTAAACAAATACATAGTCAAAAAATTTAACACCGACCGTTGTTCAACCATTGGCATGTGTATGAGCCGCTCAAAGGACTGTAAACACCAAAAATGTGTAACAAGGATAAAATTTGATAACACGATTTGGCGGAATCTTTTTGTTTGTTTGCTATTCCATGTAATTACGTAAAATCAACATTTTATTCACAGAAAATAAATTGCATGATCAATCTAATCTGGTTTAAACTAATGTTCAGATGTAAAAAAGACGGTACGGAACTAGCACTGTATCCAAGAGATATACAAAAACTGACATTTTTTTTTCGGCGAAATTTGAACGAATCAGGTTGAACTGAAAATTTGTATTGTGAAAAATTAATTTCCATTTATTTTAAACATAATATCCACAACCAAAGAAAGATATTAGACATAAGATTTCTTACGTTGCACACGATATGTCACTTGTTGGGTGTTAGTTGTTAGTGGAACTTGTTGTGATTGAATGACTGGTGGTGGTCCTTGAGGGTATGCCTGTTGCTGATAGACTCCTGTCGATGCTTCATAGGACGGTGGTGGTGGCTGTTGTGGCTGTTGATAGGGGTATCCATTTTTTTGTTCCATCCTTACTACTTGCTTCGATAAATCAAAACGCAGTGCGGAGAAAATTCACCAAACTTTACGAAAACCAACTGATAAGTCACAAATTTCACTCTAAACTCGGTAACAGTCTGACTTTGTATGAATCGATTCTTAGTCATGCTATGCCACATTATCAAGGTTGCCATAAACGACACGTTCGCTTATCATTAACACTGATATGACGTTAACAGCCAAAGAAATAATAAAATATAAACAATGAATATTGTGGAAAAAAATGTATGTAGTTCCCCTTTGATTTCACGTATACATTTGTACGTGAAGAACAAACTCGCTTGTATACTCGTTGATGTACATAGGGAAAATGAATGTGTTCTACCAACGGTTTTTTTGGTGTACTTAGCTTAATTATATTTTATATAATGGTTGGATTCATCCATTTTTTTTCTGATGAGTTCGTTTCATTCCACAGATAAAAAATTTCGACGGTCGTCGGTTAGCAGTGAATTTCATAATAATTTATGTATTCAGTTTGTTTATCCGATATATGAGCTTATTAGAATGAGTCATTTTTTAAAACTCGATGTATTAAACTGAATTACAGTTTACCATGGATAGGTTTTTTTTTGTTGCGGGGATATAGGGAGGTCTGAGGCACTCTAATTTACTTTATAGAAAATGCACTAGATTCTCCTATAACAAGCATTCCTACAACGTCGATTCTTATAAGGCACCGGAAAAATTGTGACTTATACTCCGACAATGCACCTTCTATTACGCGCGTGGTTGAAAAGATATCTTTTCATACCTATGTTCCGTTTTCTCAATGTCTTGTTAAACTGCTAACAGGGACTTATTTATCAAAAGCCTAAACCTAAACCATGTACACCGCCCAAAATACGATAATGCAGTTCAAAAATAAGGGGAGAAAATCCCGATATTTTGTCATATTTTGGATGTTGTATATGGTTTAGGTTTAGGCTTTTTAGCTGACAAGCAGTTTAACAGGCCATTGATAAAACGGGCTATGTCGTATGAATGAGTTATGCACGTGACAAAGAGATTGCAAGTATCAGTGGCGGAATTGGTATATACCTGTTTCACCGGGCGACCCGTCATGGTTCGTGCCTTGGCTGATAGTGGGTTTACCGCTTTGAGATGGGATGTGTTGATGGCCAGCAACATGACTATGGGTCGTAAGTAAAGGTAGTAGTAATGCTTCGAGTGTTCTCGCGACAGGTTGGTTGGTTGTTGGTTTCTTCACAGGCTTCAATATTGGTATTACCTTCCCTTTTTTCCATATCTCGAGAATAACGGGCGAAGAGATGGAGAGGTTTATAGTTGCCGCTAAATTGCAGGCGAGTCGAGATTTTTAAGCATGACCATCGAGATGCCGTCTGGTCCTAATGCTTTAAAGCTCTTTGCTTTCTTTATAGCAGTGGTAATTTCGACTGAGGAAGGAGAAGCGTATGGTCACTTAAGCGGTTACGGATGGTTCTACAAATTTTGGGCATAAGTGTGTCGGGTGATGGGTGTTCAATAAACTGTTTACTGGAAAGACGAGCGTAGTGTATAGAGTTGTTTGCCATGGAGTTGCCGAATTGAATGGCAACTCCATCTTTATGTTCTGATGGATTGGTGTGAGCTCTTATACTGGATCATAGCTTACTTATGACAGTTGTTAGGTTGCAGATGAGTAAGTTCTTTTCCGTCTCCTGTGGTCAGCTACCTGTTTTTGAATATCAAGGTTCAGCTCCTTGATTCTTGGATAATGTGGGTTATTGCTGCGGATACGATAGCACTCTTCTGCCAATCTGGCCGCTGAAGGGAAACTAGGCCGTACTAAATGTATATGTCCAGCAGGAATAAATCTTGCCGCCGCTTTTGTAATGATTTGACTTAAGTTTCGTTCGCATCTGTAGGTGTAGGTAGGGCAAGAATCCGCACTGGTGTAAGTTAGAAGTTGTCCCAATCAGCGTTGTTATAATTTATGAAAGTACGACGTTAAGCGGTAGATGGTCTGATGACACCGTTAGAACTGATTCGCACTGAGCCTCATTGATGAGACCCGCGCTTCCGATTGAGATGTCAGAGGAACTGGGGCGAGTTCCAGCAATGTGGGTGGGTGTGTCATTGTTCAAAAGACAAAATTCCGAGGCATTTAGTTGTTCTGCTGTAGAGAATCCTCTGGTATCATTATCAATGCTGGAGTGCCATAATTCATGGTGAGCGTTGAAATCGCCAAGCCGGAAACGGTATTGGCCGTCAAAGAATGAACTTATATTCGCATTGTATCCTGAGGGAGAACTAGATGCTAATGGTATGCAAATGTTGAATATTTCTATGGCCACATTACCGGATGTGACCGCAACAGCTTACACTTCCAAGGTGTTATCGACCGCTGGGACGTTGATCTCACGAAAAGGCACGGATTGATGGATGATGATAGCTAGTCCACTTCCAGCATTAGTCAGTTGATCCTTCCTGATGTTGTTTAAGCAGCCGTAGGAGCTGAGGGACGAATTAGCGTTTAATTTGGTCTCCTGAATAGCAGCAATTAATATACGATGCCTCTCCATGAACGCACCAAGTTCCGCGATTTTGCGCTGCAGCCCATTGAGTTGTAGTTGTAGAACTGCTAAGGTGTTGAGATTGACGGCAGGTGGTGCAGGTGTTAGGTTATGCTGCCCTGGTGGTCTTATGGTGGAACTGTTTCCTGGTATTACTGGGGACTTCTCAGCTGTCCCCAGTCGTCTGTGTCCTAACTGGTAATATGTTGGGAGTGTTTATAGAGGCAGATGTTTGTTGTCCCTGGTTTTTACATCGATCTGCTGTGAATGAAGAGTTCTACTGTTTGTGATGAGTTAAACCAGAGCAGCTTTTTAGATGGCGCCACTCGTCGCTACAGTTACATGAGCCACCTTCAATGGACCATATCTTGGTAGTGCTGCTTCCATCGACAGATCTATGGCAGCACCTGATGAGTTAGGATCTGTCGGTGGTACAAAACAAGAGGCCGAGGGTTCCATTACGCCTGGACCCTGATGCGAATGCTAGGCAATCTGCGCCGTCCGTCAACTATTCCATTCTTATCGCCTCATTTTTTTATATTTTAATTCCCCATTTTTACCTCCCCTTATGTTGTCTTCCCAAGGTTTATGAATTTTTGTTAATACGTAGAGGACATTGTCAACCAGCGACGAAAAACCCGCCCGCGTCTCTCGAACTGAGCTACAGCAAGCATCTCCGGATGCTCACCAAACCGCCCATTATGTACAACATCTTACAGAAGTTATATTTGGGTGTGGGCTCTTATTGCAGACGCAGCAAATCTATGAACCGGAGTTGAGTTCGATGTCGATGCGGTTGAGGAGGATTGAGAATAGTTGCGCCGAAGTGTGTTGCTCCCAAAAAACGAACACGTAGAAAATGTAACACATACATATACTATACATACTTTTTTTCTGCATTGAAGTGGTTTTGGCAGCTATTGGCCGTTGAAAACGGATCGCTCGGGTGTGTAGAACTGGCTGCCATGGAAATCAATATCTGTCAGTTAATCAGTTTTGGTATCGGCAGATTTCAGGTTGCTACCGTTAAGAAGTAACAGATAGAGATTAGCGGTTTTAGCAGCACACATAATTTCCCTAATTAACAATTTGAATAATAAACAACCATAAGCTCACTAAATTAGTAGTTTATGGAATTATGTAACCAATTTTACAAGTCAAATTTTACCGTTCTCCAAATTAACAGATTGCCGAATTTAAAAGTTTACTAAATTAACAAATTACCAAATTAACGGTTTTCAAATTATCGACCTTTTGGATTAACAGCTTTGCAAATATCAATAGATATGCTATTGAAAGTCAACAAGGCAGCTAAATGCAAGAGATGTTGACGCGCCCATGCCCCTGGACGGGTCAAGGCATTTAACAAATATCAATCTTGTTATTTTGACAGATTATCAAATCAACAGATTCGCAGATTTTAAAGTGAGGATGGAACACGATGACACTGTCTTTTACAGTACAGGGATTAGAATATACAAAAAAAAATAATGCACATCAAATATGGATACAATTTACGAGCAATTATATTTGTCAATCACATTTACCAATGAACACCTCGCACAATGCACAGTAGTGATAAGCAGTTTGTAGATCATCCATGTAATAAGGTGCACACATGCAGCAAAGACTGCAAAGTACATAAATCATGCAAATATTATCGATACTCAGCAAATTTTTATTTTATCTAATTCACCCTCCACTGAGCGCCGCTGCATGTGTACTCGAGTTGGGCTTGAACTCGATTTTCGTCACCGTTTGCATTTTACAGAAAGGACATGTTAGATAGGCTGGATCACGACCTAGGTTGGCGATGACGAGAACTTGCGCTGAAATTAAATTCAACGGCTTTCAAGATTTATGTACTTTAAAATTAGTTAATACCACCTACGCTGACCAATTGCTGCAACCGCGATGCCAGGATGCCCTGACGATTCTGGCGCAGATGATATGACTCTATTTCCAGTGTGTTCAGCCATGATTTGTTGCGCGAGCCTGATCCGTAACTGAAATGTATGGCAAATATGGTTTGCATGATAAATTTATTAAATTTCAGATAACTTTTGTTTTGGAGCATTGTTTGCTATCTATCTTAACTTCTGTTGATACGTATAGATTGATTCCAATGAATTTTACAAATTGTCTTTCATTTGTTTTTATAATTAAAGTCGATAAGAGTAAAATAAGAATAGGAGTGACGTTCCCAATTTACAAAAAGACTAAACTGGAGTGTTTTATAGGCATTTATTACTCACATTTTCAACGGTCCTCCCAATATTCAATTCACAGCAACCAAAAACACATTTTCTATGCGAACATACTCGTATACATTAAAAGCAATTTTAATTCTCAATCACATTTTCCAATAAATGCCCGGCACAATGCACAATAGTGATGAGCACTTTGCAGATCATCCATGCAATAGGGAAGACACATGCAGCAATTATTACTGAAAATTCAATCATATAATTATTGATGATAGTTTACAATCGACTCATGCTTTAAACATTTTTTAGAACTTACTTTACAGCACCACTCCATGCTATTGCGTGTGTTCTCGAATTGGGCTTGAACTCGATTATTGTCACTGTTCTCATTTTACAAAAAGGACATGTGAGGTAGGCTGGATCTCGTCCTAGGTTGGCGATGGCGAGAAGCTGTGCTGAAATTAAATTTAGCGGTGTTTATGATTTACGAGTATGTATCTTCAAATTCAGCACCTACTCTGATCAATTGCTATAACAGCGACGCTAGGATGTACTGACGATGCTGGTGCAGATGATATTACTCGATTTCCTGTCTGCTGCGACATGATTCATTGTCACTGCCTGATCTGTAACTGAAATTTATAATATCTATTTATGTATTATTATTTTTTGAAGCATTGTTTGCTATCTTAGTTTCTGATTATACATTTAGATTGTCTCCAATAAATTTCCTAAATTGTCTTCTGTTTGTTTTAATAACTAAAATAGATAAGGATAAGATAAGAATAGGTTTAACGTTTCCAATTCACAAAAAGACTAAACTAGACTGCATACGTTTTTAAAGGCATTTTATTACCCACATTTTCAACGGGTACAATTTTGAATTCACAACAAACAAAAATACATTTCATATGCGAACACACACGTATGTGCATACATTAAACGCAATTTTATTTCTCAATCACATTTTCCAATAAATACCCGGCACATCGAACAATAGTGATGAGAGCACTTTGCATTTCATCTATGCAGTAGGGAAGACAACAGCAAGTACTGCAAAAATAAAACATGTAAATATTTTTGATACTTATCGATTCCTAATTTTCCTTTTTATCTAATTCACCCTGAATTATAGGCCGCTGCATGCGTATTCGCGTTGGGCTGGAGCTCAATTCTCGCCACCGTCTGTTTTTTACAGAAAGGACATGTAAGATAGGCTGGAACTTTCGCGATAAAAACAACCTGTGCTCAAATTGAATTTAACAGTTTTTTTAAATATCATAATCAAGCTATGGCCACATTCATAAATTGGTAGCGCTACCACAGCGTTTCTGTTTCTGTCCCATTTTTGTACTGTATTGCAATAACAAAAATGAGAGCCCTCCGCTATAGCGCTACTATTTATGAATGCAGGCTATGTCACCTACGCTGAGCAGTTGCGGAGCCATAGCCGGTATATCCCGATAATCTGGGTTCAGTTGATATGGGTCCATTTGGTGTTTGTTGCGCCATGGTGGACTGTCACTGACACGGTTTATTCGATCTATTCACAAGTATATACAAATATCTGTATAGGTATTATAACGAATGTCTATGGTATAATATTATTGATATCGGACGCCGTATCCCCATCCCCATCTTTTCATAATCAAATATCCTTATCCTCATCCACAATCCTCATATTTGTATGAGGATATTTATGGGGATATTTAGATGCATTCCATTGAACCGAATCGAACTTCACAAAAAAATACACAGGTCGTGTTAAGATAATGCTTCACGAGACCCAGCAAAAAGTGTGGCTAACCAAATAGGGTAGGTAGCTGTTTATCCAATACATGAAAATCATAGCCCCCGCATGGATATTACGAAATGTTAAGGTTAGGATAATAACAAAATTTATCAATGTCACAGGTATTTTGCCAACTAACGGATCTTGCCCATTTTCAATACCGACTAACTAGATTTTACTATCAACATTCCGTCAAATTTTCAACTCGCTAGTGTCATTCTATCGAAAGTTGTCGTAATCAAATGAATATTTAATTTTTTTAAATTTGTAGGGGAGGTAGGCGTTCCTTTGATCTGATTAAGCCCACCTTACTAAAACTCAAGCAGCTTCTCATCTCAGGATCACATGCCAAAAATCAGGTGGTCAAATGTTTGAAGTGAGATTTAGTTAGTCGGTTTAAAAGATGAGCCAGATCCGACCCAAGGAACGCCTACCTCCCCTACAAATGAAACTTAAAATAAGAGATAACTTTCAATAAAATGGAGCTAGTGACCTGGGATTTTGGTCAACTGTTTGTAGTAGGACCCAGTTGGCCAATATTAAAAATACGTAAAATCCGACGAACGAAACCCTTCCTTCCTCTATAAATGAAAATGTTCGGAGTTAGCGACCACCCACCCCAATACCCTTTACTTCGAGCCAGCTCGATCGGACCACTATTTCCCATGAAAACGAGGCTGCAGCCTGGGATGGGCGACCTAATTTTTTTTTCTCTTTTTTGACCTCAGATTCGGAGTTAGCGACCCTCCAATACCCTTTAGTTCGAGCCAGCCCGATTGGACCACTATTTCCGATGAAAACGAGGCTGCCAGCCTGGGATGGGCGACCTCAATTTTTTTCTCTTTTTTGACCCCAGATTCGGAGTTAGCGACCCCCAATACCCTTTAGTTCTAGCCAGCCCGATTGGATTACTATTTCCGATGAAATCGGGGCTGCCAATCTGGGGCTCTTTTGACTCTTTTTGAACGAATCTTTTTGTGCGAGTCGATTTTGTGTCGCTCTTTTTGAACGAATCTTTTTGTGCGATACGATTTTGTTTCGCTCTTTTTGAACGAATCTTTTTGTGCGAGTCGATTTTGTTTCGCTCTTTTTGAACGAATCCTTTTGTGCGATTCGATTTCGTGTCGCTCTTTTTGAACGAGTCTTTTTGTGCGATACGATCTTGTATCGCTCTTTTTGAACGAATCTTAAATAGAGAGGGGAGGAAGGGAGGAGGAGATAGGGAGGGAGAGGACTGAGGAGCATCCAAATAGTGGGGATGAATGCTCCATGTTTTGTGGCCATCATCATCGTGGCGCGACAGCCCGACGTCGGGCCTTGGCCGCCTGGATCATTGTCCTCCAATTATCTCGGTCACGTGACCGCGTCCTCCAATTTTGGGAGCCCAGCAGCTGCGCGGCGTCCACACCTACTGAGCTCTCCCAACGAGATCTCGGTCGTCCTCGCAGTCTCGCTCCGTCGACTCGTTCTGCATTCATTACTCTCTTAGGCATGCGATCATCGTCCATTCTTTGTACATGCCCTGCCCATTGAAGTCGTTGTAGTTTGACGATTTTCGAGACTTGCAGCTCATCGTACATTTCATACAACTCATGGTTGTACCGGATGCGCCATCCATCTCGATCGCAAACAGCCCCGAAAATTCGCCGTAGAACCTTACGTTCAAAAGTGTCTAGCATGTTTTCGGAGGCTTGAGTTAGGGTCCATGCTTCGCAGCCATAGCATAGCACTGGTCGTATAATGGTTTTGTACACGCGGAGCTTCGTGTTTCTGTGCACATGCTTCGATTTCATTATGGGGAGAACCGAGAAAAAAGTCTTATTAGCTAACTGTATCCGTCGCTTGATTTCGTCAGTTTCGTTGGCGTCCCTTGACAGGTTGCAACCCAGGTAGATGAAGTTGTTCACGAACTCGATGTTGAGGTCCCCCACGTTGATGCTCGGTTGTGCAGGTGTCCTTGTCACCGATTGCATCATTATTTTAGTTTTACCCTCGTTAATACGTAATCCAACTTCCTTTGCAGCGGTATCGAGCGTATGCAGAAGTTCTTCTGCGTCAGCCAATCTTCGGGACATGATGTTGATGTCGTCGGCGTACGCTGCTAATTGTGTCGACTTGATGAGTAGCGTCTTGCTGTTGTCCATATTCATGGCCCGAATAACGTATTCCAGTGCTAGGTTGAAGAGCGTCGGTGCCAGTCCATCGCCCTGTTTCAAACCAGTGCGTGTTTCAAATAGATCAGTAAGTCTATTCTGGATCCTGACTTGTGAGACGGAGTTGGTCATCGTCATCTTTGTCAGTCGCACTAATTTTGCCGGTATACCAAATTGCAGCATGATGTTGTACAGTACTCCACGATCGATACTGTCGTATGCCTGCTTGAAGTCGACAAAGATTTGGTATACGTTTACGTTGTATTCCCAGCACCTCTGGAGTATCAGTTTGACTGAGAAGAGCTGATCGGTTGTGGAGCGACCAGGTCTGAAACCGCTTTGATATTCGCCAATGACTCGTTCTGCGTACGGTTTTATTCTATTTTCCAGAATTTTCGTCAAAATTTTATAGGACGTACAAACTAGTGATATGCCCCTGTAATTCTCACACCGCAGTTTATCTCCCTTTTTATGAATTGGACAGATGATGCTTCTGCGCCAATCGTCTGGGATCTCCTCGTTCTCCCATATTCGCAGGAGTAATTGATGTATGGCATCAACTAGACTCGTTCCACGGAATCTTAGCAGTTCAGCTGGAATCTCGTCAGCGCCCGGCGCTTTATTTCGTTTTAGTGACCGCAACGCGAGATCAACTTCCTCTACTGTCGGGGGTTGAATGGGTGGGCCTAGATCAACAATATCGTCGAGAGCTTCCTGTGTGGGGATGTTAGATGGTCGGTTTAGAAGCTCTTCAAAATAAGAGGCCCATCGTTTGTTAATACCATCGGTGTCGCTGATGATGTTTCCATCCTTGTCCTTACAAAGGCTAGTCCTGGGTTGGTAGCCGTTCTTAATTGTATTTACTAGTTTGTACGCTTGTCTGGTGTTCCTATTAGCTAAGTTTTCGTTTATGTTCAGCAACTGCTCGTCAAAGTATTTACGTTTCTTACGTCTAATTATTCTATTCGATATTCGCCGTAGCTCGTCATATTTTTCTCTTCTGGCTCTGGTTCCTCGTTGAATCCATTGTCTGTAGGCCTCGTTTTTCGCGTCAAGTGAATTTTTGCATTCTTCGTCGAACCAGTCATTTCGCGCTCGCCGGGCTTTATATCCCACGACCTTCTCTGCGACATCCTTGATGGTACCCTTGAGTTCTTCCCAGAACCCATGGACGCCTGTGTTGCTGATGTTGTGTAGCATAGGTGATAGTTTTTCCTCAAGGGCGGTAGTATACGCCACCGCTGTAGCATCACTCAAGAGCTTATCAACCGCAAAGATTTTGGGAGGGCTGATTCTTGACTGGTGCACTGAGGAAATTCTACATCTGTAGGTCGTCTTCACCAAGTGATGATCTGAGTCGCAGTTTGCTCCTCGATAGGAGCGGACATCCATGACACTAGACGCCCATCTCCTGCAAATGAGGACGTGGTCAATTTGGTTGACGGTATGTGCGTCTGGAGACTTCCAGGTGGTGGCCATAACTTCTAAAATATAAGGAATTTCGCATTTTTGACACCATTTTGACCCCCTTAATAACCTTCATGCGGGCTGAGGAGTATCCAAATAGTGGGGATGGATACTCCTCAGCCCGGATGGGAGTTCTTAAGGAAGTCAAAATGATGTCAAAAATACAAAATTATATTTAGTAGTTATGGCCACAAAACAGTTTATTTAAAACTAGGGTAAAAAAAGTAGTGGTGTAACTGCTTGAAACAGAATGATTTATGGGATAAACTGAATCGATGTCGTGTGAACGGTCCACAACCCAAGGCAGTTTACTTTCTAGTCCACAGTCGATACAAGCGTTACAAGCGTGAGATACAAAGCGTGCCACGCTGTCGTGTATTTGCAATTTGCCCCGTCAGAACACTGCTTTACACTGTAGCTGTAGTGGATGTGGAAGCTATGGGTTTTTGTTTGGTTTCATCTAAAGTTGAGCTTGAGATGATGATACGTAAGACAAATATGTACTTTTGTTTTAGAATGTTGGGATTGTTTTCTGTATTTGGAGAAACTTGGCTGTGCGGTGCGACGCGACGTAAGTAAATGATTTTTGATATTTTTGCAGTCAGCATGGGTTGTTGCGTATATATTTAGAAGTATACACAATGCGTGCATTGCATACTGCATAGAGGTGAATATGAATGGATTTAGATAGGATTGCTTTGGTAGATAAATGATGGTGGTTTTAGTTTTAGATAGATAATGGGATGGGATGTGAGTGAATGAATGTATTGTAGTACATTATATATATGTAATGAGAAATGAGCGTGGATTGGTTATGCGTTGGGTAGTATTTATGCGATGGGCTAGTTTGGGAATTAATTTTACAGTATGTCATTCTTAAATTGAACGACTCGAAGGCTATGTCGTTGTGCCGAATTTTTCGCTCATCCTGTTAGTCGTTCAAAAAGAGCGACTCGTTACTGTGTTACACATCACTAGCTTAGATCTAATTTGAGCGATATGATCATTCCAAGAAAGCTTCTCTTCAGCAATAAGGCCTAGGTATTTGATTTTGTCGACTCTCTCAATAGTATGGTTTCCAAATTTGATACAAAATTCGATATCGGCCTTGTTTCTTTGCCTAAAAAGCATGTAACGAGTTTTTTTGGTGTTAAGTTCTAATTTGTTACCTTGAAGCCACTGTTTATAGATTTTCACACCACGATTGATAACTTGTTCGGCATCATTTTTCCCAAAATGAGAATAAAGAAGAAGAGTATCATCTGCATAAGTTATATACTTGGCGGTAAGGCCTGCGTGACTTAGATTATTCACGTAAAGCAGATATAATGTTGGGCCTAAAATAGAACCCTGAGGAACCCCTGTATTCATTATTACTTCGCCGCTTATCTCATTATGGAACTCAGTGATAATTGGTCTATCTTTCAGATAACTTTTTATCAGGTCGCTAGAAACTCCTCTAATACCAAGTTTATACAGTGCTTCAGAAAGGACCGTATGATTTACAGTATCAAAGGCTTTGCTCAAGTCGATAAAAATGGCTGTCACATATTTTGAACTATCAAGTTGAGAGTTTATAAAATGAAGTGCATCTGTAAGCGCAACAGTTGTGTTACTTTCGGCTAAAAAGCCATATTGTTGTTTATCAAATCCAATAGTCTCATTTATGAAGCGAACAATTCTGGTATTCACCACCTTTTCAAATAACTTGCTAAATACGCTGCACAACGCAATAGGTCTATAATTTGATGGATCATTAGGATCTCCATTTTTGAAAATTGGTTTGATTTTCGAAATTTTCAGCACATCAGGAAATGTAGCGCAGTGTGTTGAGGCATCAGTCCCATGTTCGACTACCGGCGTTTCGGGTTCGAATCCCGTCCACGACGACGTTCGTGGCCATGGATGTGCAGGAGGTGCATGCTGGCAACTGCATTCTCTGAAACCAATTTATGCCAACGAAACGTCAACTGGGCCACATGGAACAGTTGACGCGCTATGGCCCACAAGGGGTTAGGGCAATTGAGTAAGATGTTTATTAATGGTTTGACACAGTAGTGGAGAAATTTCCTCACAAACCATTTGAAGATCACTGATTTTGATACCATCAAACCCAGCCGATAGATTGCGTAGGTTCTTTATAACTTATATAACCATATAATACTTATAATTTTTCGATCTACTTTCTAATAATTCAACTTTAGTTAATGGTGAAAATTGCAAATCATTTTAGCCGCTTTCGATTCATTAGTCCGGCTTCACAGACCGAAAAGAACGCCACAAGTCTGCCACCATACAGATATTTCGGCGTCGTGGAGGCGAATTGCGGACTCTGTATACATTTAGACGAAAACGAAAGAAATTGATGTCTCCGTGAGATCCCATACGAGACCTGGATTAAAACCGGTCTGTTGTTTTGTACAGGGTGGCGCAAAACTACCGTTATGGTTCAAATGCTTAAAAACTTTTTAATTTAATTTTTAATTTTTTATTTTTATTTCAGAATTTTGTGAAGAAAACTTCGGGAATTTGAAATAGAACAGTACCAACAACGGCTTGATTATGCCATTTCGTTCCGACAAAAAGCAGAAGAAAATCGCAATTTCATTCACAATTTGATAATGAGCGATGAAGCCCATTTCCAATTGAATGGTTTCGTAAACAAGCAAAATTGCAGGATATGGGCTACGGAAAATCCAAGAACAGTTCATCAGCAACAATTACACCCACTAAAGTGTACTGTTTGGTGCGGCGTATCGTCTGAAAGGATCATTGGTCCATATTTCTTTGAAAATGCACATGGCGCCGCAGTTACGGTTAATTGTGCTGAATATCGAACGATGCTGGACAATTTTTTGAGGCCAGCTGTAGAAAACCATCCACAGTTGTGGTTCCAACAAGATGGAGCCACAGCCCACACTGCAAGGGATACAATGGCTCTGTTACGGGACCTTTTTGGCGAACGCATTATTTCGCGCAGAAGCGATTTCAATTGGCCCCCACGTTCACCGGATTTAACAGCGCCAGACTGTTTTCTTTGGAGTTATTTGAAAGAAAGGGTATACGTAAATAAGCCAGCGACCATACCAGAGCTAAAACAGAACATTGGCAATGAAATTCGAGCCATAACACCCGAAATTTTACAAAAAGTTATGGAAAATGTACTGGAAAGAGCACGAATGTGCGAAGCCGAAAATGGCCACCACTTGCGGGATATAATTTTTCATACTTAAGCCAAAATTATTCCCCATTAATATACTGTATAACAAAAAAAAATTATAATAATTAACCATTAAATAAAAAAGTTATTAAACATTCAAACCATAACGGTAGTTTTGCGCCACCCTGCATGAAAATGATCTGAAATCCTGTTGAATCGAAAGCGGCTATTAATGTAAACAATGTAAATAGGTGCGTTGCACAGTGTTGTGCATATAAAAATCTGTAACATCTTATGCTTCGTTTACACGTGAACGCTGAGCCAAGCATCGAACATTGAAAGATTGCACTGAAAAGCACTTACAACAAGAAGATACCTTTTCTGCTCTTAGTGTCACCATACACTGTCGATCTCGAACTCGAACACAAACCTAGTACAAGTGGACCGGTTTTCTTCACACCTATGTGAAGTGTATGTGTGTGTCAGAGGAAATTTGTACCAGGTTCGTGCTCGAGTTCGAATTCGACAGTGTATGGTGACACTTGCATAGCCAACTTAAATTCAAGAGTTTTCGTGAGCATTTGAGTCGTTTCCACAAGAGATGGGAAATGTATTTCTAAATTGACACAGCTCAAAAATTGGCATTTTTAAGGCCACCATATACTTAGATAAGCAGTCCTTCATCAGATATCAAAAGTGCACCAAATTGGCTTTGAATATAACTCGTCAGATGACACTTGCGTATCAATACTAACAGTTGAATACCAAAAGTAACACAGCTCAAAATAATTCACTCCTATCTGAGCTCAGTGAACAACAAAACCGTTACATCTTAAAAAGGACGCGTCAAGGCTTGGCTTCAAAATATGCAATATTAATATTAAATAACTTTTTTTAATGCCTATAAATCTTGGTTATATCATTGTTTTTCGTTGAACTCACTAATAAGTTTTTTGCATTTTTTTCGAAATGGTATTTTTTACCACTTGTGTCACTTTAGAAATACGTGTGCGAAATCTACAGCTTGATTTTCAGACGGCGAGTCATTGAAATGGGCTCACCGTCTAAAACCGCTTATATGCAAAATGCCATATCGATCAGTAAGTGCAACTCATGGGTTTTTCGTTACAATTTATGAATTATGTTCACGCCTTTTTCTATCAACCCAACAGTAATTTTCCTACGCCCTTTCCAATTCCAAAACCATCGGTCTGTAAGTTCTTCTCTCGGTCCCGTCATCAAAATGAAACATTCCTGAAAATTATTATCAGGAACGTAGTGTTTCAAGATTGTGAAGAATTGTTGAGTCACTTTATCATCAGTGACCAATTAAAAGTCAACGTAAGTTGGTCATTCGATAATAGTATGAGTCGGTGAGCGATTCACTAGACTCTGAAAGCGCGTTTCATCGTATTTCCCTCGAGTTTTCACATAGAGAGCAAAATATTTACCCGGTTTAGGTCGAATCGTAGGAACTCTTCCAGCAGGAATGAATTTGGCCGCTGCTTTGTTCAGTACTCGTCTGAAGTTGGATTCGGCAACTCGAACTTCCGATAGTGTGGGCGACGCTGCAAAGGCTGCATTGGTAACACTTTTAAAGCCGTCCCAATCAGCTTTGATGTAATTGATGAAGATGCGGTGTTCCGCAGGTTGAAAGTTGGATGGTCGGTCTAGTCTGATGACGAGCGGTAGATGATCAGGTGATAGTGTGAGAATGCGCTCCCAATGTGCATCGTTGATGGGTCTGGCACTAGCGATAGAGACGTTAGGAGAACTTGAAAATGATCCCACAATATGGGTAGGAGTATCGTCATTCAAAGGACAAAATTCAAATGAGTCCAATTGTTCAGCTATTGTGGCTCTTCTGGCGTCATTCATCATCAAGGCCGGAGTGCCATAGCTCATCATCATCATCGTGGTGCGACAGTCGGACGTCGGGCCTTCGCCGCCCGGATCTTTGTCCTCCAATTATATCGGTAACATGACCGCGTCCTCCAATTTTGGAAGCCCAGTAGCAACCCGGCGTCTGCATATACTGAGCTCTCCCAACGAGCTCTCGGTCGTCTACGCAGTCTTAAAAATAAATAAATAACGGGCGCAACAGTCCAATTTGAACCATGGCCTCGAGATGAGTTAGCATAATCTAATTTTTCTAGATCGTGACGATATGTCTTATGCAGAGGTGTGTGATCAGCAACACGCTCAACCGAGTTATTTACTCATAAGTGGATACTCATTTAACAGCTGAGTGGGCTTATAGTCCAACACGTAAAACCCCTTTTTATCGAAAACTACCGCATTCAGTAGGAGTCAAACCGGGGCCCAGTGCGTAGAAGGCGAACGTGCTAACCGTTGCGCTATCCGGACTACGCAGTCTTGCTCCGTCGAATCGTTCCGCGTTCATTACTATCTTTGGCATGTGAACATCGTCCATTCGTTGCACATGCCCTGCCCATTGAAGTCGTTGTAGCTTGGAAACTTTCAGCTCATCGTACAGTTCATACAACTCATGGTTGTACCGGATACGCCATCTATCTCGATCACAAACAGCCCCGAAAATTCGCCGCAGAACCTTACGTTCAAATGTGTCTATGTCTTTGAAGAGAGAGTATATGAGGAAATGAAAAAGAGCGAGAGAAACGAAGCAATTCGGCACAAGTGAGGACGAAGGAAGGGGGATGGAAATTTGACATCTCTTTTGCTCTATATGGACCGGGCGGGTGTTCCGCGGCAGAGAATGGAATGTTATTGTTCCAATTGGAAAAGTAGGAGAGGAGATGACATCTTACGTGCTTCCTGTGCTTTTATGTAGACTGCGCGGGTGTTGCGCAGTGGAGGGCGTGTGTCTCTCTGTTTACTTTTTACGACTGGTATTGCTTCAAATAGTTTAGTGTTGAGTATATCCGGATTGCTCCTCCATAGGTATTCTCTATGGTCTATGTAGCATGTTACCGGAGGCTTGAGTTTGTGTCCATGCTTCGCAGCCATAGCATAGCACTGGTCGTATAATGGTTTTGTACACGCGGAGCTTCGTGTTTCTGTGCACATGCTTCGATTTCATTATGTGGAGAACCGAAAAATAGTCTTATTAGCTAACTGCATCCGTCGCTTGATTTTGTCACTTTCGTTGGCGTCCTTTGACAAGTTGCAACCCAGGTAATATATTTTCGTCGTGACAAAAACAATATACCCTATACTATACTAAGCCTAGGGTATAAAAATCTACGATATGTAATAATTAAGTATAATTTTGATTTCATCAATTGCATATTGTAGTTTATTAATGAAATGTGTTATGATAAAAATGTATTTGTTTTTATTTTCAATTTCTATATACCCTCCCCCCAAACACGGGCCCGGAGCGATTCGAACCTTCCTTCCGCTTCCGTTATGGATGGTTGACGAAATCCGTAATACACTTTAGATTGGGAATCAGGGCGAGTGAGCCTATTACCTGTTTGATTTTGATTGGTTTTATTGTTGGACCCTTTGTTTTGTCGTATATTCCAAGCACAACACCGTCCCTGTTTGCTAAACTGAACTACTACTATATAAATGCCGACGTTTGTGACAATTTCGGCTAACTTAAACTGACTCCAACGCTGACATTGTTCGGTGCTGTCAACACTTCCTTTTTTATAATTTATGTCAAACTTCCCTTCTAAATCTAATTAAGTAATTATTGAAAATACATTTTTATTCAAAGAGGTCCTTTATTCAGGGAATTTTTTAACAAAACAAAAAATTCCAAAAACACATTGTTAATTGAAAATTTATATTTTAATAACATTTCCCAATAAATGCCCCGCAATGTCCACAATGGTGATGACCACTTTTCAGACAATGAAAACAATAGGGACTACATAGACAGCAAATCTATCTGCGAAATTAATCAAATCAATATTAGAAATATATGTACGTATGTACACAATGTGCAGTGTTTTTTTTGTAATTCACGTATAACTTACAGGGAACCACAAACCAATGCCGCCGCATGCGTATACGAATTGGACTTAAATTTTATTTTCGTCACTGTTCGCATATTACAAAAGGGACATGTGACATGGACTGGGTCGCGTCCAACATTAGCGGCGACAACGACAACCTGAGCTGAAATTAAAATGAAATTGTATGGTTTTTAAAATATTTTTAATGTAAATGATAGCACTTACGTTGACCAATTGTACTGATGCCTGGATATCCTGTAGATCCTGGTGCTGATGATATGACTACATTTCCCCCCTGTTGCGCCATGAGCGAATACTATTTAATTGGATACTAAAATTTAAATACCAAAAACTAATAAATGTACAATAATCCAATTCAATATCTTGCCTTATCGCTAATTGTGTTTACTGATTATAACTGACAATGAATATTTTTGTTTTAAGGGGGTAAACCACATTAGGAGGCTCATTTTCACTGATTTTTTGGGATTCATTTTTTGGGTGGGAAGGATTGATTAGAATTCAATCAAATTTTGACATCATTTTATTCACATTTCGAACAACTTTTGTGCATTTTTTGAATAATTTAAGCCAAAAATAACAAAGGTACGCACTGATGTCCGCTGAAGGCCGTAACTAGAGTTCTCCAATTGCGGGACGTGTAGCGATTCCAATTTTTAGCCGAAATCGAAAAGGTTTTAATTTCACATTACTAACTTATTTTCTAAGAATACGAGTAAGAACCTGAATGCAGGTGAAAATAATGGAAATGAAAAATTTTGCAGGTTTTGAATATTTAAATTTTCACGATTTTTTTTCCGGAACAAGGCTACGTAAGTACATAAAGCCACTTCCTGAGGTAGTGCTCCGCTCCAGCCTGTAGACTCTACCCGATGAGCGCTCGGTTCTATGATCATAAAATTCAAACGAATGAGAATTCCGCTTTGAAATTTTAGCAGCGTATTCCGTATTGTTAAACTAAATTTTTTTTTGAACCTCCTAATGTGGTTTCCCCCCTTAACGATAGGATTTTGCACGTAGTTGTCGTATAGATTGCTAAGAAAAATCTTAATAACTACGAGTATACTGAAAATATTTTTATTACTAATCTGCCAATATCTATCAATAGGGGCTTTTATGTAAGTACCTATAAATGAATCATCGCGTCGCGGCGCTGCAACCCGACCGCCTGGATCATTGTCCTTCAATTATCTCGATCAAGTGACCGCATCCTTAAGTTTTGGAAGCCCAGCAGTTGGTCAGCGTCAGTAACTACTAGGTTTTTTCAACGAGCTCTTAATCTTTCTGAAAGCGTTGCTCCGCTGATGCGTCCTTTCAATAATTTCTAAGGCATGCGGTTATCGTCCATTCGTTGTACATTCCCTGACCATTGAATATGTTGTAGTTTGACGATTCTTGAAACAGCTCGTACAGTTCATGGTTGTACCGAATGCGTCATCGATTTCAGTCACAATCTGCTCGGAAAATTCAACGAAGGACCTTTCGTTCAAAAGTGTTTAGCTTCTTTTCGGCGGTTCGAGCTAGGATTCAAGTTTGACAGCCATAGCGTGGTACAGGCTCGTATTTCTGCGCACACGCTTGGATTTCATTTTTGGTAAAACCGGAAAAAAAAGTTGTATTTAATCGCTGTATCTGTCGTTTGATTTCATTAGTTTCGCTGGTGTCATTTGACAGGTTGGTACTCAGGTATGTGAAGTCGTCTACGAATTCGATGCTGTGGTCCCAGACATTGATGTTCGGTTGTGCTGAAGTCTTTCAGGTGTTCCACACTTGACTCACGACCATAACAGGTAGCTCTACCTGAGTACAACATTACAGTGCTAATCACTGAGAAAAATTCTACGCTGTCCCACCACCTTATCTCACTGATTCGTAATATATTTAGTTTATATCGCTGAAATTCACTCTATAGATGAAGAAATCGTGCGTTCTGGGGACCTTCTGATCCATTGTTCAGGAAAGTACACACATTCCCGAATGCAACCTTTGTCATTGTAGGATAGTCAAAAGTCGTAACCGTTGAGTCAGTCCTTATCCGAGGCATAGTTGATGTATCGTTAGCATATATAAGTTTTCGGATAGTGCAAGTTGCTGGCATACACATCCTGGCCTTTGTTTGTAGTTTTATACAATAGTCCGGCAAACGGAAAAGCCGTGGTATTATTCTTACGCCCCACACCACAGGAGAATTTTAACCTCAACTAAATCATCGCACCGCCATTACTGGCGGCTTGACTTGGTTAACAATGGTCAACTACGTTCCACGGGGCGTCCACGAGGAGCACTATCCGGAAAGTAGTAAAGCTATTTACCAAAAAGACATATTTTACGTTTGTCCCAATATTGTACTAATCGATTCGCCGAATGACTATTTATACTGACAAGAGTACATTATAATTTGGAAAAGTAGCGATACTATCGACGAAGGTTATCAATTCAACAATGTTTGTATCTAACTAGGTGACAAATGGTATCCGTATTCTCAACTTGTACATACTTCATAGTTTTCCAATATTCATTAAGTAGCAATGTGGGCAGTAAAGGTTACCCCGCGATAGTTGGGACACGAAACGCATTGATTTTCTGCCTGGCCAGGATGAGCACTCGACTGGATAATGATATTATGTTTGAAAAGCTTCACCAGAAAAGAACATCAATATGCACTTAATTAAAATCAATTTTATAAATTTAATCACAAATAGGGGAGGATTAAAAGAATTGGTTTCTGTATATGGCAAAGGATAATTTTTTTTAGGCACTAAACCATGCTCTAAGGACAAGCAAGAAATCCGACGAATGCGGTAGTAGACCCGATTGCATAGTCATACCCCGAAAATCCGGCGTGGATAAAACATTGAACTGAAGTGCCATGGAGTTCAATCCTATTAGGTGCAATAAGTACTTGAGCGAAAGTTGTTACTAAAAAAAAACTGCGATAATAGAAGATAGGATAAGATAAGATAAAAAATATACGAACTACTCTTCCAGCAGGAAGGTACTGCCACCATAAAAGATCTATTGTGCCGTAGTTTATTAATCCAAAAGACCGTCCACCTTTCTAATAAAGGGCAGTAAGTGCTGATAGTAGCCTGCCCGAGTAGTGACATCCTAAGACGCGCGATGGCGGGACATTCGCACAAGATGTGTTTGGTCGTTTCCACGTCCTCCAGACAGAGATTCAGTCTCGCTGGACAGACCCATCTTGTTCAGGTGATATCTGACCAGGTGATGGCCAAATAAGTACCCCACTAGGAGTCTTAGGTGGGTACCGCTCATTTGAGTAATACCCTTGTGAATGAAGGGCAATATAAGCTCCTTTGATTAACGTAGCCCTGGAAGGTTATTCCAGTACTGATGACGCAATAGTGCAACCCAATCTATGATCCACAGCTTGGCGGAAGCCAGCCCAAAACTGCAGTAAGGCTCAGGTGCATGAAAACGACTGAAATATCCTTGTCTAGCAAGTTAATCCGCAGCCTCGTTCCCCTCAATGCCCTGGTGGCCTGGCACCCAACACAAGAAGACTCGGTTTTTGGTTGCCAACAGTTGAAGGAGTTCGTATCACTCCTTCACCAGTTTTGAAGAGACCTTATATGAGAAGAGCACTTTTATAGCTGCTTGGCTGTCTGAGTAGATAGAAATGTGAGCGCCACGAAGTCCAGTTTCCAAGATTACCCTGGCGCAGACCTCAATGGCGTGAATCTCAGCTTTAAAACGCTGGGCGAGATCGAAATTCTGGTGTTGGGTCCAGAGACACCTGCACCAATACCCTGTTCTGTTTTAGATCTATCGGTGAACCACTTAATACATCTAGGGTCTGGACAGGGTGTGCCATTTACCCATTCACAGTCATTGTGCTACCTAAAGCTCCCTTCCCACGGACTTATTTACATGCATTACAATTTCTATTGCACTTACTCGTACGGATATGTACAGGAGAAGACGAATAATTTTTCCAACGTCGCAATGCACTAGGCTATCCGCTTACCTACCCAATTTTCCAAAAAATCGTAAAATAGGCATGCATCGATTTGGGTTTTTGCCTCCAAGTCAACTAAAGGAGACCCAAAACATTCTAAAGTGGAAGTATTGACGAAATGATTACACCCAAAATGCATATGAAATTTCGGACGGGTAGGCGGTTAAAAAATCGTTAAGATAATAAAGTTGTCATATCCTACTGTAGTCCAGCCTATGAAGAAAAAATTGAAAATGACCGGTCTTTGACCTAGCTCTGATATTGGATCACAGGTGATCAACGTTGATCTTTTGGTGATTCTGTACGCTCCTCATCTCGCAATTGAGAAAATAATATCTCAAAACATACTATTTTTACATGCGACAACCAGGGGAAAAAGAAATTTCTCAACGTCCTCCGGAGAAATTCACATTTGCCAGCCGTCATAAAAGTGTTTCAAGATCCCCAAGAAGATCGTTCAAGTGTGGCAGGAGAGGCCTTCTTGAAGGCCCCGCACCTGAAGCCCTACTGCGCATCATTTCTTGAAAACGCAAGAAGGCATATGTAGGACACTGTGGCTTGGCTGCAAAAAGGCAGGTCTATAGGTACATTGCTCCCTCATTGTGCCAACTATGAGGGCAAGTGTGAGAATGTGGACCTCTCTGCAGCTATGGAGACGGCGAGGACCTCGAAGAGATGTTGGAAGAGTCAGTCGACGAATCCCATCCACTGGAACCCAGACCACCGTCCTCACAATCCGGTCTTTCCAGAAAACTAAGGCTGTATACCTTTAGTGTACTTTTTATTCAACTTCTTGTAATACAGTAATCCCTTGACTTACGTTTTCCTTGTTATACGTTTTTTCGACTTACGTCGTTCATTACTTTGAGATCAAACCCTTGAAATTACGTCGTCCGTCCCTTGGCTTACGTCGCCGTTTTCAGCGAAGATCTTTCCAAACACTTTACATGATATTATTGAAAATGGAGGATATTGCGCACAGGAGGTGCTTAATGTTGACGAGACAGGCCTGTATTAGAAACGCATGTCCTCAAGAACATTTCTTTCGATTGAAGAAAAAAGAGCTCCTGGCTTTAAGGCAGAAAAATCCAGGATTACTTTGCTTCTCGGAGGGAATGCATTAGGTGATTTGAAACTGAAACCTCTTGCTGTTTATCAATCAGAAAATTCAAGAGCTTTCAAAAATGTGTACAAGGAAAATCTACCGGTTATTTGGAGGTCCAACAAAAAGGCCTGGGTTACTTCTAATATATTTTGTGATTGGTTCGATCAATATTTCTGTCCGACAATAAAGAATATAAATAAAGAAATATTTGGAAGCCAATAATCTTTCTCATAAAGCGTTACTAATCATAGATAACGCTCCAAGTCATCCCATAAATCTCAACAATGATGCTATTAAGGTGATTTTTTTGCCTCCTAATACGACCGCGATTCTTCAACCAATGGATCAAGGTGTTAATGCATCCTTTAAGGCCTATTATTTGCGGCGTACATTTCACCAATTAATTGAAGCTATTGAGTTGGGGGACAACAGTGAAATGTCAATTAAAAAACCAGGCCGAAGCTTCGTTTCGGCCCGGAGTCCGAAGCGTATATACCCTAGACTTGTACAGACCTAGTGGTGATACCAAAAGTATCAACTGGCAACGACCATATCCATTAAAAGTGAGTTTCCTATATGGCCAGTTTATACGAGATGTTGGCACACATTCAGGAGGACCTTGGCCATTCTAAAAATCAATTAGCTAACCCATTCTACAAATACTTGTCGAATTTTTCAAGTCACTAGCTTCATTCTATCGAAAGTTATTGCATATTTGAAGTCTCACTTAAAGGGGAGGTAAAGGTTTCGTTTGGTGAACCTTGCGCATTTTTAATAACAACCAACTCGATTCCAGTACAAATATTTTACCAAAATTTCAAGTCACTAGCTTAATTTTTTCGAAAGTTATCGCTTATTTGCCACCAACCAATTAGATCACCCTACAAACATTAAAAAAAAATGTCACGTCTCTAGCTTCACTCTATCGAAAGTTATCACTTATTTAAGTTTCATTTGTAGGGGAAACAGGGGTTTCATTGGTCGGATTTAACGTATTTTCAGTATTAGCCAACAGGATCCTACTACAAATATTTGACCAAAATTTCAAGTCGCTAGCTTTATTTTGTCGAAGTTATCGCTTATTTAAAATTTTATTTCTAGGGGATGAAGGGGTGCCTTAGGTCGGATCGAACCCATCTTTAATGCCAACTAACTTAATCTCACTTCAAACATTTGACCAAAATTTCAAGTCGCTGGCTTCATTCTATCAACAGTTAATGCTTATTTGAATTTTCATTTGTAGGGGAGGTAGGGGTTCCTTGGGTCGGATCTTGCCCATTTTCAATGCCAACAAACTTAATTTTACTACCAACGTTCTGCCAAATTTTCAACTCACTAGTGTTATTTCTATCGAAAGCTATCGTAATTAAAGTAATATTTAATTTTTTTAATTTTGTAGGGGAGGTAGGCGTTCCTTTGATCTGATTATGCCCAACTTACTGTAAGAAAATTACCGTTAGTTTTTAACTGATCGATTTTATTTTTCCAGGGGAGTATAGGATTACCCTCACGAGCAATCTACCAAAGCTAGAACTTTTCATGTTTATTTAATCGGGAGTTATAAATACATTTATTTATTTTACATATGTAGAGGAGGTAGGCGTTCTCTTGGCCTGATCATGCCCATTTTCAATACCAACCAATCATCGGATCATACTTCCAATATTTGACCAAAATTTCAAGGCTCTAGCTTCATTCTATCGAAAGTTATCGTGCGAACGGACAGACAGACAGACAGACGGACAGACAGACAGACATGGCTAAATCGAATCAGGAAGTGACCCTGATCATTTATAAATATACATTGCTATACCTCCGGAGCCTCCTTTAAGGTGTTACATATTTCCGTCGTGACAAAACAATATACCCTATGCCTGGGGCGAACGGTAGCGCAGTGTGTTGAGGCATCAGTCTCATGTTTGACTACCGGCGTTTCGGGTTCGAATCCCGTCCACGACGACGTTCGTGGCCATGGATGTGCAGGAGGTGTATGCTGGCAACTGCATTCTCCGAAACCAGATTATGCCAACGAAACGTCAACTGGGCCACATGGAACAGTTGACGCACTATGCCCCACAAGGGGTTAGGGCAATTGAGTATGCCTATACTAAAAGTCTAAGGTATAATAAATACATTCATATTCAAAAAATGAAATAAATAAAATAAATAACTGGCGCAACAGTCCAATTTGAACCACGGCCTCGAGATGAGTTAGCATCATCTCATTTTCTAGATCGTGACGGTTTTTGTGCAGAGGTATGTGATCAGCAACACGCTCAACCGAGTTATTTACCCCATAATGGGTACTCATTTAACAGCTGAGTGGGCTCATAGTCCGACACGTAAATCCCCGGAATCGAACCGGGGCCCAGTGCGTTGAAGGCGAACGTGCTAACCGTTGCGCCATCCGGACTAATCAAAAAATGAAAGCTTACACATTTATCGCCTGAAGTTGTTTCTACCCTCGAGTTACGTCGTTTTCGACTTACGTCGCAAATTCTCGGAACCTAACTCCGACGTAAGTCGAGGGACTACTGTATATACGAGTACATGTAAATACAACCTTCAATATTCAAATTGTTGAAAAATTACCAGCACCTACTAAAAAAAGAACGAAAAAATGTTATTAGGGAACACTCGTTCAAAAACGTGATTTTAGTTATTTCGAATTTTTGAATTTTCATTTGATCAAATTAAAAATATTAGGTACTTTCTGAACGGAGAATTTTATGCTCTACAGCTCTCACTTGCAGTATTTTTACGTACTATTGTAGTAGCCGTTTTCAAGTAACAGACGTTCAAATGTAACCATAACAGGGTTATCGCAAAGTTGAGAAAAATCGATGTTTTTTGACTGTCGATTGCGGCTTTTCTAGCTAGGATCCACGGTTTTCAACTTATAATCGAAAGCCAAAAAAGTAGTGAAATTTCGAGGTTTTTTGAGATTTTGACCAAGTTGCCGAAAAAAATGTTTGATGGGAATCTCCGGATTCGAGCTCAGCACCCAAAAAACATGAAAAATGAGAGAAAGAAAATTCTCCTGGAAAATTTGTTTTCCCAAACCACGCAATGGCTGGACTATAAGCTGATATTAAATTCTCTGCAAATTTACTGTACCTCGAAAAATATCTTATTGATTTTTCCTGTGGGAGGATGTATGCTTTTGATAATACCGGTCAAAATCAAAAATAGGCGTTATTTTGTTCAGTAAAAAAGTTTTTGTTGGTGAACCCCGGATTCGTATTCAGCACGCCAAAATACCTAAAGGTACACAAAAGAACGAGCTAGTCTTCGGCTTCATTATGACTTATGGTGAATTTGCCACTTTGAAATTAGTAGTAAAACTTGTTCCAATTTCACAGTTCCTTTGAGAGGTATATGAAATAGTGGGCCGATTTCAACCAAATTTGGGAGTGTAGTTTTGCAGAAAACCCTTTTCCTTATACTCAATTGCCCTAACCCCTTGTGGGGCATAGCGCGTCAACTGTTCCATGTGGCCCAAGTTGACGTTTCGTTGGCATAAATTGGTTTCAGAGAATGCAGTTGCCAGCATGCACCTCCTGCACATCCATGGCCACGAACGTTGTCGTGGACGGGATTCGAACCCGAAACGCCGGTAGTCAAACATGAGACTGATGCCTCAACATACTGCGCTACCGGTCGCCCCAAATGAAGATGTTTATATTTATTTTTCTATTATACGTATTTCGGCAGCTACTTGCTGCCTTCTTCAGTAGAATTGTACAGAAAAATAAATGTAAACATCATCGACAATAAGGAAAAGGGTTTTCTTCAAAATGGAACATATCACAGTCGGTGCAAATAAGCTGCATTTAATACATAATATAGTAGTTTTGCAGTTAATATAAATGAATAATATGGAATTTCGTAAAGATATCTTCAGAAAAAAATAAGTTTTTCTAACAAAAACTTGCTTTTGGAACGGTCATTCCTATGACAGCTATATGATAGAGTAGTCCGATTTCAACTAAATTCGGGAATGTGATTTAGCTAAAGATAATATTGGTATGAAATTTGAAAAAGATATCTCAAGAAATAAAAAAGGTTTTCTCACAAAGACGAATTTTTGGACCGGCTGCTATGGCTGCTTTACGACGTAGTGGTCTGATTCCGTTGGTTCCAACATATATACAGTGTGCAATAGAAAGATTGCTTTGTACAAAATTTCAGCTTGATAGCTTTAAAACTGAGGGACTAGTTTGCATAGAAACAGACAGAGAGACGGACAAAGCTTAATCGACTCGTCTCATCATATTGACCAAGAATATACAGTTTATATGGTCGGAGCTGCTTCCTTATGTGCGATGGAAACTTCATGGCAAAATTAATACACCCTATCACATCCGTGAAGGGTATAACAATAGTATTGTAAAATTTTGCATCTGAAACCACAGCCTCTTAAACTAATTTAGAAGATCGCGACTGGATCCTGGGCGTGTTTACTACAGGTGCCTTTCATTGACTTCTTCAGTTGATTGACTTATTCGCCATGCTAGTTTAACGCCCACGAACATAGATTTGCAGCCCTGACTGATGCAACGAATTGATAAACACTGCTGCATCACAGATCAGCACTTAGGCTGAAATCACACCGCATAAGACAAAACGTTTGTTTTTCTCTCAAGAAACAACCGATTATTGCTTCTTATCAGGCAGAAAAACAAAAAAAAAACGTTTTGTTTCGTTTCACTGTGTTTCACTTGGTGTGTGCTGCAATGAAAAACGTTTTCTTGTCTAATGAGATAAAAACGTTTTGTCTCATGCGGTGTATTTTCACATTTATTGGACCATCAAGAACGTTTCTGTACAACTATGCTGTTCTTCGTTACGAAAATCGATAAGCAAGCATATTCAGATCCACATTCTACCACAGTTTAGAGTGATGCTATCATTTTTTTTCTTGGTAAATTAAAAATTAATGCTGATGTATGCATTTACTGGCCAAATATCGAGATGGCATGTATCCTATATACTCGAATATATTATGTACCTACATGAATCACTCGAAAATATTATCGTACCATTCTTATGCATATCCAGTTGTCGTAAATTTCATTTAAAAAACAAGCTCGCCGAAGGTGTGATACCCTTTACGCTTCGCGTGAAAACATACATTTCATACACAGTAATACATTTAATTTATGGTGCATTTGCCACTTTGAAATTAGTAATAAAACTTGTTCCGATTCCACTATTCCTATGAGAAGTATATGAAATGGTGAGCCGATTTCAGCCAAGGATGTGGTTTGGCGGTAAATATGATTGCATAAACTGAAATTTGCTAATATATCTTATATCTTCAGAATTAAAAAAGTTTTTCTAACAAAAACTTACTTTTGGAACGGTCGTTCCTATGACAGCTATATGAGAGAGTTGTCCAATTTCAACCAAATGGAAGATGGGATTTGAGGAAAGATACTCGTTTTCGTTTTTCGTTTCCTCCAATTATATCGGTCACATGACCGCGTCCTCCAATTTTGGAAGCGCAGTAGCAACCCGGTGTCCGCAATCCGCATATACGGAGCTCTCCCAACGTCTACGTAGTCTCGCTCCGTCGACTCGTTCTGCGTGCATTTCTCTCTTTGGCATGCGGTCGTCGACCATTCGATGTACATGCCCTGCCCATTGAAGTCGTTGTAGTTTGACGATTTTCGAAACTTCCAGCTCATCGTGCATATCATACAACTCTCGGTTGTACCGGATGCGCAAACAGCCCCGAAAATTCGCCGCAGAGCCTTACGTTCAAATGTATCTAGCATGTTTCCGGAGGCTTGAGTTAGGGTCCATGCTTCGCAGCCATAGCATAGCACTGGTCCTATAATGGTTTTGTACACGCGGAGCTTCGTGTTTCTGTGCACATGCTTCGATTTCATGATGTGGAGAACCGAGAAAAAGTCTTATTAGCTAACTGTATCCGTCGCTTGATTTCGTCAGTTTCGTTGGCGTCCCTTGATAAGTTGCAACCCAGGTATTATATTTTCGTCGGGACAAAAACAATATACCCGATATTATACTAAGCCTAGGGTATAAAAATCTACGATATGTATTAATTAAGTATAATTTTGATTTCATCAATTGAATATTGTAGTTTATTAATGAAATGTGTTATGAAAAAAATGTTTTTTTTTTTATTTTAATTTTTGCTAATACCCTCCCCACAAACACGGGCCCGAAGCGATTCGCCCCTCCCTTCCTTCTGCTTTCGTTATGCATAGTTGGCGAAATCCGAAATTTATGTCAAACTACCCTTCTAAATCTAATTAAGTAATTATTGAAAATACGTTTAAATTCAAAGAGGTCTTTTATTCAGGTAATTATTTAACTACCAAAAATTCCAAAAACAGATTGATAATTGAAATTTTTTATTTTAATCACATTTTCCAATGAATGCACCGCAATGTCCACAATGATGATGAGCACTTTTCATACAATCAAAACAATAGGGAAGACATATACAGCAAATATCTCTGTGAAATCAATCATATCAACATTAGAAATATACCTACGTATGTACACACTGTGCAGCGTTTTTTTGTAATGCGTGTATAACTTACTGGGAACCACCAATCAATGCCGCCGCATGCGTACTCGAATTGGACTTAAATTTTATTTTCGTCACTGTTCGCATATTACAAAAAGGACATGTGACATGGGCTGGGTCGCGTCCTAGATTAGCGGCGACAATGACAACCTGAGCTGAAATTAAAATGAAATGAAAATATCTTTAATGTAAATGATAACACTTACGTTGACCAATTGTACTGATGCCTGGATATCCTGTAGATCCTGGTGCTGATGATATGACTTTATTTCCCCCCTGTTGCGCCATGAGCGAATGTTATTTAATTGGGTGCTGAAATTCGAATACCAACAACTAATAAATGTACAATAATCCAATTCAATATCTTGCATTGTCGCTAATTGTGTTTACTGATAATAAACTGACAATGAGTATTTTTGTTTTAAGGGGGGAAAGCACACTAGGAGGCTCATTTTCACAGATTTTTTAGGATTTTTTTTTTGAGTGGGAAGGAGATTGATTAGAACACAATCAAATTTTGACATCATTTTCTTCACATTTTGAACAACTTTTGTGCATTTTTTTGGAATAATTTAAGCCAAAAATAACAAAGTTACGCGCTGATGTCCGCTGAAGGCCGTAACTAGAGTTCTCCAATTGCGGGACGTGTAGCGATTCCAATTTTTATCCGAAATTGTGAAGCTAAAAATTTACGCAATAAAAAAATTGGATTTTTTGAACCTCCTAATGTGGTTTCCCCCTTATCGGTAGGACTTTGCACGTAGTTATCATATAGATAGATTGCTAAGAGAAATCTTAATTATTATAGTACGAGTATACTGAAAATATTTTTATTTCTAAACAGCCAATATCTATCAATAGTGGTTTTTATGTAAGTAAATGAATCATCGCGTCGCGCCACTGCAACCCGAGGTCGGGCTTTGACCGCCTGCATCATTGTCCTTCAATTATCTCGATCAAGTGACCGCATCTTTAAATTTTGGAAGCCCAGCAGTTGTTCAGCGTTAGTAACTACTGAGTCTTTTCAACGAACTCTTGATCTTCCTGAAAGCGTTGCTTCGCTAATGCGATCTTTCGATATTTTCTAAGGCATGCTGTTATCGTCCATTCGTTGTACACTCCCTGACCACTGAATATGTTGTAGTTTGACGATTCTTGAAAATTCCAGCTCATCTTGCAGCTCGTACAGCTCATGTTTGTACCGAATGCGGGATCCATTACGGTCGCAATCTGCTCGAAAAATTCAACGAACGACCTTCCGTTTAAAAGTGTTTAGCTTCTTTACGGAGGCATGAGTTAGAATCCAGGTTTGGCAGTCATAGCGTGGTACAGGACGTATGATGGTTTTGTATATGCGGAGCTTCGTATTTCTGTGCACACGCTTGGATTTCATTTTTGGTAGAACCGAAAAACGTTATATTAGATAACTGTATCTGTCGTTTGATATCATCAGTTTTGCTGTTGTCATTTGACAGGTTGCTAGTCAGGTATGTGAGGTCGTCTACGAATTCGATGCTGTGGTCCCAGACATTAATGTTCGGTTGTGGTGGAGTCCTTCTGGTGTTCCATACCAGACTCACACTCACCACTACTACCGGTAGCTCTACCGGAGTACAACATTACAGTACTACTCGTTGAAGAGATAAATTGTACGCTGTCTCACCACCTTATCTCACTAGCTCGTAAGATATTTAATTTATACCGTTAAAATTCACACTCTAGATGAAAAAATCGTGCGTTCTGGGGACCTTCTGATCCATTGTCCAGGAGAGTACGCACATTCCCGAATCCAACCTTTGTCATTGTAGGATAGTCAAAAGTCGTAACGGTTGAGTCAGTCCTTATCCGAGGCATAGTTGATGTTAGCATATATAAGTTATCGGATAGTGCAAGTTGCTGGCATACACATCCTGTCCTTTGTCGTTTTATACAACATGCCATACAAGGGAAATGTCGTGGTATTATTTTTACTCCCCACACCCCAGAGAGATGTTACGAGTAACCTCAACCAAATCATCGCACCGCCATTACTGGCAGCTTGACTTGGTTAACAATGGTCAACGACCACTGCCGTTCCAGGGAGCGTCCAATGGAGGACTATGGAAGAGGATTTTTCCCCCAAGACACATCATAATTTGGTAAAGTAGCGATATTATCGACGAAGGTTATCAATTCAATAATGTTTGTATCTAACTAGGTGACAAATGGTATTCTCAACTCGTACATACTTCATAGTTTTCCAATATTCATTAAGTAGCAATGTGGGCAGTAAAGGTTACCCCGCGATAGTTGGACACGAAATGCATTGATTTTCAGCTTGGCCAGTAAGAGCACTCGACTGGATAATGATATTATGTTTGGAAAGATTCACCAGAAGAAACCATCAGTATGCACTTAAATAAAATCAATTTTATAAATTTAATCACAAATAGGGGGAGGGGGATTAAAAGAATTAGCTTCTCTATATGACAGGGGATAATTTTTTATGCACTAAATCATGCTCTAAGGACAACCAAAAACTGCAACGAATGCGGCAGTAGACCCGATTGCATAGCCATACCCGGAAAATATACACAGCACAAATCCGGCTTGGATAAAACACTGAATTGAAGTGCCATGGAGTTCAACGAGCCTCGGATATCACGGACTGATTCACCGGCAACGCCTTTTGGCCACAAACAACGGACCACGATCGGTTTTTGGAACGTTAGAACGATGTGGGACGAGAGCAACAGTGCGAGGCTCACTGAAGTCGAACGGGAAATCACTGCATATAATATCGCTATACTATAATTGAGCGAAACAAGATGACCTCGATCGGGAACAACTTTATCACCGAGCTCCCAAACAGTACTGCTCTACTCTGGAAGTGAAGATGATACCTCACCTCGAATGACAGGCGTCGAAATTCTGTAAACTAGGAATGCACGCCTATCTCTAATGGACTGAAAGCTCATCTCTGCCCGCATCATCACAGCCAGATTCAAATCCAGGGTAAGAAACATAAAAATAATTCAGTGTTACTCCCCGACTGAATTAACGGATCAATCAGCTAAGGAAGCCTTTTATTAACGGCTTGGCGACATTTTCGACAAGGCTCACAAAGGTGACATAAAAATTATCATGGGGGATCTCAACGCCAAAGTTCGGTCTGACAATGTAGGCTTAGAACACCTAATGGGTAATCATGGACCAGGCAGCATCAACAAAAATGGCGAGATGTTCGTGGAGTTTTGTAACTCTCGGCAACTCGTCATCGGCGGCAGCCTGTTCAAGCACAAACGCTGCTACTTAACAACCTGGACCTCTCCGGATGGCAGAACAGAAAACCAGATTGACCATATAGCCGTCTCCAAGACATGGAGAAATTGTCTCTTGGACGTCAGGTCGAAGCGGGGTGCTGATGTCAGCAGCGACCATCAATCGCAAAAATATGCTTACGAACGGCAGCAATCCAGCCCCCTCAAAACGCACGAATCTTGCCACGTTTTAATGTGCAAAAGCTTAAAGACCTATCTGTAAGATGTGCATATTCCACTGCCTTGCACGAGAGAGCTACTGCACTACCACCTTGTGAGAATCCTACATTTGATGATAGTGTGTGGCGTAACATTTGCAGGTCGATTGGAGCGCGGTAGGAGACCGTTCATTAGTGACTCTACATGGTGTCTTAACTCAGTTGCTGACGGCTCAGCCTTAGACCAATTCAGAGCTGAATACCGTTCACTGCAGAAAGGTGTGCAAAGAAGCGTAAGATGGGACAAGCGAACTTACATCAACGCATTAACGGAGAGGCAGAGGAAGCGGCTTACCGCGGTGACAGTGGGACCCTTATAAGCTTATCAAGTTATTAACTGGCAAATCTTTTGCAGCACAACATCCTGTGAAAGACAAAGATGGCTCTCTACTAGTCACCGAAGAACACCAACTGCGGAGATGGAGAGAACACTTCATTGAGGTCCTCAACAACACCTTTGGACCATCGAATGCATCTTCATTAGTAGCAGAAGATATTCTGCAGATAGCCGGAATTGATCCCAGCCCACCATCTAAGCTGGAACTAACTGCGGCTATTAAAGCGATAGATGCGGGTAAAACCCCGGGGATAGATGGCATTCCGGTGGAACTGTTTAAAGCGGATGCCAATGCCACTGCGGATATTCTTCTCCCCTTTATCCGAGACTGTTGGGAAACTGAAACTCTTCCTAGAGAATGGAAGAAGGGCGCCATTCCCGAAGAAAGGCGACCTGAAGGATTGTAATAATTGGCGTGGGATCTGTCTTTTCCCAGCATTCTCCAAACTGATGGCAAAAATAATCTTGAATCGGATCAAACAATTAGTTGCCCATACATTGAATGATGAACAAGCTGGCTTTCGCCAGGGATTTCCATGTAGCGACCACATCAACACCCTCCGAATTATTATTGAACAATCCGCAGAGTAGAGATCGCCATTACATCTTATGTTCATCCATTTTGAGAAGGTGTTTGACAGCGTTGAGCGAGAATACATCTGGAGGGCTTTGCGTCGGAGTGGCATACCAGATAAAATAATTTCCAACATCAACGAGTCCTACCAGGAAGCCCAATGTCACGTCTTACACAAGAATAAGCTATCAGAACCTTTCGAGGTGCATAGCGGAGTGAGACAAGGCTGCATTTTGTCACCTATACTGTTTTTAACTGCCACTAATACTAAGCGGAACGCTCCATAAACACCAGAACAAAAGTATAAGATGGAAGTTCTTCAAATACCTTCAACACCTAGACTATGCTGACGATATTTGTCTTCTATCTAATAAATCGGACCAAGAAGCTCAAATGTCTGATGCTCTGCATTGCGAAAGCCGTAATGCGGGGCTTAAAATCAACGCTGCCAGGACTAAGTACGAGTACTTGAGCTTGGATCCAGGAAGGTAAAGCGAAATTTGTGTTTCGGGGCAGGCAGTCGAAAAAGTTGACAATTTTTGCTACCTCGGAAGCGTAGATAGAGTAGATGGTGGAGCGGATGCTGATGTACAGTCTCGTATCAACAAGGTTCGAGCAGCTTTTTTCAGTTTGACTCCTTTCTGGCAAAACAACAACATTTCCAGACGCACCAAACTCCGGATCTTCGAATCCAACGTAAAATCTGTGCTTCTACATGGCTGCTTAATTTGGACCTAAGTTGCAAACATTCGTGAACAAATGTCTACGGCGCATCCTACACATTCGCTGGCCGGAGGTCATTTCTATCGACGACCTTCTTACTATTACTCGCCAGGATAGGATAGACACTTCGATCAACAGAAAAAAGTGGCAATGGATAGGCCAGACCCTCCGTAAAGAGCCAAACAACATTGCTCGACAGGCCCTTGATTGGAACCCACAAGGAGTCAACGCCGTGTTGGACAACCGAGAATCACGTGGAGAAGATCAGTTGAGAACGAGGGTGCCTCTATAGGCAAATCGTGGATAGAGCTAAAGGTGATTGTGCGCAAAAGGACGAGGTGGAAATTAGGCGTGGTTAATGCCCTATGCCCCACAAGGGGTTAACACGAACTGGAGAGAGAGAGAGAGAGAATCAGAAAAAAAGGCCTTTTTTTGCAACGAAATGTGTTTTTTATATTAAAACAGGGTTGCTATTCTGGGGTGGGCAAGGCCTTAAGCTCTCCAGTTGCCTTGTTGACGTTTCGATGGCATATTAATTTCAGATGGTGCAGTATAGTAGCATATACCTCCTATCCGTATAGTCGTCTTTCACTGACAAGCTTGGAACGCTGTGGGAGTTCTAATAGTACCCCACCTTAAGCTTTGTAGATAATGCCAATTGCAATCCAATTGCTTTCAAGGACCTCGCTCTAGCTTAGGACCAAATTGCGTATTAGAGACTGGTCTGTGTTGTTACGGAATAAGTACTGGAATAGCATAACCTTTCAGGGCTGGTAATACCCTACCAATACAAGGATACAACTCTCATGAATAGTACGTCTAAAACTGCTAGCAGAGTGCTTCAGGCCATCATCTGGGTAGATATCACCTATACAAGATGAATTTGTCCAGCGAAACTGACTGTTGCCGTCAAATGCCTCAAAATGGTCATTGATAAAAAAAAAAAAAAAAACAAAAAAAAAGCAAAAGTTCTGCGCCACGGGAACTTGAATCCGGACCACATGTTTATTAGCCCGACTAAGCTACCGACTCAGCTATGCAGCTTCTGACGGGAGTTGTTCCTAGTGCCTGCTGTGTAGTGTATATAAAATGAAGCACTGAATACGAATTGAGAATCCACACACACTAATCCTGTTTACGCATTCCACAGTTTCCACGGTTTTACACAGTACTGTGCCATAAGACATTCACACATAAAATGAAACCGGAAAATAGAGGGCTACGCCCGCAATCCTAGGGTTTTGTAGTGTCCCATGCCAATAGGAGATGAACTGTTCTACTTTTGGAGATGCTTAACCATTCATGTTAAGACGAGTATTGCAAATTGTAAGTTTTCATAAAAAATATCGAAAATATATTGTTTGAATAATTATAGAGAATAGAGTCAGCGACGAGCATACCCCCCTCCCTCCTTCCCCCCTTCCCCTCCTCCCACCTCTCCTACCAATCATTACCCTTTTGAAAATGGTTAACTCCAATTCGCTCTACGGAAAACAATATGCAAGTATGTTGTACTCGTAGTACTACTCGTAGTATGTAGTACAAGAGACCTGTTATGTGCATTTTTTGTATGGATGATATCAAAATGACCAAATCTAAATGAATGTACTACTATTAAATATTACGTGATTATTACGAAATTTGGAGATATTATTGCACATGGTGTTGATTATCGTCGGCCATCAATATTTTCGACCTCGGATGAGTTTGAGAAATGCAGGGGTGTGCTAACTGTAACTATAGAAATATACTATTATTAACCTATTTTGAGAAGATATCAA